>OZ023249.1:14855200-15168200 GCA_964006365.1 Trididemnum miniatum
CCCATTGAACCTAACTCTCATCGAACCTATCCCTAATGTGCTCCATGCGTTCCTGATTGCGCCTCTAGTAGTCCTTGTGTTGCTTGTGCTCCTTGTGATCCTTGTGCTTCTCGGTCCTTGTGCACCTTGTGATCCTTGTGCATCTGCAGGTTTTAGCAATACCGAAACAAAGGGCGTCCTATAAAAAAAGACTACCCCTCCTGCAGAGCTGGGAACAGCGGCGCTACTCAGCAGCGCCGCTACTAGCGCCGCTACTTTTTCGCTAGCGGCAGCGCCGCCGTTTTTTTCGGCCACCAGCGACAAGCGGCAGCGCCTCTGTTATTTTAGCCAAGAAGCGGCAGCGCTTCAGCGCCCCATTTAATGCAAATAGTCTCCCGCTGGCGCTGATTAAACTCCTTTGAAGACAGCGACTAAAAGTTTTGTTTCTCACAATCTCACTTTAAATTTTTTAAACTGAGATTGTGAAAACAAACTTCTGGGTAAAAAAATTTAGTCTCTGAGAATTGGCTTCTCAGCGGGAGATATGTGAGGTAGCCTAGGAAGAAAATTCCAGCAGAATGATGGAAAAGAGAGGCATGTGGTGGAAGAGTTTTTGAATGAAGCTGCATTCCATCGTGAACGACCTTCTCCGGAACTTTTTAAAAACAAAATATTGAGGGACTTGTTTAATGTTCATTGACTCCAATACCGCGATTCTGTCAAGCGCGGCGATTGAACGACTTTTTTCCATGGGAAAAGACGTGCTAAAGCCTAAGCGCACTGGTTTAACGGACCAGAATTTTGAAATGCTAGTTTTTTTAAAAGAAGCATGCAACCAATCAATGGAGTTTTAATTTTTAATGCCGGTTGCGACCTGCCTTTATTTTTTAACTTGTTTCTATTATGTTTTCAATCTGTGTTTTATTTTCAACGTGTTCTGATTATTTCTTTTTAACCTGTTTTTTGTTATTCACTAAAAACCTGACCATTGGTTTGACGAAAAGCTGAGTTTGACGAAAAGCTTAAGTTTGACGAAAAGCTTAAGTTTGAGGTCCATGTCAAGCATGTATGCAAAAAATTATCACAAACTTGCGGCATATTCTGTTATCTCCGGCACTACATTAATCAGAAAACACTTCTAATGTTGTACCATGGCTTAGTGAACTCGCATATTCTGTACGGAATTCTAGTATGGGGTTCAACAAATCATTCAGTCTTACAGCCATTGCAAGTCCTTCAAAACAAAATTTTAAGAATTATATGCAACGTCAGCAAAAACGATCGCGTAAAAAATAACGGTTTGTATCACGAATTAAAACTTTTAAAAGTCAAGGATATGTATCATCTAGAAATGGCAAAATTTATGTATCTTTTCCAACATAATAAACTTCCACGTTTGTATCATAATTATTTTACATCTACGAAATCTGTACACAAGTACAATACGAGATGCACAAGTTACGGGAATTATTATTTACATGCTATTAACTCAAACGCTGCAAAAAAAGCATTGCAATACAGTGGTGCTCAAATTTGGAATGGTTTGCAACCGAAATGGAAAGATCTTTCTTTCCCTAAATTTAAAGAAGCAGTTAAAGCTGATTTAATTTCAAACTACAAATAAACATTATTCATTCTTCTACGATCTTTTGATATATTGATAAATTACAAATAACCTTTTACTTGCAACTGAGTGGAATTGAAGTTGAAGATAAAAGCACATGAAAATTGCATTCTAGGGGGGAGGGGGGTTGGGAAAGTAGAAAAAAACTTTTGTTTCTTTTTCCTTTTTTTATTTCGTTTTCTTTTGGGAAAAGAAAAAATCTAACTGCAAGATTTCTAGTGATTGTGAAATAGTGCATGGCGTAATCTTCTGTAGGTCTTTGCTCGAAATCTGAATCCATACCGTGTTAGCCGATTAGATTCTGCAAGGAAATGTGAACGTATTTTTTTAGTTTATTTACTGTGTGTGTTGTTAAAGAAAAGTGAATGTTTTATGCTGTAGTACTATTTTAGCCACTGGTACTACATGTGTTACGCTAAGCATTGTTTTACAAAACTGGGTGATATAGGGTGGCCATGGCTCGGTGAGCGTCTTGCTCTTTCGTGGTCTCCCTTTGTACCACACTGGATTTTATTTGCGCTTGTTTTACATCTGAAATGTAACTTATTGCTTTTTGCTGGTGATGGTGCAAGAATAAACTGATACTGATACTGATACATTGGTTTCTATTTACGTTCAATGAGATTTCAAAATTAACTCCTCCCCAAAAAGTTCTAT
The DNA here is from genome assembly GCA_964006365.1 of Trididemnum miniatum. NCBI lineage: Eukaryota > Metazoa > Chordata > Ascidiacea > Aplousobranchia > Didemnidae > Trididemnum > Trididemnum miniatum. The sequence goes on from OZ023249.1 coordinate 14,857,461, forward strand.
ATCATATTGGATGAAATAGAAACCGATTGTCGGCTTTTTTGTCACTTGTTTGAATTTTTATTACTCGCATTGGTACGCTACTTCCCTCAACAAAGTTGCAATTTCACCAGTAGGCCTACAATATTAAAATTGCCTTTATGCTTTTGACTTTTTTTTCTTTAAAATAGCAGCAGCGCCCGCTGTTTTGCACTCACTAGCGGCAGCGGTAGCGGCGCTGCTTTTGTAAACAACCAGCGGTAAGCGGCAGCGCCGTTGTTTGTTTGGTCAAAAAGCGGTAGCGGCAGCGGCGCTACTTTTCAAGGAGCGGCTGCCCAGCTTTGCCCTCCTGGTAGTCTTTTTTTAGGACGCGCTTTTCGCATTTAATATTGATTTTTGTTACCTTGCTGTCAGAAAATCTATCATTTCTGTAGTTTATTGGCTATAACTCGTCATAATGGAGCTGACAATGCTAAAAAATGTTTGAAAAAGCAAAGCGTTTGCAGGATCCTAAAAAAAGGACCACCCTTCCTGCTCATCTTTTTTTTAGGACGCGCTTCATTTTATGCATTTAAAATTGATTTTCATTATTTCGTGGTTAGAAAATCTATCATTTCCGTTGTTTATTGGCTGCAACTCATCATAATGGAGCCGGCAATGCAAAAAAATGTTCGAAAAAGCAAACCGTTTACAGGATCCTAAGAAAAGGACTACCCCTCCTGGTCATCCTTTTTGCGGCTGCATCCGCAAAATCCTAAGAATCATAAAGATCCTAAAAAAGGAATATGATATTGCAAATTTTTAGTGATGTTCAAATTTGGGCAAATTCGCACTAGTTAAAATCTTGGAGGGAACAGTGCTAGTGAGTCTAGTAAAAAAAATGATATAATGCATAATCATGACCACTGTTCTGCTGTTCCCTCTTCCCTGCTTACATGTAAAATTTATGGCAAATGAGAAATTTTGAGCAAAATTTTTCATATTTTCTTTAAGCTCGCTATTCAAAATGCTGATTTTTGGTCAAATGCAGTATTGCTGAAACCTGCAGGATCACAAGTACTGTTCCTTGCAACAGCACAATTGCTAGGGGCGCTAGTGAATCGCTAGGGGCACTAGTGAATTATAACCCATATAAAATAACTTTATTGTGCCCCTAGCGGTCCTTGTGCTGTTGTAAGGAACGATCCTTGCGCCCCTGCAGGTTTTAGAAAGACCCATCAAATTTGAATCTAAGTGTTCAATTTTTAATGTAAAAAAAAGTTTTATTCTTTATTGATACATAAAAACTCAACTTTGAAGCAAAAATTGGGCTATGTTTCAGGTGTGTATACAGATGTACAGTGTAGCGGCCATCAGCAGATCAGTGGATAATCGGCAGTGCGCAGCTTTTCATATATTCATGACATCAGGAGACTTTGAGCTAATAAGAGTTAAAGTGTGATCATACTGAGATGCTGATACCTTTGAGACTTTGTGTAGATTTATCGTATTATGACGTCACATAGACACACTGCGCAAAGTCTCAAAGGTCTCAGCGTCTTAGGTAGTGGGATCACACCTTTACAGTTTACCTAGGGTTAACCCAAACCCTCAGAAGAATGTAAAACGCAGAACAAGAAAAGTCGTAGGCAGCCAATGGCTTTACCCAAACTTTTCTTAATCCCCCTAAGTGTTTGGGCATAGTTTCATGAAATTTCTATTTGGGAAAATTTGTACTTGCTAAAAACTTTGTGGCAATAGTGATGGTGACTTATGTATACCAGACTGCTGATATTAAAAGGTGTCATTTGGTTTTAACCAGCCTTGTCCAGTCTACCTCTCTCACATTATGATGTGGCACTTATCAAGCACTGTCAATACCCTGTACCCAGCTGCCGTACCCAGGCAACATACCGATATGTGAATTAGTGTGACCAGTGTGCAGAATATAGTTACCCTTGTACCAGAAACTGAGAGACACCTGCATGCAAATTCCGTATGATAAATGTAATTCAAATGATTAGCATATATATTTTTAAAACTCTGTGCAAAGTAATATATTCTAGAAAGTTATCTGGTTAGAAGAATATTGGTTTATTAAAAGTTTAATCAAAAAATTAGTCAACTTGTCATTTGTTTTTTGAAGTATGATAGCTGTATGTACAGTCTTGTAACATTTGTCACTTTGGTTTATTTTATTACTTTGTCATGCTCTTGTAAAACTGGGAAGAGTAGGACAGAGGAATAATATGTACAAAGTGGCTGTTTCTAACAGTGTAAGGGCCTGTGCAAACAGCACTGCCTTTATTGTTACAATCATTATTTATTTTTTTTTTAGAAAACTATTTTTAAAAAACTTACTTTTAAAATGTGATATAGTTGAAAAGCAATGCCTGAAGTTTATAATGATGACTGGTCACATTGAAATGGACACTCCTAATAAAAGCAATACTGTTTCTGCTTGTAATAGCTCAATTGAATTATCAGGAAATGAATTTAATGGAGAAACAAATGTTGCAACGTTAGACGTAACATCAGAAGAAATAAATTGTAACAGTAAAACTTGGCCTAGCTTAGTATTTGCCGACCATTCACCAAAGCAAGCAAGAGCAGGCTTGGGAGAACGCCAACGATCTGAAACTTGGACTTATGGACTGTCTAATAAGCAGATAAAACCAATTGAAAATGATTTAAATAACAAAAAGGTTGATGATGAGAGTAATGCACAGCGTCATAGCTTTTCCCCTAACACTCAGCAAAAAACAGAAACCGCACGTAATAAGCATTTACTTTCTATACCAAAGAAGGCAGAAAAAGGAGGCAATGTAAAGTTTTCTTCGGAAAATGATAATTCTTTTCTGAGCAACCAGGCTAAAGTTTCAACAGTACCCAATGGTTGTGAAGCTTCTTTGTCTGAAGATGAAGCCTTTTCTGAATTTACTGACATTAACCTATCTAGAAGTTGCATTTCTCCTGTTCCAGAACAAGTACGACAGGATGATGAAGAGAAAATTGCTGTTGGTTCTGCATCTCCCACTTTTAGAAGACAAACAATGGGATCAATTTTTGATTGGTTAGTAGTGACTAAAAGCAATTATCATATAAGCTCAATATCAAAGCTGTAGATTAGTTGTTGACTTTGAAGTTAAGCTTCTTTTGCCATAATGGTTCCTTCTGTATCATGATGTGCAGCACATCAGAATTATTTTTCTTTTCGTTATTGTTTCTGATGATCAACCTTGTGATTTGTGAAACTCTACTGTGACTGAGTGCTTGAATATTGGCAGGGTACAACTTTGCTTGATCAATTCGATGATGACATACCCAAACCTATCCTTAGCCCAAATGCTAAATCATTAATTAAAGTCTTACCCAACGCTACTTCAAACTGTAGCTTCAACCTGCACTCAAAACGTCCTGTATCAGAGTGCAAAACTCCTCTTCGTAAGACAGCTTGATGCATCAGTTATATATTGATACATCAAATTTATTGTACACTTTTGTCTCATTCAATGTGATGATTCAATGATTATGTGAGTATTTGCGACTTACCCCCAAAATTTAATCCTTGAGTTGTCTCGAAAGTTATTCTCTTCCAAATACTCCTGTTTTAAATTGGGATTCCCAATTATGAATTGTGTGCATTTTTCATAATTTGTGATTAGCAGCACTGTGCCCATACATATGAAAAAGGATATTGCCTTTTTTTTTTTTGCCGTTATTATTTTGCGGGCAGTTGATCCTGATTGGCAAAACCAGCCATGCGTAAGCCAATCAGGATCTAGTCGTTAATGACAAAATAGACTCTGCCTATTAAGAATCGCTCACTCAAAAATCTTTTCTTTAACTGCTTAATGTTTTTTTTTGCAGGGTAGCTGCATCATCTCGAAATTCAGGTATGTTGTGTGTTGTGTAGTTTTGCATTGTCCTTGACTCTGCAATTTTATTATTACATTAGACACTCCACCAGCTGTGCCCAGCAACTCCCTGTCCTCTGCTCAAAATCCATCTAAAACATTTAGCGGGTTAAAAATGATTCGTGAAACCATTCGTTCAACTGTGGCTTCGTAAGTTGTGATTACTTTTATTATTTTTGAATTCAATCAAGCGTAGTTGTTATGGAAAATTACTAATTCTGTAATGGCGATTTTAGAACTTCAAAGAAGTCTTATACTTTAGCGGCTGGCGAGCAGTTTAATTGTACCAGAACCAATGTATGCGCCAAACTTTTATAATGATGAAAAAGTAACTGCTGTCTCCTTAAATACATTCATTTATTTAAGGATCTGCGGTAGGCTATTAAAGTAAATGTTGGAATTCTCTCAAGCATTTTCTTGAGAAAAATTTTGCTCTTTAGCTACTTCATCTGCTTAAATCTGTACTTGTAGAGCAATCAGTGGCCATTTGTATGTTTTGAACTTTGTGACACATATTATAGTTTTTATATTTTCTTGATCTTCTATCATCACTTGTTGGACAAAGAGCAGTTTGAAAAATTTTTTTGTGCTTGTAGTCAGTATGAACTTTATAAGTTTTGAAGTAGTTGTTTTATTACTCATATAGAGCATCCAGCAATTATAAGAGGCAATCTTTGGAAACTTATTCGACAACAGCATTAATTTTGGAAGATCGACCTGGGTTAGTGAATTACAGCGTTGGTACTTACTTCACCATCAGTTGAATGTTGATTACTAGAAGTATTTTTGCTCTTTTATTTGTTCTTCTGTAATGTCATGAAACTTGGTTTCATTTTTTTCAACTGGGTAGCTGCATTGTACGCAAACAAAGTTCTGCTTCGCTCCACTCCACTCAACTTTTCAAGCAATGTGTGCAGTTTCTGAGGCGCTGTTAATAGCTATGCTGCAGCTTTGTGTTGTTAAGAGTGGAATAACCTGGAATTTCTGAACATTGAATGTGTATATATAAGCTAAGAAAATATTTTCAACCAAGTTTTGCAAAACTAAATGACTATTTTTTATTAATGTCAATATATATATGTGTGTGTATTGTTTGTTATTGTTCCGAAAAGCAAGATTAAAATCAGTGACTTATGAAGCAATGAAGAGATGACAACAGTGTGGATAGCGACTGAAAAATAGCAATCATTTGTTGCATCGCTTGGTAGTAGTAATAATATTTCATTTTTCGAGTGTAAAGCGATCAAAGTACATAATAAGCAAGGAAAAAATCATACTCGAAAAGCGACCGCGAATTTACCGTTTAAGTGAAGGTCTTCTGGTCAAGCAGCTGTCCGAGATTGGAAGTTGCAAAAAGCAGCATCTCATTAAAGCTAAACAGTGCATAAAATACGTCGCATATGGGTTCATTATTACCTACATGTATTTTTCCAGAAGATGTTTTTTAAGGTTATTTTAAATTTAGAATACGGTTGCCTTCTTAGTTCAGTGGTCACCGAGTTCCAAATTTTTGGCGCTTGAAACCTTATTGATTTTTGACAGTGTGTTGTAGAATATTTAGGAAGGTAAAAGTTGTTTTTGGATTTCGATCTGGCATTTTTGGCATGTTTGTCGGAAATGTTAGTAAAAATAAAAGTGAAACAAAAAGGGAGATCTTGCTTAGTGTGTTGGATTGTTGGTGCATAAGCTTCGCGATTTCATTGGTATATAGTTGTGTGATTTGAGAACCCCTAGTTTGTGGTATTGTTGTGTGATAGAGGATCGATGGCTGGTATTTGAGATAATTTGAATAGCTTTATTTTGTAAAGACTAACTTTTTCAAGTAGGAGCCGAAAGTGCAACCCCAGAGTGGAAGGGCCGTATAGTAGGTGAGGGTGTATGAGTGTGAAATATAAAGAGGAGGAGGGTGGAGAAAGGAAATAGGAAGCGAAGTTTACTTCAAATACCAACAGATCTAGAAACTTTGGTTTCGATGTTAGTAATGTAAAATTTAAAATCGAGTTTGGTGTTGAAATTTATACCGAGGTATTTTGAGGAAGCGCAAGTTTCTATCAGTGTGACCACTGCTTTTTGTAGTATTGCTGAGTAAAGGCAGCCTTACAAAATTACAAGAGCAAGTTTGTACATATTGATAATTAAAGCATTTCTGCTTGCGTAATGTGCTACAATCTCTTGCTTTTTTCGGGCAATGTACTATACTGCATACCAAAGTATTATAGTCTTAACTATTTCTGTTTTTCAGTAATTTACCTACAAAGTCAGATGTTGAAGCGGAAAAACATCGCGCACAGTACGAAAAAATGGTTGTGCATGCAAAAAAATTAAGTACGTGTTACCAGCTGTACAATTTTTAATAAGAAAATTAAAATGTTAATGATTATACATTGATCTTGGAATACAGGCCAGAAAGATATTAAAAGGAAACAAAAACAACTAAAGGAACTGAAGAAACAAGAGCAGGTTATTGTCAACAGCAGCTCCGTTTGGGTGAACGAAATCCTCCCCAATTGGCAATCAACGTAAGTTCGCAAAGTTTTGGTGAAAACTTACGGATGTAGGTCGATGTCACCAAAACAATTTCATCGCAAAACTTTGAAAGTTTTGTGGCCAAAAATTTACCTACCTACCTTGTGCTTTATATTTGTCAGCATTCTGTTGTAAACTAGTGTATTTTTGCCCAGTACTGACGTTGTGGTCCTTCATTGCATACAGCTAATTTATCTATAGTGACAGATTTATTATGCGTTAACACCAAGATCATTTGTTCCAGACATCAGACAAGCCGAACACGTCAGTTGTGGTGGCAAGGATTACCTCCTAATGTGAGAGGGAAGGTGTGGCAATTAGCTATTGGAAACGAACTCAACATTACAAAAGGTTGGTGCCAACGTTTTATTTTTAGAGATTGACTGTGCAAATGGTTGGATAAATTTTCTCATGATCTGATACTTGTTAGTTATTTCGTACATGGTAGGCAGCTTGCATCCAAAGTGCTCTTAAAATTTTTCAATCGCATTAAGACTTTACGTACTTCTTAAAATACTTAAATACTAGAATCCATGCGATCCTCCTAAAAATTATTTTGCAAACCCCACATTCTGGTAAAAATTCGAGCATTTTTTGACCATTGCTGCTTGCAGATAGAAGTTGCTTTTATGGCGAGAGCGTGCACACAAAGAGTTTTAACTACGATTTGTTACGCTCTGTCTTGTGGATGCAATTGGTAGCACTACTTTCTGTTTGACGTATGATTGACTTATTAATTCTTTAACATGATGACCAATTCGATAAAAGCACGAGAAAAAAAGCGGAAAGACCACTGTTGACTACGTTAGAGATATGCTATTATGTGTCTGTCTATTGGTGTTATTTACCAAGAAATGCCATTGTTCTGAATTATTTCAAAACATAACAACCTGTGATTTTACTTATATAACCACGCACATACACCATTTCGGAATGGTCTTGGCAGAAAAAGATAGTGTGGTTAAGGTGATAATTTATTGAAAAATTGTGCGTTGCACTGGCACCAACGTCGTGGTGTTGTGGTCATTTTGCGGGACTGCTACTCGATAGAACCATGGTTCTATGCTGATCTAGGTTCTCATTTTATTCTGCTCGCTCTTAGCTTCGTAGTTGAAACTGGAGAAGGGTAGGTCAATGGTAATAGGCTACTGCGTGCTGAGTAGAACTATTCTAAAATAAGCTTGATGGCTTGGGTTTTCATTTGTTTTATGAATCCATGATTATCTATTATGTACTTGTATGTTGGTGTTATTTACTCGAAATGTCATTGCTCTTAATTATTTTACAAAATAAGCTCTGGAGATACGATTATAAAACATTATGTTTGCTGCAAGAAAGCTATTGACAATTTTTATCAATACTTTGAACAAGTTTAAGAGATTTATACATGTCAAATGGGTTGTCATAATTTATTGCCTTGTTTTACCACTGTGTTTAAGTGTAGCAGTGCTGTTATTACTGTCTTTTTATTCTTCGGTTTCAGAACTGTATTCTATTATGGTTACTAGAGCACACGACAAATTGAAAGAAATGAATGGCTCTGCAATTACAGACGATGGTTTGTATCACCTTATCATTTTAATAACTTGATAAATTGACTTTTGAAATTCAAATTTTTGATTTTGTAATATTGCTTTGGGTATAAATTAGGCTCCCTTGTGGAAACAGTTACCCCGTTTGGGTTATATTTTCTGGTTTTTGGGTAGATTATCATGACCCTTCAGGAATGGATAGCCAGCAAAAATTAAATGCACAAAATATTGTAAATATTATCATATTTATCCATTGTGCTTATTTTTTATTCTCCTATCATAAGAAAGTGATCAAAGCTCTATAAGGAGCTCGCTTAAGAGTTGCCAGCCATCTGCTTACCCTGCCAAGATGAGGGAATCCCGCTAAGTGCCTTTCCCACGGCGCAACAAGTAAACTTGCCGGCTTGTTCTCCATGCTGCTTCTTTATACTGCTGAGTCTCAATCAAGGAAGTTGCGAATACCAATTTAAAGATCATTGGTTTGACCAGACTCGGAATCAAACCCGTGTGTCAGCTCCAGAGGCGGACGCTTTTACCACGAGGTCGTCTGAGCTGCTAAATAATTTTAATGTGACGTTAGAAGATACAAGCTTGGAATGCTGAAATATGGTACTAAAATCCCGTTCCTCCTCAGTCTAGCTTTCGTGTTGCTATTGTGAAAGTTAGCGTGGAAGCCTTTTGGACTGTTTTTCTGTTAATTTTTTTATTTATATGTAACCATTCAGCTGTTTGATGCTTGTTTTATACGACTAACGAGTAATGATACAAATTTTACTTTTTTTCGTAATCAGTCAGTTGACGCTCAGTGCTCGCTACGAAGCTAATTAAAAATGAACAGTATGGTTTTTGCATTGATCCTGAGCTCGTTGTACTAGTATTACTTTTTAATTCCAAGTCTTTGCTGCAGAAACGGGCTCTATAGCTGCTGATCGAGAAAACACTGTTGACTTAATCCGATTGGATATATCGAGAACTTTTCCTCATCTCTGCATATTTCAAAAAGTAGGTGCTTTTTAAACTTGAATCTTGTCTCTTTCAAATGCAATATTATAATGCTCGTTAATATTGGCTTAAAGTACGTTGTAGTAAGTATTTATAGTCAAAATTTTGGTTGGTCCTTTTTGGTTCTCTCGATTCATATGCTTCCAATTAAGTTGCCAATGGCCTAGCGGTACCGCTCGCAGGTGTTTACGTGACGGGTTCGATGCGCGGCTGGAATCAATCGCATTCAACACAATTATCGGGTGACTGCTGACTCGAAGAGCGCTAGCTCACTTTGCACTCGCAACCTTCCTCAATTACTGTTAAATTATCGGTTCACTATAATTTGGAAATAACCTCAGTTGTTTATGTGTTCTTTAGCTTTCCCAATTGAACGTAAACGTTTGGGCTTGTTTCTGAGAATGTGATTACTGCTTAATTAGTATTTTTCATTTGTTTCTAGGGTGGACCGTACCACGAGTTATTGCATGATGTTCTGGGAGCTTATGCTTGTTACAGACCAGACGTGGGCTATGTAAGTTGATTTTTGTAATAACTTCGTAGGGATTGTGTTAGAAGTTATATAACTGCATTTTCACCGTAGTAGGTCTTTAATTTAGCGAAATTTACTGACCAGATGCGTTTTTTCATATTGTTCTTTTTGCGTTGGGAAAATTATCTTTTTTTTTTATCGAAATCGTTTCTGAAGCTTTTGGTGTAACCCAATGGGGAATTAAACCCCTATCTCTTGCGTACGTGATTAATTTTGCATTCCAGAGCTGCTTTTCTTCGTTACAGACGTAATAAAGTACTACTATTTATCCAGAGCTTGTTTAGTACAGTCATTCATCTAGTATTTTAACGGCTAATGATGGGATGTGGCTATTGCTTGAATGAATTAAACATTTCCTTTAGCATACCGCATTCATTAACTGGAGCTGAACGTTTAAGCTGCTTTTCAGTGAATTAAGCTTTCGTCTTTCTTAGTGCTTTCTCTAATTTCCAAGTTTATTGATTTTCAGGTTCAAGGCATGTCTTTCATGGCAGCAATGCTACTGTTGAATATGGAACCAGCTAATGCGTTCGTTACTTTTGCCAATCTTTTGAATAAGCCTTGCCAAGTCGCATTTTTTCGATTGAATGAAGAAATGGTGAGCTTCAGATCTTTCTATGTGTTGATGGTATATAGGTGCAATATTTTTGAGACTACTTGCAATTTTATCTTGGACTTTTTGCATCTCTGTATGCAGTAGTACAGCAATTTAATATGTTTGCTGTCATTGTTTAGCAATACTGACCTAATATGAGCTACTTTTACACTGTATTTGTGATATCAGTTGTTTTTTCTAATGGCAATTAAGTTATAGCCAGATTTTTGTGGAGATTAGACCTTCGATTTATCTTGCTTATCTCTTAAATCGTATGCTTGTCCAGCGTTGGTAAGTTATTGTCTTTATTTTAAATGCCAATACTTTTTAATTTTGCCTGAAAATTGATGCGTGTTTGGTCTTAGTTGTCGGTCGTAGCTCTCTGTAAGTGCTTTAGCAATGTTCTTTAATCGTAGTTGCATCGATTTTTCAATTGATGTGATTGTTGTTGTGAATGCTAGCCAAACATTCCGTTTTCTCGGCTCTAATTTATAAAGCAGTTGGCAAGTTTTTTCAGTATAGATAGCTGTCAGTTTTTTTATGACGCTATTAAATCGTAACCTTTGTTGAGAAGGTGCTAATTTTAATAATTTTTATTTTGAAAGGTATTACACGAGATTAAAAGATATGTGTGAATCGTAAAGTAAATAACGAAACACATTCTTGGTAAAAGAAAAAATACTTTATTCTACGGTTATAGTTATTTTAGTGTATGTTATGTAAATTCACGCGAAAAAGTTTTTAAGACTGGTAGTAAAGGCAAATCACTTTTTCGGCAGTGGAGGTATGATATAATGCGAAAGCCTTACTTTTTATAGACCTTTGTCGAAACATAATTGCTTGTTTCAAGTTTTTGTTGTACTTTTTGCAGATGCAAACTTATTTTGCTGCATTCGAAGTGTTTTTCGAAGAGAACCTTCCAAAGCTATTTGCCCATTTCAAAGTTAATAACCTTACTCCAGACATGTATCTTATTGACTGGTAGGTTGTGGTTACATTTTTCTATATGGTCCTCCTTTTTTAATATTATGGATGCAGAAGTGTTTAAGGTATGCACTTCTTTAATATTGCTTCAAAAACACGCATGAAATAAGGACATTTTAATTATTCATGTCATGTTTAGTTTTTGAACTGCTTTGTCGACCTGTTCAAGTACCTTTCTTTAGTTTCAAAATTGTACAAGTTTGTTGTTAGTTATATGGTTTAGCGGTACCGGCCTTACACGAGTTCGATTTACGGCTGGAGCCGTTCGCGTGTAACATAACGCTGTGTTGAGTGGTTTGTGATTCGAAAAGCACAAACTCATTTCGCAATCTCCCTCAGTCACTGTTGAGTATTTCAGTTGGATGGTTTGAATTCAAGTTGAACTTGTTGAAAATAGCTGCTTCTCCCGCAGCTTGCTATATCTTCAACTGATGTTTAGCGAAGTTATCCATGTTGTATTATTTTCTACCGTAGCCAAGCTACATCGCTAGGCGTTACGGTAAGCTTGGGGTGTTTGTGGAGTTGGCCTCTGTTTTAACCAATCTCTGGTTGCTCTGACCCTTTCTATGGGAATTGTGTTTGGTGCTACATTTTGGTCCCCTCTTTCGGCACTGACGTGTCGGTTATTTATTTTAAGCCGATAGCATATAACATTGTTGCGTATGGATACGTGCGATGTCTTTTTGTTCTAAGCAGCATCAATATTCAATTGAGTGTTTTATGTAAATTTTTAGATCCGGTACTTTGCATTTAAAAGTATCTTTAATTGCTTTCAGCTCTTTGCTCTTAAAAGCTGTATTGAGACGTCACTTTGTCACTCTTACTTTAAAATCATCCGGTCACGTGGTCTGTGTTCACTCAAGCATAACGTGTGTTTTTAGCAAAATGTATTAACATTCAAGAACGCATTAAGTCGAGTATTACCTCATTTCTTCATTATATTTTCATGTTACGAGAAAGTTGCAGTGATGCTGTGCCGACAAAAAATCCATGCTTGCCTAAAAGTTTCCGGAATTTATTTACAAAAGTATTTTTTTTTTATTAAAATCCAATGAGTAGAATTGGAAAACCAAAATTGGATTGTCAATGATGCTTGTGGTACTGAAATTTATGCTGCCAGTTTCAGCAGCAAGCTCAAAAATATGCTTCAAATAAGCACGTAGTGGTTTCATATCCCGCCCGCTTAACGTAGTGGTTGGTGGCATCGCTATCGGTGCTGGAGGTCGTAAATTCGATTCCCGGGCCGGTCAAATTGGACCTACGGCTCGCCACCGCTGCGACGTTTTTGTATTGCCCAAGCGCTAACCCTCGGAGATGAGCCCCGCCACTCGTTACACGCTTTCGCTTACTACCGCAAGTATAATGAAGATTTGATTTTTTGATTTACTTAAATGTTTTTTAACGAGACAGGTCTTTTCGGCGTGACCGACCCGGCGTTAAAACTGAGGTTTAGGTTTGGGTTAGGTTTAAAGTTAGGCATTGGTAATCAGGTTAGGACCATGGTTATGGGTGTTTTAACGCCGATTCGTTTGCGTGAAATAGTCACGTAATCTTTTAGTAACTAACTTTGCTACTTAGGATTTTCACCATGTTCAGTAAAGCATTGGATTTGGATACCGCCAGTAGAGTGTGGGATGTATTTTGCAGAGATGGTGAAGATTTTCTTTTCCGAACAGCCATAGGTAATGTTTTGTTAATTATACCTACATATAAAATACAGTATCTCTCCTGAGAGTTTTACGAAGCTTATGACGACGCTTTAGATGACAAGCTCTGGAATAACAAAGTTTTATTGCACGAAGTCATAGCTGCTTCGCGCACTTGTGCATAAGTGCTTCGTGCTCTGGTGTAGTGAGGTTTGCAATCAATAAAAGGTTAGGCCTGGTATTCTGTCATGGTTGATTACTTTTGTTATCCTGCTGACTTGCCAGAGCAAATATGTGATTTGCCGTTAAGATTTTTGGTAGAAAAGAATGCGCATAAGCGAAGGTGCTTAAAAAATAAACTGTACCTTACTGTCAAGGCTGCAGGCTTGCAAGCGTGGTTAATCGATTACAAGTTCTACTTCAGTAACTTTTGCCGCGTTTAGACCGAGTTCAAGTAGTTTTTATCGGATTTAGGCTACGTTAAAGCAATTTTTCTCAAGTTTAGGTTAAGTTTAAAATTCAATCAGCTTTTTTTCGAGATTTAGCTCGAGTTCGGCAGAAAAAGACCGAGTTTGGCAAGTTAAGCAGGGCTGCCAACACGTGACAGCCTTGCTTACTAAACTAGTTAGTGTCAAAAGTTTATAATTCCTATTCATGTTAGTGTATCTGCTGGTTGTAGAAATGCTACAATGGATAATGTTAAACCCCAGCACTCGAATAGCTTGTTTAAATAGCAACATCGTTAACTTTCACTACAAAGTGGACTTAAGACCTCTTAAACCATCTTTTTATAGAAAAAACGCTTTTTACTTTACACTTGACCTTTTTCGTAATCATGAGTTAACATCCTACAACTGTATATTTTGGTAAAAATCGCAAGTTTGATATAGAAGCTAATCTCAATGAAGGAAGTGATAGGCATTGTTTTCGATGCGAAATCACTAACTTTTGAAAAATAAGAGCGAATCTATGATTGCATCATATTGCGTGAGTGGTAACTAGGTCATTTTACTGAAGTAGAAATGCATGCCAAAATTTGCATTCTTTTTCGTTCGCGATATCTTAGTGGGTTGCGTATCTTAGTAAGAAGATATGGTTCGAAAATACTCCAATTGGGTGTCCATAATTTGTTTTAACGCATGCATTTTAAGATTGCGCCTTATATCTAGTATTCCATATTTCACAGTTAAGTGTAACATTACCGTAGAATTTGCCTTTGTTTCATATACAATGAGCGTTTTTCCAAAAAATGATTGTGTTTTTTTTACTCTTTTTTGCAGCGATATTGAAGTTGAACCGAGATATTTTACTTCCAATGGAGTTTATTTTGGCTGCACAATATCTAACTCGTCTACCCACGTCATTTCATCATCAAAAACTGTTTGCCGTCATCTCTGAGGTCACTATGACGTCTCGGGGTAATCGTCGGTGGAAAGACGTCCTTTCACTAATGAGGGACACTAACTAATGGAATTCCCCGAGCACGACGTCACGTCTCATAGCGGCAATTGATCTTTACCACACTGTGAAATGATATCTGTGCTTTTTACAAATTCTCCATCGGTTTCGCTCTTGGCTAAACCCCTGTCTTATTCAAGTATTTTTTTTGAAAAATGAACAATATTTCTTCATAACTAACGCGTGTTTCACGTTGATGCCTAAGTTACAGCAAAAAAATTCGTTTTTTTAATCTTAACACTTTGCAGGGCACGGAATATTTTGCTTTTACTGTGTTTCCCCTAAAATAAAACCTAGGACGTATTTTAAAAAAGATTTCAATATAAGTCCTACTTTTAAAGTGAGACCTAGGCGATAGCGCGAGGTCTTTTGTTTTTTGGCGTGTTTTCACGGCTTAAGTAGTTATTGTGGGAATCTCATAATCTCTTGCTTTGTAATTTTGTTTTCGATCAATGAAAATAAATGACACCCCTTAAAATAAGCCCTATTTTTCAAAAAAATAAATAAATGTAAGACCCTGTTTCATTTTCGGGGAAACGCGGTGGTATTACGAATGATTAAAAAAACTTTGGAAACGACTATTGCTTATATTTTCTGTTTTCTGTGCAAATTTGTCGATATTACCTTGTTAATTTTCAGCAATCTTGAAGAACAAAACTTGTTACCAACTTGTAAGTCATGCGAGAAAAAGATAACAAAGAAAAAAAGGTTAAAAGCAGCCTATCCAAATGTGTAGTGAAAATGCATTTTATTGTATGAAATTTATCTTTTTATGCGATACATTCCCATTAAGCTGTGTTTAAATTGAATGCTGTCTATATATCTGTGTTGCATATCATAGTAAATCTGTTTGAACTGTTTTTGTTTGAAAGTTAAGTTCTAATGTCTACTACTTGTTTACTTTTTATGATTTGCCGTAATATTTGTAGTTTTTGTGTTTAATATTAGACAAAAAGTTTCGTATCAAAGATTTCAATTTTTTGAACAAAATTATTTTTCTAACCTAAATAATATGCTCTTTCGCTTGGGATAGAACTCATCAGAATCACTATGCAAAGCAATAAAGTTTTTGAGAAAATAAGTGTTAATTTAGCGAGTCATGGTAAGAAGTGCATCAGCTAATGATCCCCGCGTAGTTTAATTTTTTGCGATTTATGTATGTAAATCGCTCATCGCCCATGGAATCTCAACTTATTGCTGTCTTGTGTTGGCCACCTCATCGGAGCCTGCTTGATTGGCCTCTTTAAATGCTCACTTTTTCCCTCTTTTTTCAATTTTTAAACCGTGACCCATCTTTGCCTTTTTTCCTTCACCTCTCTTTTTACACGATTGTATGGCCCGCGTGATTGTAAGGTAAATGAACGATTAAACGTAAACGCTGAATGTGTGAGCACTGAGCAGCCTTGATTTTGGAGCGTATAACAAACTCTTCTACTTTCAAGCTCATTGTTTTTATAATCTAAAAATGCGCATAATGACGTCGTGATGACGTAGCAAGTTTTGAAGGAGTAATGCAAGATATTAAAAACTGGTTCACATTTTCCGTGTAGGCCCCCCTCCGTTTAAATTTTTTGTATAATATGCTGAACTTCTGTCATTTTAATGGATTTAAATTGATTTTTAGAATTTTACCTACGGTACGTTACATGCGATTCATAATCGTATGGAAGGCATGTCTTGTAAACAAATTTTGTATTGTGAGTACACTGGACTCTGAAAAACAAATATTATGCCGAAAAGTTGTTGCTGTTTCCATCAAAAGTTATTTTTTAACTGAAATAGACTTTACCAGTACTGGTTGGAGTTAATGAGGATGGTAGTTATAGCAGTCAAAACGGTGATGTAAATTTGTGGCATGCTTGATTCGTTGTTTTAAAAACTGTGATGATGTTTGGAATATGGTATGAAAATGTTGGGCTTGTGCTGTAATTTCTTACTGCTTTTATGGATATTTTGACTTAACTGTGTATCAATGTGTTTTGTGCTGTAAACATTTCAACCATGATGTCCCTACTACGTCAAAAACTTTGGCCCCTAAAACCTCTTTTGTTGTTAATTTGTCATGATATTGGGAGGGGAGCGGAAAAAGTTCAGGGTAGTAGAACACTGTCATAAAGCCCCAGTTTAACTGCAATCTTAGGGTAAGGAATGGAGTTAGGACCCCTGTTTTTTGCCCAGGCTCTTCCGTCATTTTGTCATTACTATCAGACAATTATCTATTTTCACTGGATGTTCATATTCTTTGTTATGCTTTTGAAGCTTGATAAGTAAAAACTGTTGTTTTTTCGAAATATGCTGTAATTAAAATGTATTATTCCTTGTTAGATATAAAAATAATTAGGCAATTGTGATTTGTTAACACTACATGCGTCTGTAACTAGGGCACCTACCAGCATTGCGTTCACTGCTATCTGTAGATCAACTAGCTAGCTGATCGAATTTTAGGTCTTTTCACAATTTTATGAAGCAAAAGAATCTCGTTTTTAAGCTATTTTTAAAATTGCAAAAAATAGACCTTGCATTGAAACTCATTTTTTCTAAAAGATCCACGCTTTGTAAATGGTTTAGTTTTAAAGTTAAAATTAATTCTTTTTATGACTGAAGTTGAAAGTAGGACATTTTTGGAGGTTGTTTGGATTCTTACTCGACAAATATCGTAAGATGGTCCACGAAAACGGAACTTTACAGATATAATTATTCACAATTCTCCTGAATGGTGATTTTTATAATTTATTGTACAATTAATTTCGAAATATGCGTAATAACTCAATTATTTGTTAGATTTTTTTTCGTATGCTTGTTACGAAATTTTGTCTGTTATCCAAGGAAGCAATTCCGTCGATTTGTTTTGTTTTATCGCTGTATTTTGTTGTCTTATTTAACTACATAGTTTTTTTGATGTGCAATGCGCAAAGTTTTAGCGGTTTCGATTATATTCGAAACTTATTTCTTTTAATAAAATGACTACCGCAAGCTGTCGCTATTTGTTTTGTTTTGACGCAAAAAATATTACAGATAAAGCTGGTTGAATGGTTAGTTAGTGCATTGAGCTCCGAAGCGGGTTTCGCAGGTTCGATTCTCAACAAAGTTACGTTTCGTGATGCAATGTACTGCACTATTGTAATATAAACACTTAAGCTGCAATTATGTGACTTACGAAGACTAATAAAAAATATTCGGTTTAGATCGTCTTTTTTCTAACACGTTAAGATGGATGCTGCTAGAGATTTATTTATTGTCCATCGATTTATGAGGCATTCAAGACGTTTGTTATGTGTTTTTGAAGTTTGGGGTTTGAGAAAAATTTGAGTTATGCGAGTTTGCGTTTAGTGCTCACGTTCAACAACCCTGTTGGATTAATCAAAAATATTATTCCTGCGTAAAGGGTGCATATTTTTAAGGTTTCTGTACAAAATTATTTGGCCTTTTCCCTAGAAATACAATGCTGTTATTGTCGAATTAACAGTACTTGGCGAACAAAGCCATCTCGATGTCGCTTTAAAAATCGACTTCACATTGAGTGACACGAATTTCAAAATTGATGACCAAGTTTTATTCAACTGGCTTGCGAATACGGTAAGTGACAAAACGGATTTTGAGGCGATTTGACAAAATTGGATTGTTTTGTCACGGCAGATGTCACTAGAACTTTGCCGTGCCAGTTAATCGAGGTAGATTAATGTGTGAGGCTAGTTGCCAACGTAGTCAGTATCTGGTAGTGAGAACATGAGTGGACACAAAAGTTTACTAATTGGCAAGATTGCATGATAGGTCAAAGCTGAGTTCACAGCTCCTGAAATCTGCGTTAATTGGTCACGCAATGTCAATCTTTTTCGTGTCTGAGCATTTGGCCAGGTTGAAATGAAATGATGATGCATTTCCAGGTTGGCGTCATCAACTACCGGTATTTGACTGCTTTTTTGAAATTGGTTGGTAAGTTTTCGATTTTGCAGTTTGGTAGCATTCGCTATTTTTTCAGATCTGTTTGACTCTTTAAAATGCTTTCTTGCAAATTAAAATTATACCTGTGGATTAACCAATTTCGCTTTAAAAAAATGCAAATTTTCGTCGAAATATGCGTTAATTCGGCACAAAAAGGTACCGGTACCAGTATTTAAAAAAATGCAAAGGATAGATGTGCTGATCAATTTTGCATTTTTTTAACGTGTAACTTCAGTTTAGAACCATTTTTTAGATTTTTTGGCTGATTTTCAGGTAGTTGGGAGCGATAGGTATTTCTTTCTTTAATCTGGCAACCCTGTCTTGCGTTACTACATCTAAATCCGTGCAAAATGTTAATAAGTCATCCAAATTGTTGAAACACTTTGTGCTTCGTGAATCACGTGATCAAAATGGCTTAACTTTGCTATTTTTAATTTCCGGGGTTATTTTTAATGCCAGGCGTACGTGTCTTCGTTTTTGAATTGTTTATTCTCAGTGCAAAGTAGTCACTTACTTACAGAAGAAAAGACATCTTTGCCGGAAGCGTACGTTGTGCGTGTCCGAGTTTCGATGCTGCGTGATTTTGGCGAGTGAAAAGACTGAAACTACAATGTATGAACTGGCCTACCACCGAAAGTCGAAACTGGTGTCATCTGACTCGAAACTTTGTGCGATGTTGGAAAAACCATTTTAGTTAGCAGGGGCGCCGAGAGAAATTTCGGGCCCCGGGGCAAAAATTTCGTTTGGGCCCTTTGGTCAGTGATGCCCCGAAATCACGTGATGAGCAAAAAAAAGGTCATAGCGTCCGCAAATGTTCAAATTTCGGCTCAACATCTAGTGATGAGCAAAATAAGGTCATAGCGTCCGCAGATGTTCGAATTTCGACCCGAAATCAAAAAAAAAACATCATCGCGTCCGCAGGCCGTAGTTTGAGCTAATGAATTTTGCATTCTAAACCTGACAATTCTGAACCCCGGGCCCCCGGACAGTGACCCCTTTGCCCCCCCCCCTCGGCGGGCCTGTTACTTAGAACTGTGAACTGAGTAGGCCTACTGACGTAATTTCGATCATTCTCAACTAAGACCTTTAAAATGGCATAAATAGGCTTTCGTTTACAAAATTGTGCTTAGGGTCGTTTATACTGATATTGATCTAGTAACACATTCAAATGAAGTAGCCTACTAGCAAATATTTTGACGCAATACGCCTGTAAAATCGGACGCAAAAACATTCACCTTGCCAATTTTAGCAGTTTTTTTCTCCCGGTTTCAGCCTAATTTGCTGATAGGTTATGAAAAACACTGGATGTCAGTGACTTTTCGTTTTGGTCATAGCATCATACAGCGTTAAACTTTGGGGGAATCCTTTTGTATGCAAGAAGTTTCCGATTGCTCCCTAACGGATTTTTGTGCAGCCATTGTTCGAAATTTGAAAATAAAAAGATGTCGAGAACGATTCTTACCAAGTTATGTCTCATCTACATCCGCGCACTTAATTTACTGAAAATGAAAGATGGGTTTTTGTGGCCTTTAGAAAATTAATGGCTCTCAAGATACACACAGGTTGCAGTTGAGTTAATTAAGAATTTGATTGATTTGTTTCTGTCGTGCCAAGAACGGCGAAGTCTCAGCACAATAAAGACCAGCCTAAAGATATAGCCTACTTGTGTCAACTTTTGATTCAGCAACAGCCTTATGTACTCCATTGCATGAAACAGACAGCAAGGCTTGAGTACGTTTACAACTGCGAACTTGCAATCGTGGCCATAAGTTCCTAGAAAGATAAGCACAAATGCAAAGTTAGTTAGTTGCATATTTATCCTCCTATCACGAGAAAGGTATCAATGCGCTATACGAGCTCGCTTAGGAGTTGCCAGCCATCTGTCTACCACACCAAGATGGGGGAGTCCCGCTAAGTGCCTTTCCCAACGGCACAACAAGTAAACTTGCCGGCTTGTTCTCCACACTGTCCCTTTAATGCTGAGCGTCAAGCAGGGAAGCTGTGAATGCCAATTTTAAAGTCATTGGTTTGACCCGACTCGGAATCAAACCCGAGTCTACAGCTCAAGAGACAGACGCTCTATACCACTCGGCCATCTGAGCCAAAAGTTAGAGTTTAAGAGAAAGGCAAGTACTTTCATTGCATTAAAACTGTTAGAAACAATAAATTAGGGACGAAAATAGCTTAAAGAGGAAAAATAAAGTAATTCAGGGTTTATACGGATTTTTCTGATATATTTCCCTGACTTCTCTCAAAGTCGCACCTGTTTTCCCTGACTTTCGTTTAAAAATCCCTATGTTTTTCCCTGACCCAATCCTGCAAAACATACTTTTTCCCTGACTTAGAGAATATAAACGAACAGTAGCCCACAATATCAACCAGCAGCAAAAATAACTATGTGCACCTAATGCCTAGATACACAGAAACATCAATGCAACAGCAGAAATAAGGATTTCACAGGTGACCTGTCGTAATTGTACAGTATCTTAGAAAATTGCAAGAAGCTTGGCTTAAATACCAAAAATAAGAAAAGTGACATATTTCACAAGTGTCTGGTTTCGCAGTTCACAGCACTCCGCACTACTTCAAGTAAAAAATCTAAGAAAATCACAGCAATAATAACACTGAAATTACAAACCATTCTGATGAAGAGACTTGCTCTCTCAGTAATTGTGTGAAGTTAAGGAGCAATACCATAACTCACAACATATTTTACAGTAATTTGTCTTTGCCAGGTTCCATTACGCTAGCAATATCGCTATCAGGAAACATTGATTGAAATAGGTTCACAGAACCAGTAACAGAATTATCAGTATATCCACCGACAACATGCTTCAGAACCCACCGTATTTCGGCATTCAATTTACCTCCATCTTGAAAGACCAGGAGATTCGTACTTTGACTATTTGCACTGCAGGATGGTTGAATTCAACCAAATCTCCTGTATCTAAGGAAAATTGCAGCTGCTTTTCTTCAGAAGATAAGTTAGCAGGCCTAATATCATTTCTTTTCGCAAAGAAATTTTTAATTTCGGCCCGTTCCTTGACTTTTTTCTCATGGGATTTGTTGCCAGCATAACTCCTCAATGCCCTGATTCCCATGTTGCTCAATGCTATATTTGTCTGACACAGTCGACATCTTGCTTCTCCTTTGGTTGAAGCTTTACAAAGCCATGCCTTGAATTCTTCAGACGATAACCAACCATCTTGGAAATAAGTTTGTTTCGATTTTTTAAACATTCCAGGCTACTTTTATAGTAAGAAAATGTCTAAATAAAGAGAAAAATATGAAGTCAAGCTTGTTTGACATACAATAGCTAAAATAAACAATGGATCTTGATTCATAGGAGGTAAGAACTTTCCAAAAAAATCTCCCTGACTTTTTCCAAGTTTTCCCTTATTTTCCATTGAATTCCCTGACTTTCCCTGATTTTCCCTGACCATCTCGAAAAAGATATGTTTTCTCCTGATTTTCCCTGACCGTATAAACTCTGTAATTATAAACACTGGACGTTTCGACAACATAGATTCAGCGGTCATCATCAGCAGCGCAAGCAAGGCAGTACAAAACTGACAACTGAAGTCAATTTCGTGCGGCAGCGTTGCTTACACTGCTGATTGCTGATGATGACTGCTGAATCTATGTTGTCAAAACGTCCAATTTTGAGATTTAATGTTAGAAACGATATTTCTTTGTTCAAATCAGCCCTGCAGGACATCGCCACAGCATTTCTATTATAGTGTTCAGCCCACAATAAGATTTAATCGAGCAGCATTGTAATTGGAGACAACATTGCACAGTAGACGGCCTAATGTTTCTAACTAGTGTTTCCTCCCAGGAAGTCGGTACGGGAAATTTCCCGGTAAATTTGGGGTTTAGGAATCTCCCGTTTCCTGGGAAATTTATGTCGGGATCCTGTGAATTTTTTTACATTAGCAAGGATTTCAGTGGCACTGATATTTATTATTCCGACATAAAAAATGCTTTACTGCAAATTTTAAAATTAATTTTTCAAATTCGTAATATTTTGTTGGCCTAAGACGAAATGCTTGTGAGATCAATTTTTTTTCCTCAATTTGTGACAAAATTGAAAAACTCAAACTAAGTTTGTCAAAACTACATAACAAAATGCTAAAAATTAGATCTGAAACGCTAAAAATCAGAAAAAATGGCAAAATAACCAAGTTCGGAAAAAGTTCCCGAAAAAAGTTCCGGAAATTCTCCAAATTCCCAAAATCCCGAGAATTTTCGAGATCGCGGGAATTTCCCGCGAAATGTTTTGAAAATTTCCCGTTTACAGGCAATACCGGGAAGTTGAAAATCCGGGAAAAAGGGTAACTGTAGTTCTAACATAGTTGCATACATTACATAGTTTATTTTTTCAGCGCACGAATAAAAGGCACACTGGGGACAACAGCAAAAGAGCAAAGGCTAACCTAGTCAATTGTAACCACAAGTGACAATTAAAATTGGCGTTTCCATAGGCAACTGCACACTAACACAACAAAAAGCAAACAAAAGATAAGTTTCGAATTAAACACTCTTTGTACAAAATATACGCTCATTTCCGACGATACCGTCTAACGGATAGCAGTAGAGAGTCTGAGCAACCGGAGCCGAACCCGGAATCCCAATTGCAAATGAACGCTGTACCTATCCTGCCAATCAGCTGGTTAAGCGAATTAGTGCAAATGCAAGCAAGCTGCGATGGTACCAAATGGAAAACGTCCTCACTTTAAGTAAATTTGACAACATTACGTGCAATTAGTCATTTTCAACGAAATCCATTATAACTCAATTGAACGTGCGGAAAACTGAATAAAAGCGTGCCTTCTTTCGACCAAAATTATTGCAGTCAACTTGAGATTGCAAGGCTTTGTTTGTGCTACGTAAGCGCAAGCGTGGCATTGCTAGTCGTAAAATAACCATTTCGAAATTTTTCCATTATGACATCATTTTTCCTTTTTATATTAACGGTGTTTTTTTTCGGGCGAGAAGTTGATTGAGCGTTAGTTGAAGGAAAAGGAACTGAAAATTGGTTTGACTTTTGATTGATAAATCAAACGTTATTACATCAGAAATCTCGGTTTTGCGACACAAGATTCCTAAAGTTGAATGAACAAAATTCAAAAACATCAGCAGCGGAAGGAACAGCGTTGTCTAATCATAGGGTAACAGCTTCAAGCAGTATAAATGGTTAGTTTGTTTTCTAACTGTGCCAGAGTAACGTTTTTATGTAGTGTAGAATTATACTAAAAAAACTCACTGGAGCACCAGCCAGGTTTAACGCTTTTCAAGGGGTTAAAGAGAAAACGGTTGAAGGAGAAAAGAGTATAATACTATAAAACGTCAGTCGCGTTAGTCTGCTTGCGATTGTGTCATCAAGTTTTGACCTTCATGTTTCATCAAAGCAGATAAAAAATTGCTAATAATCACAAACTTCTCGGCTACGCTAACTTTGGAGTAAATGGAAGTCACAATTAAGTGCATTGATGAGACCTGAAAGGTTGAAACAGAGCTCAATGTGTTTACATTTTTGTTGTGGTGATCTTGCCGTCGCCTGTAAGGATAACGTAGAATGCAATAACTTGCAAACTGCAATGCTAAAATGTAACGTTGACTTAAACATATACATTCAGAATGGAGATGGCACGGGCCGCTAAGAGACCCGCCCACGAGCCGTTACCTTGTCGTTTTAGTGGTCCGCTAACGTAATTCAGTCACTTAATTCAGAACATGGGCTACTATTGTGTGTTGAGTAGGTGTATTTTTGTGATTGCGTGGCGATGAGTAGATAATTTCTTTGCGAAGTCTTGCAAAAATTCATGTGTTTATAATATTGCACTGCACTGCTGTTGGCTATTTTAAGATGTTAAGATTAAGTGGTTGAAAAGCATAAGTCAAATTGGTAGTTTTCAGTGACCTATGGTAATTCACCCAGCAGCTGAAAACACAGTTGGGTTTTTCTTCAAACAAAAGGTGTTTGGAAAATAATTGTTACACAAGTAAGTTGCTTGATGTTGGCAATAGATGAAGTACTGTAGATAAAAGCATTTTTTTAATGTTGATGTAAATTCAGAGACTTCCAATATGCTGAAAGCATTGACAACCGACACGTTTCCTTTTCGTGATTAAATAGAAAAATTGCCAAAAGGCTAAGCAAAATTATAACTTTTTATATGAATTGCGGTAGGCTATTCGATGAAAAGTCTATGAACAACTAAAAAAGCAATGTCCTTCCTGGCCTACTGGACGGGAGATTATGTCGACTTTCTCTTGTTGGGTCGGAAGCTACATCAGCTCTCCATCACCAACAGTGCGAAGCACACGAGTCAAACGTACCGTAGAGTCTGTTCAAATGTTAATGTTATACAATGGTATTTTCTCGGAGTGAAGCTCGCCCTTGCTACTCTTTTGCTGCTTAAACGCTCTCGGAAGCTTTTTTTGTCGGTCATTGACCGAATTTTTTTGGTAATGACCGAATTTTTTTAGGCCAGTTCGGTGATAGTGACCGAAAGAAATTGCTAATGTTTTTAGAATGTTTTTGTTTTACATCGTGCTTAAAACTTCTTAATAAATATCACACAAATTATAATCTTAAAATTATGACACCAAAAATTTAATGGTGATGCAGCAAACCCGTGAGCCTTTGGAGTCACTTAAACCGGACATGTAAACGGGATACTTAATTGTTTCCTTGCCATAATTTCAGGTGGCATTGTCGTTGAGTAATAATAATTCATTTCCACAAACTTTAGGGGGAAAATACTTTCTTCTTTAGTTGCTAGTAATAGCTATTATCAGGGATGGATCCAGAGGGGAATGTGGGAGATGCATCCCCTCCACCAGCCATATTTAGCTATGGTTTTGATGAATAAAATATTTTCATAGTTTCGAACCTCTTAAATAACAATAAGCCTTACGCCTTTAGCACTCGAAAATCGAAAATATGCGAACAAAATGCATTATATTTGGTAAAGCACATCAGATATAGGGGCAAAAAAGATAAAAAATTTGCCCAAAAATTGTTCGAAAAAAACTAAAATAGCCATTACAATACATAAATCTTTAAAAAATTTTTGGGAGAATATGCCCCCGAATTGCTTTAGAGCCTTTTTGTTCCTCAATTTGCTTCAAATTAATTCTGACGAAAAAAACGACGCAAACATGACAAAATTTGATGCTCCCTCCCAGAATTTCTGAATACGTTCCTAGCTGAAATATTTCAAAGTGCTTATTTACGCCCTCTTTGGGGTCAGAACGTATTTTAGTTAACAAAAAAAATCAAATCTTCGTGACACTCGCGGTATTACGCAGAAGCCCGCAACGAGCTGCGGGATCCGTCTCCGCGGCACATAGCGCATGCGTCGCAGCGGTATCGAGCCGTTGGCGACTGTGACCCAGAACTCCAACTCAGAATTTCCGGCGCCAACAGCGATGTCTTTAACCTCTACGCCTACTGACCTTTACCGCACCATGCTTTCGAATTTTCCATTTCAGTGATCTTGTTCAGAAAACTTCTACAAATTTTATAGTTCAGGGTAGTGTCGGAAAGTATGTTTTTTTGGCGTAGTTAAAATATAACCCATAAAAACTCGAATTGACCAAAAAAAATGTGCAAGATTAGTCAAAATCGGTCTGATGACCGAAACAAAATTATAAAAAACATCTCCGGATCAAGATTTAACAAACTGTTGGCTTGATTTGAGTTGAGAACCGTAGCCTATTACAGTAGGCCTAATTATTTAATTTTGATTTTCCCGATTAGTGTTTATCCCGGGAAGTCGGGATGCGAAATTTCCCTGAAAATTTGGGGTTTTGAAATTCCTCGTTTCCCGGGAAATTTATGTCGGGATCCCGGGAAATTTTTTACATTAGCAAGAATTTCAGGGGCACTGGTATCTGTCATTCCGACGTAAAAATTGCGTTAGAGCAAATTTAAATTTTTTTTTGCTTACTAAGGATGTCATTTTTCCAAATTCGCAAAACTTTTAACTCGAAATGCTTGTGAGATCAAAATTTTTCCTTAATTTGTCGAAAAAATAGAAAAACTCAAACTAAGTTTGTCAAAACAACATAACAAAATGCGAAAAATGAGATCTGAAATGCTGAAAACGAGAAAAGGCAAAAGAATCAAGCTCGAAAAAATTTCCTGGGAATTTCCCGAAAGTTTTTTTAAAAATTTCCCGTTTCCCGAGAGGTTAAATACCTAAGAAGAAGGGAAGCCCTATCCTCGATGTACTGCAGATTAATTTTTGTTAATTTGAAATTGCGAAACGTGCGCAGTAAGTAAGCTGTCTGGAAAGCTATTATTATTCAACGTGTAAAAAGAGCGCTTCTTTTTATGGCTAAAAAGTTCTAATTCTGTCAGTATCGATTCTATTACAATTCTAGGTAAAATCAAATTTAGCTATACACGCACACATAAATAATTACAAGTTAAAAGTGTGTGTAGTTTTGAATCAAATAAATGCAATCATTTCCAGAAAAACTTTAAGTTGAACGTGTAGTAGATTTTTTGCCACTAATTATGCGCTCTCTCTTTGCGATAATATTTCGCTTTGTACCCGGAATTTTGTAATACAAAAGCAGAATACTCATACCGTCACACGGTAGTTATCGTATAATGGTGAGTTTCGGGTCGTATTTAAACGCTCTGACAGCCATAAAATAAATGAAAAAACCCAAATTTCAAACAAAATTAGTGAAATATATGATGCAAAACGTATTAGGGCTGGTGTCTTCTTGAAAATTTGCAGAAAAAGTCATTACAAATGTTCTTGGACTAAACAATCCGGCTGTAACTCCTTTCCGCATCCGGCTGCTGTACTCCTTTGGTAACTGGTTCGTTTCTTTTTACTTCCCGCGATCCTCTTGATAAAACATCCCAATTTCGGAAACAGTTGAACAAAAATAAACTGAACGCTTTACGATCACGACTACTATTCAAATTTTCAGGGTACCGGACGTCATAATCGTGCACGTGAACGTGGATGCTTACTCAAGTTCGGTTCTGAATTGTCCCTTGTCGAATATGCGTCATTGTTTAGCTCAGTGGCTTTCAAATTTTGCGTTTCCACGCCTCCTTTAAGAATAATCGTTAACATTCGCGCCTCCCCTAAGAATAGTCCGCACCTCCCTGGGGAGGCGCGCCTCGCAGTTTGAAAAACGCTGGTTTAGCTAAATAAAACGCAGATTGGTCGAAATAAAGCATAGTGCAATACAATCTTTAATTACGGAACAATGAAAAATTACTTCCTGGGAAAAATTTTTATTTTTCATGTGGAACCAATTCCAGAGCTTCGTATAAAAGCCCCCAGGTTTTTTGTTGAAAGCAGGTTTACATGTAATGATGGAACTTGGAATCGTTATTAAGGTCTTGCTGAGTTAGACCTTTCAAGAACTCACTTGTTGACTCCATCATAAGAACAGGAACTCAAAAAGGCTACGTCATATTTTAAAGAGCTTTGAAAAACTATTTTTGGCGGCGAATTTTACTTGCTTTTTTGTAATTCGAAAAAAGTGTGCTTTTAATGCTGAAAAACATATGTTTTGCCTTTTGAAGCACAATATTGCGAATAGATTTTAAAGTCCATGTAGAAGCAAGAATGAAGGTAACCAGCTTTACCGCATTCAATTTATGTCTTTAACACTTATTTAATGAATGTGTGTTGGAATTAAAATTTTTTGTTGGAAAAATCTAAATAGTATTTCTTTGCACTTTCTATCGTGCTTGAGTAAAGATAAAGGGAGTAGAAAAACGTCGAATCGTGTACATGAATATGATTTTGTTTATTAATGAGAAGACGATACGAATCTTTTCAGATTCAAAAGACTTACGCTGCCAAAAATTGGTCAATTACGATAAAAGTGCCGAAAATTATCAGTAAAATTAAGGCATTAATGTGTTTGCCAACCTATTGATTTTGTCGAGAGGGTGAAATGGACATTGCACATCTGGTGAAAAATTTCAATTGGAAAATTGCCGTAGGCCTAAGGAGTTAGGAAGGGGGATTCCCTCATCTTGGTGTGGTAGACAGAAGGCTGTGGCAACTCCTAAGCGAGCTCGTAAAGCGCATTGATCGCTTTCTCGTGATAGTAGGATAAATATGCAACTAACGAAGCGGTTTAGCGCTGCAGTATCTTATTCATGCACTTCCTAATCAAACACTGTGCGCCAAGTGCAGAGTTTGTGCGAATTTCGGGCTTGTTACCATCATAAACCATTTTTAACACTTCTAACGCTACTGGGACGCGCCCAGGAATTAAAAAAACGTAAGGGGGATGCACAAGCCATACCAGTTAACTTTCTCTGAAAGACGAGCTTTTGTGCTTGCTTAACTTCTGCCGGACCTGTCATTTAAAACCTCCAAACGACAGTGGTTTCCTTGCAATCGAACGTGTAAATCTTAACTTTAAATTATTTATTGTTATATATAGATGATTTTTCCAATACCGGCCTGGATAATTTTCTGTGGCTAACGTAATTTAGCGTTCTAATATTTTTTATATGATGTTTAATATGGACACATTTTGTTTTCGTTTGTTACGTCATAGTCACACAATAAGCTGGAACAGTGGTTCTCAACCTTTTTTCTTTCGTGGCCCATTTTTTGTTGCACAAAAGTTCTGTGGCCCATTAACTTTTATCCTTCCTAAACGAGCATTCGTCCGCAGGAGCGGATCCAGAAAGTATTGGTGGGGGGGAAGTAATTTTGAATTTGGTTGAATGTTAGCTAAATACAAAGACGTTCAGACGTTTAGTCCCTAAACCTTTTTAAAATGTTTCATATCAGGGGCGTATTTAGAAAATTTTTCAAAGAGGGAGTATCAAATTTCGTCACTTTTTCATGCATAGTTTTTTTCCAGCAGAGTTAAGTTCAAGCAGTTTAAGTAAGAAAAACGACTCAAGGGGGGTCCGGGGGCATGCTCCCCTGAATATTTTTAAAAATTTGCATACTGTAATGGCCATTTTAGTGCTTTTTGAGCAATTTTCAGGCAAATTTTGTTTATGGTTTTGGCCCCTGATTTTTAATACCGGTACTTTACCAAATATAATGCATTTTCGCCTAGTTTTGGTTATGCTTGCTTAAGGCGACTGCGGCATATTTTTATGAAGAGGTTCAAAATTAAGGCAAATTTTTATTTATCCAAGGCATGGTGGAAAATGGCTGGTGGGAGGGAATGCATGCCCCACATCCCCCTGGATCCGCCCCTGTTTATCCCGTCAACTTGCAAATTCCACCTTAGAGATCCAAGTGGCTTGCTTGGAGAACCACGCTGTAGTTGTAGCGGCTTAAAATCTAAGTCCACACATGACTTGATAAAAGGCATTGATTGCATCACGCCACCAACGCAACAAGAAGTAAGTTCTATTACGACAATCGCCTAGATTAGTTTCACTATCTTTCCACAAAACTACACACTATTAATTGAATAAGGCATTGATTGCATCACGCCACCAACGCAACAAGAAGTAAGTTCTATTACGACAATCGCCTAGATTAGTTTCACTATCTTTCCACAAAACTACACACTATTAATTGAATAATTGGAATGAAAATTATCTCTCTGTAGCAAAAAAAACAGCAGCGTGATTCATTGTTGCTACCGTCAAAACTACTAAACAAACACGAAAGTGTAAACTTAACCATAGTGACACAAACGAAACAGAATTTTTCAATAAATCTAGCAATTTTTTAAAAAGTTCTTTGGCCCACCTCAAAATGTTTTCATGGCTCACTGCTTGAGAACCACTGAGCTAGAAAGCCATACACCTGATTTAAATCTTCAGCTTCTGTACCATTACTAAATGCAGAGCTAACAGACCTGGATTACGCACATGAACGGGCGTATTCAGGGGGGGCAAAGGGGGCAATTGCCTACGAACAAAGATACTAATGCTATAACGTAAGTCCACCGACAACGCAAACCGGGGCGGATTAAGAGCACTCGGGGATATTAGTGTGTCCTTTTTCGACAAAAAAACTACGCTAAAATGAGTGTTTTTCTGGTAAAAACCCTAAAAATCCGCGGCGGATAAGTTTTGCCCCCCTTCCAAAATTTTGGGCTGGTTACGTCACTGCACATGAATAAAGTTGTTGCCCCTTATTGCGTTGAAACTTCAAAACATACAAAAAACGAAATTGAACCCCTTCCCCCAGAACTAGCTTTAGCATGTACTTTTAACGCCGGAGTAATGCTGGCTGGACATTTAACAATTACGCAACCGGTATATCAGCTTTAAAGGATGAAAGTTTTGTGCGTTTGCTTCCGGGGAAAGGGGGGGCAACCCCAGCAGTTTTAAACGCTTTTTTGTAAAAAGTTTTTGTGGAAGTGTAAAATGCACTGCGGCTGTATTATATATCGGGACCATGCCGTAGCAGCAGTTGCAGTAGTCGATTTTCCAATTTCCATATTTCTTTCATTATTTGCCACAGTGGCAGCAACAGAATTTAATAGATAAATCAATGAGCTTAATTGGTAGCCTATATTAAGCTCAAAAAAAAGCGGATAAGATGTTGTTTTTCACAGCATGGCTTCAACTTTGATCCAGTTTAGAGTTTAAAAGGCTCTTTGTTCTTACCATTAAACTAAGAATAGAGTATTAGCGAGTGGCGATGCCTGAACAAACTTATGTAGGCTTCTGAGTAATTGAAATAAACAACTTAAAAGCTCTTAATAAAAGTAGAATTTTTTTTGCAAAGGTCAAATACGTGCATGTCGGTGTCAAACATCTCTGGTGCAATGCCCTTTGACCCAGTGGCGTAACAAGGCCTCTTTTTTGAGGCAAATGCTCGGGGTCTTTTTCTAAATGCTCAGGGTCTTTTTCCAGGTTATCGTAATGCCATGCAAGCTAAGGTATAGTTAAAGCTATATTGCAATAATTTGCACACAATTCCTTTGTTTGGATGAACTTCAATATTTGCCTTCGCAAATAATTTTGCCATTAAATACTTAAAAATTCGAAATATTTGTGAAGTTTTGTTATTTTCTTGGCTTTGCAGTTTCTTTGGAACTCACTTCAGAAGACTCTTGTTGGGACCAAGCGAATAGTTCTAGCCTTTTTTTTAAATTATTAGCGACTAGCGAGTAACATAACAGAAAATAAAAACACAGTTAACAAAGTAGATATTTAACTGCACTGCGTGGATAATTTTCAGTATACGCACACAAAACATGATACAAAAACAATTACTTGTTACAGCTCGGTGCATTATCTTGCGGTGCTACTTTGTGAAATAGGCATTCTCTGTCCCACAGAATAAGATATTTGGGTGGTACAAAGATGTTTCCATTTCTTATCGAACGTCATACCGCGTCTACGTTCGGTAAGCAATAGTACGTTCTAAAATTGATAAAGCTAGAACGCAAGTTACAGTTCAATAGCATAATGTGATTTGTTCAAATTCCTGAAAACCATCATAAAGTCCAATAAGAAAATAAAAACACGCGTAACAAAGCAAGTATCATCTGCACTTTGTGAAAAGTCTTTAGTTTAAATCAGTGTTTTTCAAAGTGGGCGATATCGCCCCTTGTGGGCGAAAGAGAAACACCAGGGGGCGAAAAACGAAAGAGTGGCAATAGCACCTTCTCGAAACGCTAATAGCACATTCTCAAAACAAATGGTACAAACAAATAATTAGTTATGTTGGGAACTGAGCAACTTACTGTGTTAACAACACTTTACAGTATGTCATTACCTTTATAATAGCTATTATTATCACCAGAAGAAAAGAGCAATTGTTAAACTAAAATAATTGCAAATTTCTTTCGGTCATTGTGACCGAAAAAAAATTCGGTCATTGCCAAAAATATTCGATCAATGACCGACAAATGACCGAAAGAAAAAAAAAACTGGATTCCGGTACAATGTCAGATTAAGACTTCGAATTTTGCTAGGAGTAGGCCTTACGAACAATTTTTCGGTGTGCGGTAACCTGTGTCACCCCGACTCAGATATGGGCAACGCATCATCACACCATTATAGTCATTCTTTAGGCCTTTTAACATGACATATGCTATGCAACAAATATTCTTGATCGTGAACCATCACCGACGTGTTGTCAGTTACTTTCTGGCTCTGATTTTCGCTGCATCTGGCAGCGAATTCTTTAAGTCATCAATTCTTTTTATTTGGCCCACTTAAATGAAGTTACACTCAGCCACTGAATGCGGTCAGGAAGTCGAGGCTTGCAAAGCTTCTTTGTTTCACTTTTTTACGAAACTCGAACGTTAAAAGGTGTCAATCGACATAATTAAATTGATCACATTATTTTGTTGCTGACTACCAAAATCACCAGTAATCTGCATGCAATATTGTAGATTTTGTCATAACTTATTGGTGGTGCTTCGCCATTGGGCTAATGGGCAATGCGCAGGGTCTCAGCTAACTCTAGTTACGCCTCTGCTTTGATCTCTGGTGCAACGTTGTAGAGCTGACAGCGCTGCTTGAAGTTGGGCGCCAGATATTAGAGTATACTGTAGCCTATTATCTGGAAACTGTTTCTAATTAATTGACCGATGAAGGGATCTTCGAAATAAACATTTCGCCATTTGAAAAAACACCCCTATCAAACTATTTCTTACTAAAAAAATTAAAAACAAAAAAACAAGGCAATAAAAAACGATGCTAAAAAACTGTTTTTTTTACATCAATAGTCACTAGGCGAAAAAATGACACTCTCCATATAAAAATCTCACTGAGTGGGTCCTACTAAACACCGCAAAGAACGACAAAGGACCTTGATGTACTAAACACCTCAAAGTACGACAAAGGACCCTAAAACCCTACGCTAACCCTAACGTAACTCTAATTTAAAGTTCTTTGTTATGGTAAGATTCCAAGTCTTTTATTGGTCATTACGGTGTTTAGTAGATCAATTTAAGGTCCTTTGTCGTTCTTTGCGGTGTTTAGTACATCAATTCGAGGTCCTTTGTTTTCCTTTGCGGTGTTTCAGTCCTTTGCGGTGTTTAGTAGGACCGTCACTGAGTAGCTTTCGAAAAACGAATGAGTTTTGTATGGGGCGCCGTTTGGAAAAAAACGATTTTGTCTGACTTATTTTGCGCGAGTATTTTGGTCCGACTTAGAGTACATTTTGTCCGATATATAAGTAGGATATTTCCAATACACATATCGGACAAACTATGGTCTAAATATGCTCAAAAAACATGGCTCACAAAACGAATAGTTTTTTTCCAAACGGCGCCCCATAGTTTTGCACACGGTTTTGCAACTTACAAATGGTCAGCACTGGCATTCATATATTGTCAAGAACTATTTTTATAGCGCTACTTAACAGGGATTCGATCTCCTTGTATAATACTGCGCAAAATGAAATGTCACTCGTATTGAAGTTTTTAAGTAATAGGGCTATCACGTGATGCTCTAATTTTCTCACAGTAACACCTCGTGCCTAATCAACTACAACCGTAATCACGTCTTTTTTATTTCGCCTGTAAACTTGTATATATCTCTTGCACCTTAGAAGAATACTGTGTGTCACTGGCAAGCGTTTTTTTTTTTTATATATACGTTACTAGTCACAGAGCAAGCATCTTGAATTTCATCTTTTACCGTGGAAAACTTCAGATATTTTTTACTGCTGATTTTATTTGTGAAGCTTTAACTCTCCGGAAGAAAAATAAACCAAGTTTGTTTTGAAGTTGAGTAAGTTTGGACAGCAGTGAAGGCTAATAGCGCTCCGCTTTAGCACCAGATACGTACTCGCCGCCATTGCGGTGGTGATTCGTAACATAAAGAAAAATATCTGAAGACTATTGCCAGGAAACCGTCAAGAAAGCATTCCGAATTGTCAGATACTTTCAAAGGAAACTCTTCTCAAGTTCAAAGAAAGCTATTAACTTTGTTGATTTTGTTTGGATTGGAACAGTTTTGTAGAACTTGTGGATTGTCAGATTTACTTCAGCATTGGCGTTACATAGACCCAGTGAACTTATTTACCCGTGGCGGTATACTTCGGACTGACAACCACACTTCGACGGTACTGTTGAGGAAACAACAACACCCTTCCATCCTTAAACTTCACGAATTCTACTGCTTGGACACTTCCTTGAGTTCCTTATAATCGTTACGGCAGAAAATTCCCACCTCGACGACTGACATTCTCTTCGCGTTGGAACTTACAATTACTGTTCGACTGCGATTTAATTCTTGTCTTCCAACACTTCGAGTTTCGATTGGATTCCAGCAGTGGTCTTGTTCCTGGGATCGGCATCGTGGAACTGCGTAGTGCGGTACGTTGGAGACTTCGAGTACGCTAGAATACTTCTCAACTTCGCTGGAAGGATCGGGAACGTGGGACTGCGTGAACGTGCAGACTTCGGGTACGCTGGAACTACTCCTGGACTTCACTGGAGAGGTTTTTACTTTATTATTTTGTTTTGTTTAAATATTTGCTACTTAACTGTTTTTATTATTGCTTTTAATTATGTCGCATGTACCTACAGAAAAGGGTAGCGTAGATGTTGCCACGGGGTTGATTGGTGATGATACGGGAGGGAAAATACCGGGACCTGATACTCAAATGGGACCCCATACCAGTCAATCTGCACCCTCTAACTTGAACAAATTCCGGAAACTTCTTACCTCTAAGCGGCAATTAGTGGTGCGCATGAGGCGTTTTTGCGAAACAGCAAACGAATGTAAGTCGCAGCGGCAATTCAGCGAATGTTCTGAAACCCTCATCAATATTCAGTCCGCGTATAATCAATTTAAAAGGGCAACTGATGAAGTAACTGATTCGGAACTCGTTGTTGAACTGGTCGAACAAGTGGCTGACCAGTTCGAGAATTGCACTAAACTTCACCAAAACGTTAAGCAACATTTCCTTGTTTGCGCTTCCAAGAAAGTTGCTAAACATTTAAACTGCGATCAAGGTGTAGCTGAACTTAACCCCGCCGACAGTGTCTCTCAAGTGACTGATGGGATTAGCATTACATCTAGTAGGCTCGCCGCACGTCAAATTAAACTAGAGCTTAAACGTGCTGAACTTGAGGCTAATCACAAACTTGCTTTGGCACAGGCGCAGGCTCAAGCGGCTCAAGCACAGGCGCAGGCACAAGCGGCTCAAGCACAGGCGCAGGCACAAGCGGCACAAGCTCAGGCGGAAGCCCGGCGTTGCATTGAGGAGGCCAGACTCGACGCAGAGGAGAGACTTCTTACACTTTCAGAGTGTGGCTCGGTAGCGGTTTCTCGCGGGCGTCGTTCAGCTTCTTCCTCGCAGCGAGTGGAGGGCTTGCTTGTAACTGCTGAACGCCATCTTGATATGCAAACCTTTAGAGAAATGCGCCAGGGTGAAATCGGCGATGGGTCCCCAGATTTTAACTTTTGGCCCGTTAACATGGGATCTGCACCTCACCCCACTCAGAGCGTAGAACAAGTTCAACCTAATGCTAAAGAGACCTTTCGAGAGAGTGCTCCTATACCATTAACACCGTCTGGTAATAATGTGCCCGTGTTTCCTGCGCAGAATGATGTGGGTGAATCTACATTAAAAACCTATTTAGATCGCCAAGGAAGAAACGAATTTATTAATTTAGCCAGTCAAATTAGTTACGATGGTAAAAATATAGCCTTCGTGTTTTTCGAAAACCAAATTCGAAAACTTATGGCCGAAAGCCCTTACGACGAGCGACGTCTCGAAGTATTGAGAGCTTCCTGCGTCGGTCAACCCCGAGAAATGGTTAACCTATTCTTAGCTCCCATGAAAAACATGTCGACGTCACAGCGTATCGAAAAAGCGCTGGATCGTCTACGCCAAAGGTATGGCGTGTCGGGAGGCCTTACGTCAGAACCTAAAATCATGGATGTTCGTTACGGTCCCAAGGTGATATTTAATGTGGCTTCACTTAAGGCCTTTAATGAAGACTTGAACACTCTAGAGATATTTGCTTATGCCCATGACGAAGTTGGGAAGCTTTCAGGGCAGTTACTTTTGGACACAGCGAATCGCCTACCCGGGGTTCTTAAACGACGTTATCTTGACTATTTGGCAAAGATGGGACTTAACTTGAACCAACCTGGCTTCGATTCTCTGCGTAATTTTATCGTACATGAGCTCGAAGTCATGACGTCAGATTATGCTCAAACATTTTTTAAATCTGATGAGAAAGAAAAAACTCGTGAACTCAACAATGGGCGCTATAACCAGGTCCGGGTAAGGCAAGTGACTGTTAAAACGAATAACGAAACGCAAGAGTTACCTCACAAAAAAGAACCTGCGTCAACTACAAAGTCACTTAGCAGCTTCGGACGTCCTACTAATAACAAACCGCCTCCTGCTTGCTTTGTCTGCAACGAACCAGGCGTTAAGCATTATATTGCGAATTGTGACAGATTTAAAGAGCTTTCAATAGAAAGACAGCGCCGAATAATAATAGAAGCTGCCAGGTGCCTAAACTGTCTTTCCACGGGTCACGTTGTCCGCAACTGTTCCTTTAGGTCAAAATGCAGGAAGTGTGGGCCGAACTTTAATATCAAGCATGCAGATGTTTTGCATGACTACTACGCACGGTCAAGTTCTGTTGACCTCGGGGCCGCTGAGACAGAAAGTGGTCATGACGTTCAATCTCCGGCTGATTGTAATGGGCGGGACTCGGTTGAGAAAAACGAAGTAGTGACGAGAATGGTTAAGCCAGGATGCAACGCGGTACTGTTGCGCACCAGTGCTGTGAAGGTCGTAAACCCCGACACCGGTAAAGCTACCTTTGCGTATGCGCAGCATGATACTGCGTCTCAGGCAACGCTAATCTCAAAAAGCTTGAGAGATGAACTCGGGCTCAGCACTGATCACGATCAAGCCACTGCTATTCGAACGTTAGCCGAACAGACGATTTCTAGTCATGGAACTACAGAGTTTCAAGTTGAATCTCTTTCTACCGGTGAAGCTTTTAAAATTACAAATGCTTTGGTTGTACCAGATTTCACCGACGATGCTAACATTTTACCTCATTTTGTGAACACAACAGGTCTTGAACATTTTAATGGCGTCGAAATTCCCACCATTCCCTACCGTAAAAGTATTGATGTTCTTATTGGACAGAGCGATAAATTGTTGCTCACGGTTCTAGAAGAACGAGAGGGCCTGACACCTGATGATCCTAATTTCGTGTTAACCAGACTTGGTCCGATTGCCAGCGGTGGTCGTCAGGTGGGATCTCGGTCTAATCTTTGTCAGAGCAGAAGAGCTGAGGTTGGTGAAATTTCTGATGTGTGTGAGGTTGACGTCGTTACTAGTGTCGATCAAGGTAAGGAACAATCGTTGGTTCGAAGTAAAGATCTTTTGGATTGTTGTGACGCGTGTGATTGTGATCGACTAAAAAAGGAAATTGTTGTTTTGAAAGAAAACCTACGAAGTCATGAGTTGGCTGACGAGGTCATCCAACCGTCTAAAACTGATGACTTAACTCGTGATTTGGTGGAATCAAATGTTAAAGTGATAAATGGTCGCTATGAAATTCCAGTTCCGTTAAAAATGGATATTGTTAAAAGGTTGTCGAATAACTTTGTTAACGCTTGTGATCGTACAGTGTCGTTGCGTCGTAGTGCTCTAAAAAATCCTGAGTTGAAGCGCACTTTAATTAGCACTTTTCAAGAACTTACTAGCGCCGGTTGGCTTGTTCCTGTTGGGGAGGATTCGTTTGATAGTCGAAGCTGGTATTTACCTTTCTTCGTAACTAAGCAGGATAAGCCTCGCGTTGTGTTTGATGGTGCAGCTAGATGTAATGGTTGGTCCATTAATGATGCTGTTCTTTCGGGTGAAAACATGTTGAGTAATTTGGTTGAGGTCTTAACGCGTTTCCGATTGGGAAAATTTGCTTGTATGGCTGACCTAAGTAAGTGCTTTTTCCAAATTGCTATGCCTGAGCATCAACAAGATTTGT
The DNA here is from genome assembly GCA_964006365.1 of Trididemnum miniatum. NCBI lineage: Eukaryota > Metazoa > Chordata > Ascidiacea > Aplousobranchia > Didemnidae > Trididemnum > Trididemnum miniatum. Next base: position 14,895,455 of record OZ023249.1, read on the forward strand.
TTAGATTGGTTTGGTATAGTGATAATGACATTGATGGTGGAAAAATACAGATTTTCCGTTTTACAAGGCACGTTTGGGGGATTAATTCCAGCCCTTTCATCGCTTTGTTTGCTATAAATCGATTGATAACCGAAAATCCTACAGATGCTAGTTCGTTGACTTTGTCGGCGATTGAAAGTAATCGGTATATGGACGACTTACTATTGTCTTCGGACTCATTAGCTGATCTTGAAGTGGTGTCTCGAGAAGCAATGAGTTTGTTTGAAAGCAGAGGCTTTAAATTGCGGAAATGGTTAGCCAATAGTGTTTCTAAATCGATTCTGACTAACATTCCTCAGTGCGATCTTGGTTCTAACATTCGTGAGATTGACCTTGGCTCACATCCTTTGCCGGATTGTAAGGCTTTGGGTTTGGTGTGGGAGGCTGAGAGTGATGTTTTGCGAGTGTGTTGCAATAGAAAGTTAACTGAAGTTTCTAGCAGACGTGAAATGATGCGTATGCTCGCTGGTCAGTTTGATCCTTTGGGTATACTTGCTCCCGGGCTTCTAAGAGGTAAATTAATTCTTCAGGCAGTTTCTTCGTCTGGTTTTGATTGGGATGATGAACTCCCAGGCGATATTAAAAGCGACTGGAAATCTTGGATAGACTCTGTTGAATTTATTAATGATATTTCTATTCCTCGTTATTGTTTTGCGGGTGAAGAGTTGAGCGAGTGCAACTCCCATGCGCGGTACCAACTGCATGGGTTTTGTGATGCCTCAGATTATGCGTTTTCGTGTGTGGTATATTTGAGGCGCGTGGTTGGGGATCAATCTAGCGTGGCTTTTATTCAGGGAAAGTCTAGACTTGTCTTGTCTAATCAGCGGAGCTGGGTTATTTCCCGAAAGGAGCTAGAGGCTGCTAAGTTGTGTTCAGAGCTGATGTTGGCTGTCTCTAAGTCGCTAGATCATCTTTCTTGTAGCATTCATCTCTGGACTGATTCGCAGGTGGTGCTGAAGTGGATAGTGAATCCCGACCTTCACCTTCCACGCTTCGTAAAACGGCGCATTAGTAAGATCCATCTTGTAGCTTCTGCTGACGTGTGGAATTATGTTCACACATCACTTAATCCAGCTGACGTTGGCACTCGGAAAAACAGTTTTAAACGGTCAGGTTGTTTTGAGCTCTGGCTGGGAGGGCCTAGCTTTTTGTTGCAGACAGGAATCGAATCTCGTCCTGTTGATCCTTCCGTTGTTGTTCGCAAAACTAATATAACTTCCGAGTTGGGTTTTGACAAAGGTAAGATGTGTCTAGATAAGTTGATTGACGCTTCTCCTGATCTTTATGCGTTGAAAAAACGTGTGGGATATCTCATTGCCTTTAAGCAGTATTTCGTGTCTAAAGTAAAGAAGCTCACCTTTCATAAAGTCAAACTTGATGCTACATTTCTAGATAAGGCTCTTCTTGATATAGTAAAATATGTGCAAAGGCGTTATTTTGGAGCTGCCATTGATATGTTGAAAAAGAATTCACCTGACGCTTTTGAGTTGATTTTGAAACAATTAAGTGATAAAGCTACGGATGTAGAGCAAATGCAGCGCATTGCAGAAATGAAAACTTTGCGCAGTTTGCGACCTTGCGTTGATACTGACTCGTTGTTACGTGTTGAAGGACGTTTAGAAAATGCAGATCTTCCGCTTGATGCTAAACACCCCTTGATACTTCCTAGTAGACATCCCTTGACAAGGTTAATTGTCCTTCATGAACACTCGCTTGCAGGTCACGCTGGGCCCGCTTACACTTTAATGAGAACTCGTCAGCGTTTTTGGGTCATTTATGGGATCTCGAGTGCCAAACGTTACATTGCTGAGTGTGGAAAATGTGCTATACGCAAAGCCACCCCTATCCGACAATTGATGTCTGACTTGCCCGTGTGCCGCGTTTCTGCTACTAATAAGCCCTTTAAATTTTGTGGATGTGATTTTTTAGGCCCCCTGATTTATCGGCAAAATCGTAGTCATTGTAAGGCGTGGGGCCTGCTTTTTACCTGTTTGTGCACACGCGCAATACACGTTGAACTTGTTACAGGCCTGGACTTAAACAATTTTTTACTTGCCTTTGCTCGCTTTACAAACCTTCGCGGGCCTGTAGATACTTTGTACTCCGATAATGGGTCAACCTTTTGTGCTGCAGCGGACAAACTTCCCTCGTTGTTGGACTCTTCTGAATTTACCTGCTCTGTTCGTAAGCGTAATATTAATTGGGTAAGAATCCCTCCCTACTCGCCTAGTCAAGGTGGAAGTTGGGAGAGTATGGTTAAACTTTTTAAAAGTTCTTTAGGTCGTGTTATGGGTGAGGCGCGTCGTGAGCCTTCGTTGATTGAGCTGCAAACATTCGTTTCCGACGCTGTGCGCATCGTTAATGATCGCCCCCTCACTGCCCTTAGCGATAAACCTAATGACCTGGCACCCATAACTCCCTCGTCATTCCTGGGTCAACAGCTTGCCCCGTACACTCCCATTAGTGCATTTCATGATCGGGGAGATCTTAGGCGGGATTATTTGTACAATTCCACTTTGGCACATAAGTTCTGGCTTAGTTGGATTAAGGGATATCTGCCGACCTTGCAGGGCCGTTCTAAATGGCGAGTTACTCGTGCTAACCTTGAACCAGGTCAACTTGTTCTCATTGGGGATGCTGATGATATATCTAAGCGGGGTTCGTATCGTTTGGGGCGCATACACTGTGTACATCCTCAGTTTCGTAAGGGAAAAGAAATTGTTCGTAGAGCAACAATAGCTGTCCTTAAACGTTCTGGCTCAGGGGAGCTTGAATATGTTTTGCGCGATCTCGCAAAGATTGCACCACTTTAACTGTGTTTGATGTTTTTACATTGTTTGACGATTTTATGTTTTACCTCTGTGAACTTGATTACGAAATATGGTGTTTAATGAATTGTCGCCAAATATATACGATATGAAGCTTTAATCCACTTTTATGAAATGAATTATGCCTTGGTGCTGCTATGTTTGAATTTTGTTTGAATCTTCACTTTGTGTTCCGTTTCAAAGGGGCCGCTATGGTCAGCACTGGCATTCATATATTGTCAAGAACTATTTTTATAGCGCTACTTAACAGGGATTCGATCTCCTTGTATAATACTGCGCAAAATGAAATGTCACTCGTATTGAAGTTTTTAAGTAATAGGGCTATCACGTGATGCTCTAATTTTCTCACAGTAACACCTCGTGCCTAATCAACTACAACCGTAATCACGTCTTTTTTATTTCGCCTGTAAACTTGTATATATCTCTTGCACCTTAGAAGAATACTGTGTGTCACTGGCAAGCGTTTTTTTTTTTATATATACGTTACTAGTCACAGAGCAAGCATCTTGAATTTTATCTTTTACCGTGGAAAACTTCAGATATTTTTTACTGCTGATTTTATTTGTGAAGCTTTAACTCTCCGGAAGAAAAATAAACCAAGTTTGTTTTGAAGTTGAGTAAGTTTGGACAGCAGTGAAGGCTAATAGCGCTCCGCTTTAGCACCAGATACGTACTCGCCGCCATTGCGGTGGTGATTCGTAACAACAAATGATGACGTGTTTTGCGGTTTGCTCAACCATTTCTGATTTTTTCGAGACAATCACGAACTTTGCTTCCGCAGTTGTGTATATGCACTTGTTCTTCACGTTTTGGAAGCACTGGCAGAGCTTTTACGTACTGTAGTTTGAACCTATTCAAAATTTTAACATGGAGCATCAAACGTTTTGTCCTTTTCGGCATTTTCAAAGCAGTACCGGTAGTTAGTGCGAGGTTCTAAAATGCTGTGTGCTGACAGAATCAACAGCAACACGGTTTTCATTAAGGCGGTCTCATTCCTACTACCATCACAGGGACGGGAAGTTGAGTAGCTGTATACTAAAGTGAGAAGAATCAGAGAAGTTAATATTAGTGGCGCACAAGAATTTTTTAAAAGATGAGGAGGAAGGCTGTTTGTATTTGGTGGTGGCCTAAGATATTTTTTGCAATGATCAACCCCAAACTCCATCGTTTTTGATTAGCGTCACAAAGGAAAGAAAAGTTTTGGATTGTTTGGTTAACGTCGAAATCTATGTTTGGGTATTTAGTTACATTGTTATTGTATCGCGCGAGTTTCACGGCATCGTTGAGACAGGGGATATTGAATAGTATGTTGTATGAATTATACAGGGTGGCCCATAAGTCACTTTACATTTTATAAATTAAATAATTTTTTTTCTATTAATATATTTCTATTTTTCTTTTCAGAATTTAAAAATATAATCCTTGTAAATTTTTGGTATGGAAAAGTTTACAACAGAACAACGAGTGAAGATAATTGAATTTTAGAATGTAATATAAGATAATTTAATGTAAAGTGACTTATGGGCCACCCTGTACATGCATTTAGAGGCAGCATGCAGATATTTTACACAAATTGATTAATTGTGTATTATTTGCCAAAAACGTTATTGCTTGGTGATTATGATTTTGAATACATTTTAGTGTTATCAGGCAAATTTATAAAGAAGTAAGCTCTGTGACTAAGCATGCCTTAAACAACTTATATAGATAAAGTAAGTACGGTAGCTAATCGACCTTAATTGCTGGAATAAAATTGCAAACATGGTTCACGTATTATTAAAAAGCACAAATTTGTGAAATTATGAATTTCGTTATTGCCAGCCAAGAAAGGGGGTTTGTCGGGTTGTCAGTAAAGTCTGAAGTTAAGAACTCTAGTTTTGAAAGTTTATGCTGCTGCATTTATTCGTGCTTCATTTATTCACCAAAAAGATTTTGTCGGATAGAGTAGTTCGCTCCTATTTTTAGAGTTGAGAATTTTGAAAATTTGTCAATGCAAATGAAGATATTATTGGACTGGCAAAACTGTTCTTTGGAAGAAGCTGGGATTTTTTTTGTTGGGAAAAATATGTCTATTGCACTGCTGTGTTTACGAAAGCTGTAAAAAAAATTACTGACCGGTATTTGATGTTAATTTTTGTTGCGATATTGAATAGCTGTCCACAAACACATTAAACTACCAACTTGATGCAAATCTACCGATACTCAACAGAAATTTAGAGCGTCAAGAAAAGGCTACAAACATGACGAAAACACAGGGTGGCAAAAGTCAGACGGCAAAACCTTTTTTGTCGTTAGTTTCTGATAGTGTTATTGCAAAAAAGTTTATGATAAATTCGTAAGTTGTCTGGTTCTTTGCTTTTGTCTGTCATTTGTTTCTTTGCCTTTGCATCAGTGCTGCAATGCTTAACACAAAAGCAATTTGCAATGCTAGTCTCTGAGACTCTGACCATATGTTGTTGGTGTGGGCAAGCTACAGATTTTTTTGATAAATTAAAAACTTTTAGTAGCCTGTAAGATGTAGTTTTTCAACTCAGCCGCTCGATAATTCAATCTACGTTTCGTCTTTGGCTAGATTCAATCCATCACTTCAAAGTTCCAGCAGCTTTTCCCCACTGGATTTGATCTAAGGTGGTTTTGGAAAACATATTGCTCTTTTACCAAATGTGAAATCTGACTTTCTTGTTGATTAGAATGACCTGAAAACACATTAAAAGGTGTAGATTTTACAAAGATTTTCATTTCTCTTTCAATATGTATTAATACTTCGTATCGATTGGTAGAAGTACCAAAACTGGGACGAAAATTAAAGTTTTCGTCATTGGTGAATCCCCATTTTCTTTTTGAGGGAACTTAGAATCGAAAATATGTTTATCATTTTTTGTGTTCAGTAATATCGACAACTAGTAAGTTAACATGCATAACTAAAAATTGGAGGGATTGTGCTCCTTTATCCTACATATGGATCCGCAAACGCCCATGCAAGAGGTTAGTGAATGCTATTATAAACTCAAAATAGTAAAAGTATCTTCCGTACATACCCGTACTTTAAAAGTTTTGCTCTCTAGTTTTTCCCCTAATGAACATCAAAAGCATACCAAAAAAATGTGAACGTAGCAACATTGTCACTTGTGTTTCAAATTTCGACAACTTGCAGGTCGTGGTAATGCAATTTGCAGCATTAGTATTTCTAATTTCCTTCTAGGTAGGCCCTCAATGTTTACTGGATAAAAAATAAATAACGCTGAAGCAAATACTGTATTAGTTTTGTAGTTTTAATGTGAGACGCAAAAAATAAGGTTGTTTTAGGTTTCATTCATTTTGAATTACCCAATTTTATTCAAATAGAGCCAACTAATCATTTTAATGAGTTTGTTGTTGAATGGACTAAAAACTATATAAATTATGCATGAGATATTTTTTTGTTTTGAAGGTTTTTGATTTGATTGATAAATTTAATGATTTTTCGCTCGGAAGAGCAAAGATAGTGCCTGTCAATGTGATAACGAGCCTTATTTCCTTTTCAGATTGAATAGGGTTGAGTAAGTTTGCTGTGTAATCTGCCATTTGCAAGAAAACTACTAGAAAATGAATAGCAGCTTCAACGTAGAAGAAAATGAGACTAGTGTTTGTCTCAGGCCAAATTATACTTATATTAAATACGATGTTGGTGAAATTGTGATATACTCTATTTTGGGCAGCTTGTTCTGCTTACTGGCGTTTGTGGGAAATTGCCTTGTAGTTGCAGTTATTATAAAAGACCCAGTTATCAATACACACAAACACAACCTCTATCTGTTGTCTCTGGCTGTAGCAGATGCCCTTTTAGCTGTTACTGTTTTCCCGTTTTCCCTAAGCTCCGAATTATTAGGGAAATGGCCCTTCAATCCCACGTACTGCCGGATTTATTTGTCGATTGATATTGCACTCTGTACTGCTTCAATTTGGAGCATAGCTTTCATTGGACTGGACCGTTTCGCATCAGTGAAATTTCCAATTTTGTGTCGCCAATACAAGACAACAAAAAAAATTAAACTTCTTATTGCTGCAGTAAGTAAAATGAGCATGAAATGAAAAATCTAGAAATTAGGTTCGAAAACCATCCAAGCCGTACTCGAGTTTGTTTGAGGAATATTGTCCTTAGCCACAGAACTTAACGGAAAATTCGAGATAGCGAAAGCGGTCAAAAACACAAAGTTGTCATATACGGTAATTGCTTGTGCTTTGTGCTGGGTGTCGGTACAGCCAATTAGACGTCAATAAAACTTTGCCAAACGGCGCGCTAAATCATCTCATCTCTTATATTAGTCGAATAGTTGGACTAATCTCGATGTTAATACAACAGTGGCGGACCCAGAAGGTTTTTGAGGCGCTTGAAATCGAATAAATGCTCATTTTGTACTTGTGTGGGTCCAGAAGCATTGAAGTATCAATGTATTAATTGTAAAACCGAAAATTTTGGGGAGGCTTCAACCCCCTCAATCCTTTTTCCTAGATTAGTCAACGTACAATCTCCAACTTTGATAATAATGATACAACCAAACAACAGGTTGAACTTGAAACTGGAAATTGAGCAGCGCTCGAACACAAAAGACAAACTATTTTTTGTTGATTGTTGTTTTTATTTTTTCAGATCTGGGGTTATTCTGTCTTCGTATCTCTAGTTCCTTACTTTAGCCGCACTAATCTTATATCAAAGGAATCAGATAAATGCTTCATCAACAATGCTCAATGGTAATCAAATCTTTAATGTACTTACAGTATTACGCCGAAGAGAGTGGCGGGGCCCAACTGTGCGGCTTAGCGTCTGGGCACCACAGCTCCGGAGAAACGTCGCAGCGATGACGAGCCGTTGGCGACCCTGTTTTTGATTTGATCGACCCGGGAATCTAACCCAAAACCTCCCGCACCGATAGAAATTTCCTAACAACTGAACTAACCGGCCTGTAAATCATATTATGTTAGACTTCCTGAACTATGACGTTTGTATATTGGGTTACAGTAAGGTTTGACTCAAAGTTATGAATGCCTAAACTTTACTTTGGACAAAGTTAAAAACTCTATGACGACAATATGCCTCTGAAAATCCGAGTTTATTGCCTTTTATGTCGTTTTATGTTTGCTACTTTACGTCTTTTTCATCAAAAAATGGAAAGCTGTAAATACATTGATACAGTATAACTGATTAATTATTATGTAGTGAATTCAACCTTGTTCCGATACTGCAATATTATTTTTATTGCTGTTTAATTGCTGTAAAACTCTGATGTTTCCCGTAATTAACCAATTGCATTAACTTTTGGATTAGTTCTTTGGCAATCTGCCCCAATGCCTTGCATGATGTGGCTGTAGAAAGGATCTCTGGTACTGTTGTTATTATTATCAAAATTACCTGGATCACTCTATTTATTATTCAGTTTATAGGAAATATATTTCGTCCTAAGTGGACATCATCAGTCTAATAACAAAATGAATAAATAAAAACAGTAAAAAGTAAAAAAGCTACCGTAAATCACAGCTAAAATACAAATCATCAAGTACCAAAACCTTAATGGTAATACTTAATAATTAATAGTACACAACAATGAAATAGTTATATGTCGAGCGGATAAGATGGCAAGATCCTTATAATTACAAATGACAACTACAAAGCAATAATGAATACACAATTGGAGAAGTTTGAAAGAGTCCTCATAGAAGCAGAAAACTTACAAGCTTATTTTGATGAAATTCAGTCAGATTGTGAAAAAATGCTAATTGATCTCTTTAAAAAATGGTTGCATTTCAAAAGATTTGCTATTTCACACACAGGTTTAAAACCCACAAATTCAAACAATCAGCGCATTACAGTAGATTTGGCGAAATACTTCGGTTGTAAAAGCCCAGCGTAAGCATATCCTCTGTTCAAAACACACAAACTCACAAAAGAAGTACTTTGCAGAACACATATTACAAAAATATTTGTAAGGCTGCTGCAATCTGCCGGTCAAATTACTACATCTCGCGTAACAGCAATGATTGAGTACATACTTAAACCGGTGGCCAGGAAATACTGTCAAGAACATATAAATGAGTACTGCAGAGATAGTAAACACTACCCAGAAGAATTAGATCAATGGAAAACTAAAAATGCCGAATGCTTATGAGAAAAGCAACAGAAAAGCCAATTGTTTATTGTAGCGTCAGATGTAATCTCACTACACACTTGCTAAACGCTCAGCAATTAAGTGTAGCGCGGAGGATGAAATGAACAGAGAATAAAATACGTCAGTGAATTCTTGACAAAACTTAGTTCTTGCGCTAAAGGACCTTAGTAGTTATAAAGCGCCATAAAACCACACAACATTTCATTTCATCCAAACATTAACAGGCAAGTTTTGCGCTGTGCTTTAATGGATACTTTGCAAAATAATTCGGATTTTTCAACCCCTAGCATACTCACATTTATTGCTCTTGTACTTTTCGCATAATGCAGTGTTATCACTCGTTTCGGGAATAATTTCTTTAAGCAAACCAAAGGAATTATAACTGGAGACAATCATTCCGTATCGTTAGCAAACATTGCCATCCATTTTGCAATTAAACCAGCTGCTGACGAGCTGCAGGATACAGAGCTGTTCAAACGTTTCATTGATGATATATTGCGGCTATCTCAATTGACCAAACTCATAGAAACCGCGATATCTGATGCGCTTGACCGAGTTGGACTTAAAATTACAGTTCGTAAATTCTGCGTAAACGATCCGTTTCTTGGAATTCTTTGATGTTTTGCACAAAGCATCCAGAGTATCACCATGGCTTCACCACATAAAACTTCATCAAAACAACAGCTAAACATCGTACTTTTGTTCACGTTTACAAGTCAATCCCAAACACGATCCATCCCAAACACGTTTACAAGTCAATAGTTCTCTCAGAGTCGGTGAGACTGCTTAGGTTTTGCGAAGAAAGCAGCAACTACTTTAAAAGGTCTCGATCAGTTGACTTGTAAATGTAGTAAGTCGCACTTTCCCAAAAAGCTTTACCACTGCATCATTTCAAATGCAAAAACATGGACAGATAGATTTAACCCAATCAATGGCAAAGAACCCACAAATGGCAACAAAAATAATAAAAAAATTGCTTGGCCCACAGCTTTTCCCGGCGTCATCAAACTGACTAATATTGAAGAGAAACTACAGCCCAACGCTTTTGTCTCTTACAGAAGACCAGCCACTCTAGGAAAGATTCTGACAAATTACCGGAAGCTAGCTAAACAATTAATTGAAGATGTTGGTGTTTCTGGTCCGTGTGGTAAATGTGCGTTATGTGGTAACTATAGTAACCATGCTTCTATGGTACCAGTGGTCCACCGAATAAATGTGTTTTCGGATGTAGTAAAGTTGCGTCAGAATTTGAATTGTAACAGTTTTGGTATTCATATTGCTGTATGTAAAGTTGGTGATTGTAAGTATGTTTGGCCAAACCAAAAATAAATTTTCAACATGGTGGCGTACCCACAGATGCACTTGGGCCTAATTTGTGGTAAAAGAAAAAAATGACTCGACAGCTTTATTACGTCATTTCGCGCATAACCACCCTGACATTTTTTATAGTAAACCAGATTTATCGTCAAGTTGTAGTGTCATTTTTGTGGAACAACCTAATACCGTATTTTCAGACTCAATTTTTGTAAAGCTAAATGGTTAAGATAGTGGAAAGCAGACATTAACATTCAAAAGATGATTCTTCCTAAAATTCGTTAATCTTGCTCTTTTGTTTTCTTTGTCATTTTCTTAATTTTTATGCTCATTTTCTTATTTTGCAAGTCTTCAGATTTCTAATCTATTATTTACTTCACTCCTATATACGCATGTTGTACTCCTACAGTATAATACGCAATTTTCATAACCTATATACGCATTATTTTACGCACATTACATACGAGTTTTTTGCTTTGGCCATAATAGCGTTACACGTTATGCGTCATTTTGCGAATTTTTTTTATTCAAACTTAAAGGAGTTTGTTGTTGGATGTAGAGAGATTTTATGCCTGTACCGCTGCACGTTCCTGTTTTTCCTTTAGTCAGGTAGTGTTTTAGGCTTTGTTTAGTGCTGTTATAGTAGCTTGTTAGCGTAGTTTTAGTCTTGAGTTTTTTTGGCTCCGCTTCTCTTCAAGGTAAGTTCGTTTTGTTTTCCAGTGCTGGAGTGTAGAGTGATTAGGTTGGGCTTTAAAAATAGTTTTTTGGTGGGTTAGGTTTATAGTAGGGGGGCTGAGTTGAGAATTTTAAGGCCGTTACTAGTTTTTTTTACTACAGTGTTGATTTTTTTCCGTTTAGTATGGGAGTGAGATTTTTCTAACTTTGGTTCTTTTATTTAAATATTTTTACTCATACTACCTTTTATGACGTAGCTCGTGGTAATAATAAATTTTTTAGTGCCTTTGACTATTCATTGTATTTGGTTTAAAGTACGTATGACATATTTAATTTATTATATAACGCTGAATAGATCCTTCATTAAATTCTATAATTTCATTATATTTTGGTTTTTATTAGACTAATTCATGTTCATTTTTTTCATTATACCATACCGTTTGACTTCTTTTGCAAGTCTTTATTTATTTTGTTATTAGATGGATGATGTCCGCTTAGGACGAAATATATTTCTTATAAACTGAATAATGAATAGAGTGATCCTGGTAATTTTGATAATAATAAGTGTAACTAATTGCATCTAATGAACACATTGTTGTTGATTTAACCAAACACGTTACAGACACATAGTACGAAAACACATTACTTGATAGTAACTAATACTAACAAATATACGCATGACTAGATTACACTGATATCCAATCACGACAAATTAGTCATGATTTTTGTTAAATTTAGTTTTTTTATGTTGTAATATTTGAAATATAAAGAATAAATTAGGGAGCGTCCAGGTTCTCAAGTTTGGTAGGCTTATTTAGTCAAGATAGACTCTTCTGCATCGATTCCGTGATAATAATACGCATAGGTGGCGGAGCCGTGAAAACATTTGGTAAAAAGTTTGAAAGGGCAACTCTTAGCTGGTTGAAGGCGGACAAAGTCATCCTTCGCCAATTATGTACGGGTGATAGCCAAACACGGGTCTCATCTAGAGTAAGCCGACCGCGTCTTTCATCGCCTTACGTGGATGAGTTATTCTAGATGCGGACGGCTTACTCTAGATGAGACCCGTGGTCGGACATCGTTATTCTCGAAAACATCACTTGGTGGGTTGCTTCTTTTTATCAGAAAGGGGCAGACATGTCTATGTTAGTGGACCAAAAGCCCGCGAGCTTTGTGCATCATAATTAAATTCTTGATGTCATAATCAAAAAAGTGATTATGATGTCGAAAATTTAATTGTGATGCGGAAAGGCCGTTGCCACAGTTAAAATAAACATGTGGACGGGGTAATTGTCACCACTTTTGCAGTCTACTATGAGAACATTTTTACTCTGAAAACAGTGAAAAGTCAACGACTGAAACAAGATTGATGCAATGCGCACATATGGCACTTAATTTTTCCAGCAGCACTGTGCAATGTCGACTTTCGTTTTTGCATCGAAATTAAGCTGCCAACGGAAGTTCGTAATTGCATTCAAATTTAACATGTTTTTTGTCATACTTAACTCTAAATGGCAAAAACTTCGCTTTGCTTTGACATGCAAGATTTTACGTAGTCTTATTAAACCATGCAAGCATGCACGATTTTTTTATGATCATTTTGTAATGTGCTCGCTTAACCGATTCTGCTTTCACGCAAAAAAAACGATGTTTATTTCGACGATATGTGACCTAGCCAACATGAATATGAACAATTGAGCATGCAGTACAACATTTTTTTTTGCTGCGGCGATGTTGATCACTGGCAGCACTGAACAGACTCGACTAACCTGAGATCAAACTTGAAATAGAAATAATAATTTTCAACTAAAACTTGACTTAATGAGGATTGACGTTTTAAGAAGTTAGGCAGATTTACAAATCATGTCTTGAGTTGTGCTTTTCCCAACGGTGCAAGTAAGCTTGTCAGCCGTTTTCGCATTATCCTTTAACATGCTAATTGTCATGTGTCAAACAGAGATGCTGTGAATGCCATCTGTTGAGTCCTTGTTCTGACTCGACCACCAATCTAACCCTGAATTTACCACGCTAATGGTAATGGGTGCGGGTGCTGTTAATCAAGGCAGTATCTATTTTACCGTAATCGGCAAGATCTTCATTGGCTTGCGTCTAAACCAGGGATGTCCAATCTGCGGCCCGCGGGCTGCATTGCGGCCCACTTGATGTTTGGATGCGGCACACTATCGACCCAGTGAAAAACTTTTTTAGTAAATTTATCAAGTAGTGAGCGCAAGGGCCTTCAAGCAGTTTAACCAAAGTAGCCTACTTTATATTTAATAAATATAAACAATTAACAGATACAATTTTAAATCAATGGTTTGCCTAAAAACTTTCACGATAATAGCCAGCTCATATTTGGAAACGCTTTCTATGACTGATCAAATTTTCTACAACTTAAACCCTGCACTTTTTTCGATTTGAAGCACTATATGAGCCTGAACTACTTTGAAAAATCTTGTGATAGCTGTTGTAACTGTTTGGTATGTCGTATGGCAGCTTTTATAGAGAACAAATTTGTAGAAATCTTAAATATATATAAAGGCATGTTATCATCCTGAAAATTTTTTGATTTCTTTTAAAACGCACCGTTTGCTCATAAAAATTATTTTAATGTTTTAGACGTGGCTACAGCGGTCGTTATGAGTGAAAGCCATTTTGCTTACACTAAGTTGACATTTTTGAAATAGTTATTAGCAGTGGTATGCGTTGACGCCGCTAACTTGACGGTGTCAATTGACGCCTTCAACTTTTCGTTGACGCTAGCCGATGCGCTGGGCGGGCGTTAGATCGTAAAATTTTAGCTGTTTTAGCGTCAATTTTTGGATTGCAACGACAGACTCACGCTGGGGGGTCAACGCGCCTCGTCCCCTCCCCCTTGGCTCTCGCGTTCAAAAAATTTGTAATTAGCTGCTAAAATCTAACTTTTAGTTTACAATTACTCAAGATAATAATGGTGGCAGTCTCCTTTTATTTATTTTAGTCAAACTTCTGCTCTCAGGCATTGAGCTTCGGCTACCGATTTATTTTTGTAATCCGTATTGTCTTGACCGCACTCACTTGCAAGTACTGGTATGTCCTCTTTCGATGGGAAGGTGTGCTGAACTGAGTGTTTTCTATGTAAAAATTGTAAAAATTCTTTGGGCGGCTGCGCCTCCAGTTGTGCCCCCATCTTTTTAAAAATCTGGGTGCGCCTCTGATTACAATGGCGATCTTTCATTTCCTGCAAACGAGAGAGGTGTTCTTCTTAAGCTAAAAACGCTGCGAATTGTGATCCATGTAGTTTTTCCATTGTATTAAGATATTCTGGTGGTTTTGCGGCCCAGTTAAATATTTTCGTTTGAAATGCGGCCCATAAAATTGAAAGGTTGGACAATGACATCCCTGGTCTAAACACAAGACTGTTGATTAGCTTGCGTCTATACGTATGACTGGTTTTGAGTGAATTAGCCTATCAGGATTTGCTGCTGGTAAAATAAACAGTACCTTTAGTCAGAGATGAGTAAAGATTTATGTCAGTTAGGTTTCCAACATTCCGATACGATAATCTTTCGAAGTAAACCTGTTCCCCTTTACAACTTAAAATTTTTTTAGTAAAAGTTGATTTACAGCTTACTCAAGTACCACTTGTCGCATGTGATGCAAGTGACAGTCATGAAATATAACTGATCAACTTAAAAGCAAAGCGGCCGTGAACAATTTTAAATTATCAAAAGTTTAAAATTATCTTGATCTATAATTAAATATTTTTTGCAAATGGACGAACGCCAGACTTTCGTGTTAAAATTACGTATCAAAAGCTCAGGATTACGGACTGAATTTTTTACTCAATTGAGGAGAAATGCCAAAAACAATTTGCAGTAAAAGCAAGTAGGCTATATATTTTTGCCTAGCAAACAGTCCTGCTTATGCATTCTACTTGTTATTCAAATTAGGAACTTCATCTTGTTTTTTTTCAAGTTTGGCTCAGAATCACGAAAAACGTTTTTTAGGGTTTCGTTGTTTAGATTTGGTTTTGCTGTATTTTTTCTTGCTCTGCATCAATGGCTCTCAGTATCTTCACTGCACCCCATATTCAAAGTTCTCACCCAAAAGAAAACTTCAAAGTAAATACGCTAAATAAGTAAAATGTTTCATTGCATTTTAAACAAAACTTCTTCCTGAAAATAGTAAATTTCCTCCAAGGGGAAAATTTCCTTTGTTGAAAACCACACTTTTGTTGCGTCGTTTTTCCATTCCACGTATAACGTTTGAAACTAACCGATTTGGCTTATTCTTTTGGTATTTTAATGTTAATCTAGATATTTTTACGTGCAGGTTCATCATCTTATCGACTGCTCTGTCTTTTTTTGTACCTGCTAGTGTCATCGGCCCAGTGTACATTGGAATCTTTATAATTGGAAGACGTGTAGGATCAAGATCAACGTGAGTACAGTATGACTGAATTACACAATTTTTGGTCTGGAAGTTATTTGTCTAAACTAGGGGTGAAACCTGCGGCCCGTTTAGTTTTTTTGCTACCATCGTCAAAACTCGTCCAAGTGTACAGCTTTTTACTGAAAGCGTTAATCTTATAACTTAGCCTCCTGACATTTTTAACTATACACCATTTGTGGCTTTAAAATGATCCAGACGATCTTGACGTCTGATTTTTCTGTAAAGTAATATGAGACAAGCCTGTGAGTTTTGTGAGGTGAATCTGAAAATATAAAGTTTTTTTGGCCTGTTTAAAAATATTATGCAGTTGATCTGGCCCGCAACAACCTGCTTTGCAGATTCTTTCTCCCTCTAGTTAAAACATTTAGTAAATTGAATAAAGCCGTTACGGGTTTGTTATAAGTCACTCAACGCTTGTGATAGAATTTAAAGCACAGGTGTGAAGTTGCTAATAAAGCTGAAAAAAAACAATTTATTTCACCATGAGAGACGTAGTTTCGATGAATTATTTATGCAAACAAAAATTATGTTACGATTTGATTTGGTGGGAATGTAGAAACTTCGGACTTATGTCAACTTTCGTTGTGAGTAATTTCATATTTTATGTCTTTTTTAGGAAATTTCAGTCAGAGATGAAATCAAATTGCAATAATTCTCAGAGACCAAGTTCTCAAAGGTCGCCCGGTGATCATTCAGGTAAAAGTTTAGTTACTTTTGTCAAAGTTCCATCCATTACTCAGTTCGAACAGACTGGGTCGGTTTGATGCGGACTGAGGATTTCCCTCGCTGAAGTACTTTTGTTAGTAGCCCTGCTGGCTGATGGATACTAGCCTAAGTATAAAAGTCCAGGAGCCGGAGGGAAAGTCGTAGTTCGAGTGTTTGGACTGGATAAAAGGTGTAGCTCCGCACACCTCTGGTGACAACCAACTAGAAGTGCTGCATGTTGCTCCGATTGTAGTGCCATGTGCTTTAAATTTTCTTAAATTTTATTCTGTTAGGACTGCACAAGATCAAAATTTGTGAAGCGAAGTATTTTGCCAACTTCAATAAAATATTTTAGATTCTGGAGTCGAGGTGGAAAAACGCCGTTCAATTGGTCAACTCAAATTATCCTTTTTTAAAAAAATGGACATTCCAATGAAGAAGCATAATGAGCTAGAAATTAAGGAGGTAAATTGGTCATCAACGTGGCGCAGTGGTTTGGAGCGTCGTTTTTACGACGACCATGATCGCAAGGTTGACGGTTCAACTCCCAACTTAGTCTCATTGTTGCGTCCTTGGATAAGATGCTTCACGATGATTATCTCTACTTGGTGGAATCCAGCAAGCGGCAAATTAAAGAAGTCAGAAGCAAAATTCAACCGGAAAACTCGAAAACAAAGGCAACTCCTAAACGAGTCTGGATTCGTCCTAGGCATAGCGCCTCCGCCGCTTCCTCGTGATAGAAGGATAAAGATAAAAAAATCAATCAAAAAATTAATCAAAATATTTTTTAAGTGTGTTTGTGTCCCTAAAAATAAAAATGGAATCCCCAGAAGAATATGAAACTATGGAGAAAACAAGAATTTTTTATTTTGGATTCCCTCAAATTCATTTTAGGTTTCTGCATGTTTATTTTTGAGCACCCAGTATTTTCCTTTAAAAACTTGCATTAAAGTAATGATTTAATAGGTTATAGTCTTATATTGCTGTTTTTATGGCATTTTTATACCCCTATGACTTTTCCAATCTTAGTATATGTTTAAGTTGTGCGTCGGTAAGGGGCTGTTAAACTTCTTGAAACTTAGGTAACAAAGAGTATTTAATGAATGAAATTGCGGTATAGCTAGTTAAGGCTCCCATACAGACAATTAGAATTTTTGCAGCGACTTTTGTTTATACGCTATATTAATGTGACAACATACGATCAATTTTGTGCTTAGGATGCAGACAGTGGTACTGAATCTCACCGTTCTAACTCTCCTTCTCCTGTTGGATCTCTAGGAAGAAATTGCTGCCCACCTCCCAACGGATCTTCAAAAAATTCTCCTGCAAAAAATCGTTCCCCTTCTCCAAGTGGATCTCCTAGATTTCTTACTCCGTCACCTCATGGATCTCCTGGGAAAATGCTATGTTCTCCTTCGCTGCGCAAAGAACGTCATCTTGACGGTACCACTTGCGATGTACAGCCTGAGTGCCAAAGATTATCGTCCGAAAAACTAGCAGTGACTAAATCCGGCGCCACAGATCAAGGGAGCTTCAAACGTTTTTTTGAAACTGTTTATAAGTCCTTCCATTTACCCAGAAACTCCAACAGCTTTAAAGACCCCGGAATTCAGATCGAAATTGAACCAAACACTACTTCGCAAGATACACATACTCGAAAATCTGTTGGTGAAACGTAAGTGTTGTATTGTTGTTAAGCTACACTCCTGACTTGCTCACTGCTTAAAATGCTAAGGCTGCAATTATCACATAGAAAGTAACTGAGGATTTATTGATAACTCAGCAACTCAAAACCAAAACGGAAAACAGACGGCTTTAAACTGCGCCCCTCCCCCTTTTAAATTCCTGGGCACGCCCCTGGGTTGCTACAATATAAATCATTGGTTAGTAATAAAAATGTACACATTAAAACTTTTTACATTTTATTCTCCTGTTTTCAGAAAGCAATGAGGGCTATAACAAGTTTGCCCAAGATTTGGCCACCGCCCACTTGTCTGCTGAGTTAAAAACCCTGTTAAATTCTTTATCGAAAACCTCGAGCTGTGCTGGGCAATAGTACCCCTTCCTTTTTAAATTATGGTAATAGCAAACAGCTGAAAGTTTAGTTTGCGCAAGATCTGCAACGTGCGCATTATGTGGATCCATAGAGTCATCACAGTAAATCCCACCTTCCAAACAAAAACTCGTTGACTCGGCCCTGCAGTAAGTGGGGTCATATTTAATTGTAAGTTATATGAACTGAATCCTGTAGTAAATTACAATCTTAATTGTATTCTTATTCAATCGGCAAAAAAGATGGATTGTGAAAAGTCGTTGGTAGGCTATGGCGTGTATGCCTTAAAAGGCACGTTACGCGTATTGTCTGTAGTATGTATGAGGCGCCGTTTGGAAAAAATAATTTAGGTTTTTCCGCATGTTTTTGCGGCCAATTTAAGCTACATTTTATCCAATATATTATACAAGATATTTTCTATTTAGGCTATATATAAGACAGAAATGTGGCTTAAAATAGACGAAAAACCTGACACCAAATTCATAGAAAATTTATGAGTCGCCGTTTGGAAAAAAAATAATTTAGGTTTTTCACATGTTTTTTCGGCCAATTTTAGCTATATTTTATCCAATACATTATATAGGATATTTCCTATTTAGGCTATATATAAGACAAATGTGTGGCTTAAAATAGACGAAAAAACTGACACAAAATATATAGGAAATTTCTTAAATATATAATTGCATAAATTTGCCAAAAAACACAGCACCAAGCATCCTGTACGTTATGCACTGCTTTTTTTGGCTAATTAATGTATCATTTGTTTTATATATTATATAGGAAATTTCCTGTATGTTTTGCGTTGCGTTTTTTTTTTTTTTTTTGGTTAATTTGAGCATTATTTGTCTTATATGTTATATAGGAAATTTCCTATATAATGTATCGGTCAAAATATAGCTTAAATTGGCCGAAAAAACATGTGAAAAACCTAAATCATTTTTTTGCAAACGGCACCTCATACGGTAGACCTACTTAGTCTTGTAGATCTCTTACAAAGAGCAACGAAAATCTAAAAAAACTAGAGGCTCAGGAATCAAATGCTTATTGCTGTAAAGCATGAAGGTTTTAGGTCACAGTATTTTTTTTTTTTTGTGGGTACAGTATCTTCTAGCATTCAACATTTGAAAAGATGAATAGGAAATAATTTTTTATTTGTAGGCCTACTTGCAGTCGAAAATTTGAACTAAGAAAATCAAGCACCGCTCCGCGAGCGAAAATTTCGCGTCGTGAAAGAAGATTTATTGTCATTATCTTGTTGGTCACTGGACTATTTATCTTGTGTTGGTCGCCGTTTTTTGTGGTATGTATTAGGTCAATTACCTAGTAATTTGCAATTTTTTTTTCAGTTTTGAAAAGGTATAAAAGGTTGATAAAAATTCATATTTTGGCTATTTTTGCAAAATGGGCATAATTTCAGTATTTTCGAATTTTGAAGTTTTGTTAGTTTTGTTGGCTTGATGAAAATTCGCATTTTGGAAATTTTCGCAAAACTGTCATAATCCCGAAAATTTTCTTCGATATTTAGAATGTTTGAAAGGCTTGCTAAAAAACAACGCCCCCGGACCCCCCTAGAATCGCTTTTGGTACTTAAGTTGCTTAAAATTAACTCTGCCGATAAAAGCTACGCTTAAAAAAGTGACGAAAATTGGTGCCCTCTCCCTGAAAAAACTTCTGAATACGCTCCTGACATGAAACATTTTTAAAAGGCTTATACCGGTATTTACGCTCGATTCCGGGTCTAAACGTCTTTGCATTTGTGAACATTCAAACTGATTCAAAATTACATCTACCCCACCAAAACTTTTTGGATCCGCTCCTGTATACAACGTATGGTCAAATGTGATGTCATTCTCAACCCCCCTTCCCCATAGCAAAATCCTGGCTGCGCTAGTGTTCCAGACTATTAAAAAGCAGTACTGATTTTTGCCATTTTTGGACATAAGACTTTCTGGTTCTGAACCCTCGAAATAGTGGTAAATCTCCACGTGGAAAAGATTATTCAGGCCAGGGTGTGGGCAGTAGCCTAAAGGGTTTGCATTTGCACTTAAAGCGATTGGGTTAAAGTGATCGAGTTTTTCTATAACTAAACCAAAACGATTATCTGCCGACCTCACTTCCTCTTCGATTTAATCTCGAATATCAGCCGTTTTTTACACCATGCATTATATTCGTAAATTTGACCTCGATCACGACTCGCAAGTGCATGAAACTCACGAGTGCATGAAACCACAGTTCCAAAGCAGAAGTTCTATGCGGAGAGTGAATTTCAACAAAAGAGAAAATTACAATAATCGAGACTCGGAATTATATGCGATGACGTAATAATGGTTAGACATTACCCGGATAGTTCTAGTACATAAATAGTAAAGGAAATCATAACGGAAGGCGTAGCTCCACAAAACGAAGGATTACCTCAGGAATGGGGAAGTGGTAAAGAACATCGGGCCATAATCGGTTGCATAGTATTTTAAGCGGGCCAAATTAACTTTCAATTTTTAAATTTCGCTTCAGTAATACGTAATTTCATGTCAAAAATTTATCAACCATTCATTGTAACTTATTCTTTGCCGTGAAATTAAAGACTTTCCGCGGCTTATGCGTCACAAATGCAGCGTGTTCTTGAAACGCGAAGAAGTTTTTAAGAAAGATTAACATTTTCTAATCTACCGGTGTGTTGAACACTTAACAATATTATGTCGGGGTCGCAGGTTCCCCAGTCCCCACCCCTAAATTACATATATGGAGAGTGACTTTGCAATGTCCGAAAAATTGCCCCAAAGTCTCTGTGAGATGTTGAAGCCTTACAGCAGGTCCGAACATTCCGAGTATTGGAATTGATTCCAGTGTAGATGTTGCGGGTGAATTCGTCATCAGTAATACAACTTTAGGGTTTCATCAATTAGCTTTGAATTGTAGGCACTCATACATAGCAATCATAGTATACAACCACTCTCAAAATTTTGAGTGCATTTACAGGGTCAGAAAACATTTTGTAGTTTTGTAATATTTGGGAACACATAATTATGACCGCAGTGCATGATTAGCTCGTTGGTGGGTCTAGAGGAGGCAGTCTTCCTGATTTTTTAGTGACACATATTTTAAGCAATGCAGTAATCACTTCCGTATTTTTACAATAGATAGATAAAACTGGAAAACAAACGTTGTTTCATCTCTTGTCTTCTCTGCAATTCTTAGTTTTGCATCTGCAACTGAATGTAATTAAATTCACACGTTGCTTTAATTTGCATCTACTTTGTTTCAGACGTATCTCATCTATGGGATATGCAGAGAAGCGTGCTGTATCCACGTCCGTTTCTTCAAATTTGTTTTTTACCTTGGCTACCTGAATAGCGGAGTTAATCCAATCATTTATACAATTTTTAACAAGGATTTTAAACTTGCTTTCAAAAAATTGCTGCACTGGACTTAATAGAATTTTATTGCACCGCACACTGTTGAATAGTTTCGTAGCACTGTAAGAACTCGCGGTGCAGAAATTGCAAAATCAAGAACTTTCTGGAAGATCAACACAAATTTGACGCACAGTTATCCAAGATTTGTGGACAATTCTGAAAGGGGAAGAAAGAAAACGGATTGAGGAGGCGGTAGTTTAACAATGACAATTGAAAAAAAAAAGGAAATTCAATAACTCTACAACCACGCTGAAAGATGAACAACTAAAATAATTGCGGTAACGATTGGCAAAAGACTCACCGGGTTTGAAGAATTTCCTTTTAGCATTGTCTGCCTTATTTGCATGTTGTTTTTTCATTACTTTGTTGTCGTTTTAATGGATGTATGTCGAATTAAATACGTTAAGAGAGTGAAGTGATACGAAAATGATCAATAAATAAAAAAAAAACGCTTCGCCAAGTTTGATCAATTACGAGATTAATTTCACTTTTCGATCAAATGCTAGATTAGATGATTAGGATATCATTCTTATCAAACAGTTACGGTCTGCTGCTGCAACCATTCATGCGTGTCTTGATACTCCTTCTTTCCAAAAGTTCACCTATGACATTTCGGCATCTTTGATGATACTTGTTTATCCAATCAATCTGCAAAACACAAGTTCTCGAATTGCAACACTGCTCAGAAGGCCGAAGGAACAGCCTATGCAGCGGTAGACTGTGGTTTGGTCAAACCAATGACTTCAAAAAATTGATATTCACGGTAGACTGGGCCAAACATAAGGCTAAAAAAATTTTTTTTGGTAGAGCCTTTGAACTTTCCAGAAAGTTGTAGGTGGTCAAGCGAAACCGAAATATGAATTTTTTTTGACGAGACTTTGGTTATAGTCGAAAATTAATAACGTTTTACGGTCGCACAGCGCGTTTCCATAGCAACCGAGGTCAAATTTTTATTACATCAAAATAACTCGGAAACCAGTAGGCTATGCTAAATTTTACATCAAAATGTTCAGAAGCGACATAATTATATCTGCTCTAAAAGGAACTTTTCTTCTATTTTGCTTTTAAAAAAAGTTGCATGTAAAAAACGAAAAATTGATAATTTTTCTCTGCGCTTTTATTTTGCGTAAGCTATAAAGCAACGTCCTTTCTGGCCTACTTAAAAGGAAGTCATGGCGATTTCTTGCTGCCGGGTCGAGGTTTTAACAGCCTATATTAATGACAGGTGAAAATACCTCCAGCACGTTCCATAAAGCGGGACGGCGCTGTTTTGGGCTATTAGCCACTCATCAGTCGTTCTCATGAAAAGATACATTTATCCTTTCGAATGACTGACTTGGAAAAAAAAGTGGTGATCCTTCCAAATAAATATTTTTTAAAGAATTTTTTACCTTTGTGAGACGGGTACGTGAACAGCCACGTCTCACTCCAGTTTAATCTCTGCGTGGTCAGGGTGACAATAAAAAGTTTTGAAGCAACATCCTTCCTGGCTTTTATTTTGCATTATAATTTATTAGCAATAAGGCAGTAGCCTCAACGGATTTCAGGTGAGTTTTACCGAATAAACATTTCCTCGCTTTGACATTTATGCCATGCTATTCATTAGAAAGTACGGCAAAAGTCCACTTTGCTACGAGCTTTAACATGCATTGCGAAGTAGCCTTTAGTTATCTTCCAAAGGTAATTTTCTGCAGCTAATGATTATTCGGTGACAATTTCAGTTGAGGTTGCATTTGCTTTTAGCTTTTCTCGAACTGCACGAATAAATTCTGAAGTACGCAACATCAGGGATTTTTCTTCCTCTTCTATCTAGTTTCAATCCGGTTTTCTCGTGCCGAAGGTGGCCGGATACACCTAATCCCCTCCGCGATTGCTCTCACACCTTCCTTCCATCTCATTCGATCTCCAGCTTCCTCGATCTTTAATCCGACTTTCTTCACACTCTCTTCCACCTGCCTCCTCCATGTCAGTTTTGGCCGTCCTCGCTTTCGCTTTCCATTTACTTCCATCATCATTGTATTCTTCAGTATGTTATCATCATCCCTTTTAATCACATGTCCATACCAAATCTAATCAAATCTTCATTATTCTCGCCGTATTACTCCGAAGCGTATAACGAGTGTAACTGACTGTAGGCCTTACTTTGCTTAATCTGAGCTACTTTTCACTTTTTAAGTCACTTAGGCTAAGTAGCGTTACTTTGATCTTTGAAATAAGTGCTATAATTATCAAGCAAATTCAATTAAATTACTTCAACATACTTCTCGCTTTACCAACATGGTGAGTGGTTACACCACAGTCCAGACAGTTTTTACTAGAATCATTCCTAGCTGTAACGTCCAGTTGGAAACTTTCAATGAGCAAATTGCTAATCTTATCTGCAACACCATTAATCAAATCAAATCATTGTACTCGCGGTATTACGCCGAAGCGTGCAAAGAGTTGCGGGCCCCTTCTCCGCGGCTTAGGGCCTGGGCCACACAGCTCCGAAGAAACGTTGCAATGGTGGCGAGCCGTTGGCGACACTGTGCCGATTTGACCGGCCCGGGAATCGAAACTCAAACCTCCCGTACCGATAGCGTGCGCTTAGCAACTGAGCTAACCGCCGATATGTCCATACCATCTTACTCCATTCGCCTTTGCCATTCTATCCAACCTTTCCTTCAAACCCAACATCTCCATCAAATCCTCCGTTTTCTTTCTGTCCACTAATTTCATTCTACTCATTGACCTCACCATGGTTCTTTCGGTTCTTCTCAAAATTACCATTTCATTCTCCCTCAAACACCTTGTCTCACTTCCATACAACATTGCTGATCTTACGCAAATGCGACAAACCATCACTTTCATTCTCGAAGAAAACCTTCTCCCACGTAACAACTCTCCGCATTCTCTAAATTTCATCCATCCGATCCTAACTCTTGATGTCACTGCAGTTTCACATCCACCATTGGCAGTCAGCCTGTCTGC
Organism: Trididemnum miniatum; assembly: GCA_964006365.1. Classification (NCBI taxonomy): domain Eukaryota; kingdom Metazoa; phylum Chordata; class Ascidiacea; order Aplousobranchia; family Didemnidae; genus Trididemnum; species Trididemnum miniatum. The sequence goes on from OZ023249.1 coordinate 14,920,029, forward strand.
TAAGTAATTGTTTCTTTTATAAACTTTAGAAGATAGCAGCCAATACCAAGTTTATGGAAGCACGTAACATTACTTAGAGTTATTTTGTTGATTATTTCATTCCTAATTGCCCAATATAACTTTTTGCGATTAAACAAATTACTTAGTTCGGTTTCCTCCACTCTCCGCATCTTCTTTCTACCGCAACGTAGTAATTTTGCTTGAGCGAGAATATGGAGGCCAAGGTTTCGAGTTAGCTATGTGAAGAAGGCACAGTGAGAAGAGTAGTTTTGAAATTTTGTGTGTATAGTTTGATCACATACATGGCTTACAGAATAATATTTTAATTGTCTATAAATTGGGCACTGCGCTTGTTAATATTTACTACATTGCAGTGGATTTGACGAACTTGTGTGGCTTCTGTGGGCAATTGCATGCAAACAAGTCGACGATTGAGTAAGAATATTCAGGTTAATTTTTCAGTACCGCCTCAATAGCGGAGCAGTTGGTAATGGATCAAACTTTTTCCTGTAAATGCTAGAGTAGCGTACAAAATGTTTGATAAGAAATTACTGCAGCAAAATACAGTAATGTAAGGTGGTTAATGTATCAGTTGGAGAGCAAGCAAACCGGAATGGTGTTATTTTTGCCTAGAAGCTGCGGACAACTGCCTCACATTGTTGAAAGGTGCAGCTGATAAAACGGCATTATTGTTTACATTGAATGCTCTCAATGTTCCCGATGATACCATAGTGGTTGCGTTAATGTCAGCAATGACAATATGAAGGAAATAGGGAACCAAAGCGTTTGTGCAGCAATGATGTAGATTGTGATGTGTGGTATTTACCCTGTCCACATGTCCAACTTATGTGGGATTTGGGCCCACTTTGATCCGTTTTGCGGCATGTTCCATTTTCCGTACCAATATTTATTCATTTTAGTGTTCAAGTGTATTTTTAATGCTTTAAGCGCACGGGAATAAAAGTTGAATTGATTGATTGATGTGAGCTTGTTGCTGTGGGTGGGCTTTCTGCATCACAAAGTTTTCATGTCATAATTAAAACAAATAATTATGACGTCAAAAGTATAATTAAGCCCTCATCAAAGAGGGCTTAAAGCTCACATAAGTTGGACGTGTGGACGGGGTTATTGTATTGACTAAGCTGCGTAGGTTTAATCGATGTTTTTCACATTGTGCTTATGTGTTTGCGGTGTTATTTTGCCTGTTTGCATTTATTACAGTTTTTGCTCTTGCGTTTTTAAAGTTGATTTGTTTTTTGCTCTATATGTGTTTGAAGTTGATCTGTTTAAGGTGGGAGGGGGGTTGCTTCTTTTGCTTTTCATACTAATTTTCCAAAACAGTGTAGAACAATTTTACGACACATTTTGAAAAGTTTGCAAGGTCGTTGTTACGTTGCTGTGGAGAGGCGTATATGCACCCTGTCCACAAGTCCACGGTTTTTGGTTTCACTTTCTGCATCACAATTAAATTGCTGATGTTATAGTTTGAAAAAGTGGTTATGACATCAAAACTTTGTCATGCAAAAACTAGAAGCAAGAACCGTGAACCTAAAGCCCACGTAAATAGCACATGCAGGCAAGGTAATGATGTAGTATTAAGTTGGTGCAAGAGAGCATTTCTGTCCACAACGAGCGAAGGGTTTTCAAGATGTTCCAAAAATTAATGTAAGCTTATAAAAAGACAAAGTGGTTGTTTGCACTTTGTAGACTCGTTAAATGGAATTGCTTGATAATTGCTTTTAAACAGCCTAATTAGTGCTACTTTTTCTAGTGTAGTTGAACTGCCATTACTTTTTAAAATTTGTGTTTTTCGTTTTGTATTGTAATATGTTGAACATGATTCTGTCCTAAAATCAATGGTGTTGCAGATAAGATTAGCAATTTGCTCATTGAAAGTTTCCAACTGGACGCTACAGTTAGGAATAATTCTAGTACAAACTGTCTGGACTGTGGTGTAACCACTCACTATGTTGGTAAAGCGAGAAGTATGTTGAAGTAATTTAATTGAATTTGCTTGGTAATTATAGCACTTATTTCAAAGATCAAAGTGTAACGACTTAGTAGTTCTCTCTATTCGCCTTGCGACACAAAGAAACACGACTTTGAAACGTGGTAGAATGGTATATTGATATTGAATCAACACGGCCAAGACGGCAAATAAGTAAGTAATGAACCAATTACGTCCAATAATCAGCAATTCAGTAACATCCATCCATCCATCTACCCAGTTTCTGCATAAATTCAGTCGTAAACAAGAGAAACTATTTCAAAGTAAACATTAAATATAACTCACCAAATTCTTTTTTGTAACAGCGAATAGGAAAATCGGAAATGCGACGACAAAACTTCTCGCATGGACAACATACGTCAGTAACAATATATTTTTGATTATTAAATCACAAGCTTGCTCAGGACGCCAAACACGTCCTAGCTCAGCAGTCAGCAACTATTATTATTATTATTAGGAATTTTTACGGCGCTTTGTAACTGAGGATGTTTTTTTAGCGCCAGGACTAATTAAAAACAAAAATGAATGAGTGACACAACGTAAATATCAAACAATTAAACAAGTATAGGCCTACCCCCCAAAAAAAAATACATATCATAAACTTGAAAACCCAAATTTTGATAGCTTTTAGGTGAAGGCCTGCACCAATACACACAAAAAAAAAAAAAAAAAAAAAAAAAAAAAGGAAAACCCTTCTTAATTATATACCCACATACATAGACACAAACAAATTGAACATATCGTAATGTAAACATTAACACAAAACACAAGAATTAAGCATACACCAAAAACACAGCAAAACAATTCACGCATTGATCTGAACATTAGAAGACGCAAAAATTAAGCATAGGTAAAATGATTGGAGAATCATCATGACACATTAACTAATTTTATGCATTGAAATTTTGCCAATTGAGAAAGAAAAGAGAAAAACATAGTTGCCTCATTAAATAACTACACCAGATGTTTTGAGAAAAGTGGAAAGATTTAAAGTCGCTTTTGGATCGAACAAAATTTGGAATGTGAATTTGACATTTAATTTCTTTAATTCTTTTATCAAAATTAATCTTTGGTGATTGTACTTTGGGCACATAAAAAGATAATGGATCACATCTTCTGGAACGCTGCACCTTGAGCATAGGCCGGTGTCATGTAAACCATTTCGTTGCATGTGACTGTTGAGCCGGCAGTGGCCAGTTTGAAGGCGAAATATTTGAGGACAACTGGAAAGATTTCGATTGTAAATGGAAGGAAAACATTTTTTGTAAAATGTCAGCAACTAGTAACAAAAATTGCAGTGCAAATGAAAAGATAGCTAATGATTTGCGTTGACAAACTAAATTTGAAGAGATAGCCCGCCGCACGCAGCGAGACGCCAGTTACGCAATCTAATTGCCACGTGCAGGACACAACTCGATACAATTAATAGACCGTACTTCGATTCGCACCGAGGTGACGTAACACAAAGTAACGCTACTGAGCCTAAGCGACTTAAAAGTGAAAAGGAGCTCAGACTAAGCAAAGTAAGGCCTACAGTTAGAGATGGCCATTTATCGAGATAACTTATCGGCAATAATTTATTACCGATTATCGTTATGGTTGAAAATAATTTTGATTTTGCGATTACCGATATCACTTTCGTAATGTATTTTGTTATCGCCGATAAATTATCGCGATAAACGATTCTTAATGCATAGCTCTGCACACTGTGATCAAAGTTGGTGAGTTGGCGCAATAGGAAAAATACACTATGTTCCTAAAGTGCTGTTGCTCTGCAAAAACATCTCTTTTTGTTTTCTTCAATGCCACGGCTGAGTCCGTGAACTGCCCTAATTTCTTAAAAAATCCAGAAACACATTTTTGCAATGTGACTTGCAAAAAATCTTCGTTAACATCATTGAAAATGTATCACAACATTTACCGGAAAAATTAATCGGCGATAACTGATCGATTACCGATATCGCTTTCAAAAATGAAGATTATCGGTATGGGGTTTTTTTGAAGTTATCGATTATTGCTATCGCTTTAGTACCGGTACAGAAAGATTCATTGTGGCCATCTCTGCGTACAGTGTAGATAATAATACGTTTAGAAAAAACTGGCAAATCCGTTATTTGGTCAACAGTCCAAGTACCGGTACCCATTTGTCTCTGCCCAGGACGCGAACACTCGATCTCTCGGCTCTCGCAATCGCATCGATAAAGCGATGTTGCTACAACAGTGTTGAGCTTGTAGCAACGATGCCTATCTCTTTCGTACCACAAATACAAAATCTCTAACAAACATAAAATTTTTTCCTCAATTTGTCGAAAAAATTGAAAAACTTAAACTGCAGTAAGTTTGTCAAAACCACATAACAAATTATTGCTTTTTTCCATCAGACAAACTTGTGTACTTTTTGTAAAAAAAATGATGAATTGGTTTCGCATGTATTTTACCGATGTTGTGAACTACGAGATGTTTGGGATTACGTTGATATCTGTTTATTTAAATTAACAGGAGTTAATGTAAGCCTTTCGATCGTTCTCTGTTTGTATTTGGATGTTAGAGCTGTATTTAAACAAATTAGCACTGACCAAGAAACTGCAATTGTTTTACTTTTAAGTGTGACTAAATACTCAATATGGATTCATAGAAACAACATGGTGTATGATAACGCAATTTTGAACATTAGTAGTATTATTATTGATATAAAAAATAGAATTCGAACTAGACACTTGGCCGAGAAAACCAGAAGCAATAAAAATTATGAATGTGCAATAAGAAACCTTTTTCGCTGTTTATAGTTGTATAATCAGAAACTAAAAGTGAATTTTTTGACATGTTCATTCACTCTTATTAGTTGTGTTTGTTTGGTGTCTCGTTTTCTGCTGTTTATAACTTGTTTTTTTTTGTCTTGTGCCCACTTCGGTGGTGAAAATAAAAAAAAAAAAAAAAAAACACATAACAAAATGCTAAAAATGAGATCTGAAAACGAGAAAAGGCAAAACAATCAAGCTCGGAAAAAGTTCCCGAAAATATTTTGGAAAATTTCCCGTTTCCCGAGAAGTTAAAAATCCGGGAAAAAGGGAAGCCCTATCCTCGATGTACTGCAGATTAATTTTTGTTAATTTGAAATTGCGGAACGTGCGCAGTTAGACTAAGCTTTCTATAAAGCTATTATTATTCAACGTGTAAAAAGAGCGCTTCTTTTTATGGCTAAAAAGTTCTAATTCTGTCAGTATCGATTCTATTACAATCCTACGTAAAATTAATTTTAGCAAAATACGGACACAAAAATAATAGCAAGTTTGAAGCGTGTGTTGTTTCGAATCAAATAAAGACTTACTGATGCAATCATTTCCAAAAACAGCTTAACACGTTGATAAAGAAATAACATTTTTTAGCTCATCCTATTACGTATTCCTCTTCTCTTGGGCAAGACCTAGCTGCATCCAATGGCAGAGGGTAATTCAGAGATTATAATATGCAGTTTGGAAAGTGAGGATTAAGTTCTTGTGACTATCCGCAAGCCTGCACCGGCTACAAGCTTAACTTAACTCTTTGTATAGGCCCCTGTAGGAGCTTAGTAATCGCGCAATTGCCGTGGGTCATGCTCGATGAATGAATAGACCCTTGACAAAAAACAGGATATTGAATATAAAGTTTAGCCCATGGTTCTTCAACGGGAGCAATTGTAACAATTCTTGGAATTGGGGGGCGATTGTACTTTTTACAGGCTAATATTGCTAACGATTGACTTCTAAATAGAAATTAATTCAAATTTAGTAGCAACAAATTTAATGATCTTCCGAAAGTAGATCTGCGGACGTGAAAGACCGTTTTTTGCTCTTCATCTGTATTCAGTGGAAAAAATTGTAGCTCTGCGGACGTTAAGCTCATCAATGCTTTGTGGGAGCATTTTGAACCCAAACCTTAAAAAAAGGGGCGATTGTGTCAAAAGGCTGAAGAACCCTGGTTTAGCCTATTAGTAAATCTGAGTGGAAGGGTGCGGGCTAAAAAGGCTCAAACCCGCCCCCTGAACTTTTATTTATGCATATTCTACATCAGTGCTTCAACATTTCCTACACAGACCAGGAAAACTGCAAAATAAGCATTTTTTATTCCAATCCTCACCCATTATTTCGATATTAGATTCCAAGCCCCCCAAAAAATTAATGCGCTCCTGAAGATAACTAGTGCTAAATCAAGAAAGCGGCAAATGTTATTGGCGTCGCAGTGCTGCATAAGGATAAGCTTATCTGTTACAAACAAGGTATTTTTTTTATTTCAAGCTCACAGTTTCACTGACTTTTGAATAAATCTTAATTATTAATGGAATGGATCATTGCTTGCGGCAATTATAAACTTTCTTACACATGTTTTTTAGTTAATCTGCCCAGTAAAAAGCACTTTTCACTGCACCAAGGAATTTCAATTTATTAATTTGTTTTATTTCTGTTCACACATCATACAACTTGCTATAAATCTAAGCAAAAAATGTGTCAATTCAATTGCACAGCCGTCGTATACTCCAATCATCTAGTAGAGTTAATTTAAGTTGAACGTATAGTAGATTTTTTTGGTACTATTATACGCTCTTTTTGAGCGATAACATCCCGCTTTATGCCGAAAATTTTGTAATACAAAAGCGGAATAATCATACCGTCACACGGTAGTTATCATATAATGGGGGGGTATTTACTGATACCGACATCTCGGGTCGTATTTAAGCGCTCTGACAGCCGTAAAATAAATGAAAATCCCAAATTTCAAACAAATTTAATGAAATATATGATGTAAAACGTATTATGGCTGGTGTCTCCTTGAAAATTTGCAGAAAAAGTCATTGCAAATGTTCTTGGACTAAACAATCCGGCTCTAACTTCTCTCCGCATCCGGCTGCTGTACTCCTTTTGGTAATTGGTTCTTTTCATTTCACCTCCCACTATTTCTCTCGATGAAACATCCCAATTTCTGAAACAGTTGAACAAAAATAAACTGAACGCTTTGCGATCACGACTACTATTCAAATTTTCACGGTACCTGACGTCATAATCATGCATGTGAACGTGGATGCTTACTCAAGTTTGGTTGTGAATGTCCCTTGTCGAATACGCGTCACTGTCTGGTTAAATAAAACGCAGATTGGTCCAAATAAAGTACAGTAAAAATACAATCTTTAATTACGGAACAAAGAAAAATTACTTCCTGGGAAAAATTTCTATTTTTATTTTTCATCTAGAACCAATTCCATAGCTTCACATACAAGCCCCCAGGTTTTTTGTTGAAAACAGGTTTACATGTAATGATGGAACTTGGAATCGTTATTAAAGTCTTGCTGAGTTAGACCTATAAGAACTCACTTGTTGACTCCATCATAAGAACAGGAACTCAAAAAGGCTGCGTCGTGTATTAAAGAGCTTTGAAAAACTATTTTTGGTGGCGAGTTTACTTGCTTTTTTGCAATTCGAAAAAAGTGTGCTTTTTATGCTGAAAAACATATGTTTTGACCTTTTGAAACATTAAATAATTGAGAATATATTTAAAAATCCATGTTGAAGCAAGAATGAAGGTAACCAGCTTTACCGCATTTAATTTACGTCTTTTTCACTTATTTATAAAATGTGTGATTGAATTAAAATTTTTTGTTGGAAAAATCTAAATAGTATTTCTTTGCACTTTCTATCGTGCTTGAATAAAGATAAAGGGAGTAGAAAAACGTCGAATCGTGTACATGAATATGATTTTGTTTATTAATGAGAAGACGATACGAATCTTTTCAGATTCAAAAGACTTACGCTGCCAAAAATTGGTCAATTACGATAACAGTGCCGAAAATTATCAGTAAAATTAAGGCATAATGTGTTTGCCAACCTATTGATTTTGTCGAGAGGGTGAAATGCACATTGCACATCTGGTGAAAAATTTCAATTGGAAAATTGCCGTAGGCCTAAGGAGTTAGGAAGGGTAGCTTTTCGCCACAGTCCTTCCATTTTGACTTGACACAAAAAAGTCAATATTTTGGAAGAACCTACAACTTGATTGAGTAAAAAAGTTGTTTTTGTCTCTCTATTCCAAGGCAACGAAAAAATCATCTGAAGAATCATTGGTACGCCACCGTATAAAAGTGAAATAAACAACAAGCAGAGTTGGGCAGTACCGCGATACTTTTTTAGTACCGTTATTGTTACCGTCGATACTTTCTAAAAATGTACCGTTTTTGGTACCGTCGTTACTTTTTAGGCTGTTTTACTCGATATTTCGGTAACTTTTTTAGAATATACTTAAGAGTGCAAGAGCGGAAAGTTTTTCGGGATTTTCCGAAAAAAGTACCGCGAAACCACGTTGTTGTAAATAACTGCGCGCAAAAATTATTACAAAAAACTCTATTATGTAGGTTACTTCCGGTCAGTTTTACAATGATCAGAAACAAGTTTAAGGAATTTTTCCGTCGTTATAGCGCGAATTCAAAAATAGATCTGCGTTAGTTAACAAAAATTTTAACGCGTCGTTTCCAGGACTTGTTTTGGATTTCGAAAGTTTTATTTTAGCGAAGCATTTGGAAAGTTAAGGATCCACCATACTTCCAAACTCAGTGAAAAAATATCAAAAGAAAATTCCGGTGAAAAAAAAATGCTAGCTAATGTATTGTATTACCCGTACAGAGAAACCGGCGCTTGGTGTATCGGTTAAGAGCGTCGACTTGGCAGCCGGTAGACTGGGGTTTTATTCCCAGTCGGGTCATACTAAAGACTTTAAAAATAGTATTCGCAGCTTTCGCGCCAGGCGCTCGGCACAAGCGAAAGTGCGAAGGGTTTTGTGTATGTGTTGTTCGTCATGTTATGTCCCTTAACAGCGTTCAATCATTCGTGATTGAAAATTGTAATGGGCCGACAATTGAAAATGGCCTAAACAATGTGTGCTGGCACCCGCTGTCCCGTACCTTTACCTTTACCCGTACAGAGTACACTGTTGGCCTACAGGTGTCGGTAGTCTGTTAGTCATAGTCAGTCAGTCAATAAGACTGCACTGCTGAGGTATTTGATCTGTTATCTGCAATATTGCCTGCTGGTGCCAGAGCGCATATATAATGACACCTGTTTAGCAGGCCAGAGCTGTGCGTAGTACTGATGTTTTAACCGCGTTCAATCATTCGTGATTGAAAATTGTAATCGGCCTACAATTGAAAATGGCCTAAACAATGTGTGCTTGCACCCACTATCCCGTACCTTTACCTTTACCTTTTACTGCAATAATTTACTCAATGTGACAGTCTTTTTCATTTTATCAGATATACACAGTAAACCTCTTTGAAAAAAAAAAACAATTTTGATATTTGTAGTAATTGTGTGTGCAAATAGCCCGAACGTGGAAGTGATACCTGTACAGTGTACACTCGTATGGTCTTTTTGGGATACAGTTAGGTCTAGCCGCATAATCGCAGCTTAGGCGTTCACTGATGCAAATTCTAACAATTCTTAAAATTGGGGAGCGATTTTACTTTTTGGAGGGGCGATTTTAGAATTAGGCCTACCAATATCGTTAACAATTGATTTCGGAATAGAAATAAATTCAATAACAATGGGAATCAGTGTTTCAAAAAGTGCTCGATAAATGAGCTCAGTTAGAGCACGTAATACAAATTCACCACAGTTTAATATCACCTATTTAAAACCCGACAGTTTGTTTTACGCAATTGATTAGAATAAGCAACCCGTGATGATCATCCCTCTTGGGTGAAACAAACTGTCGGATTTTAATTAGATGTTTTTAAACTGTGGTGAATTGGTAGAAATGAATTCAGATTTATTAGCAACATAACTATTTAATGACCTTTCAAAAACTTTTGCAAATGTGTTGCAAATAACGAAGTTTTGTATTAATTATAAAAAGTATCCTCAACGCCAGAGCTGAGCAAACTGCGGGCCGCATGCAGAACTTTTTTTTTTTTGCTTTATTCCAATTTTTAGTGGAAAAACAGTACAGTAGATCTGCGGACGTGTAGACCTTTTTTTTTATTTTTCTCATCAATGCTTTGTGGGGGCAATTTGGACCCACACTTTCCAAACAGGGGCAATTGTGTAAAAAAGTCTGAAGACCACTGGTCTAGACTATATGAAAAAATTTATTTCTGTATCATTAAATCAAAGTAAAACTATAGACCTGCAAATTCTGGAAAAAATGTAAATTTTGATTCATTTAAAAGTTCTGAGTATGCTGCTACTGATACAACAACCTCTACTTAAGTGGCATTGAAAATAAAAACATTCTCTTGCAATGCAATGATGAAATTCGCGCAGCAAGAACCATTGCAAGATTTTTTCGTATATAGGCCATAAGCTTTTTCACGTCCTTAGTATTGTTCGAATGCAACAACGTAACCAGATAAGCAGTGATGTGACAAACTTTTCTGCTCTCCAGGGCGAGTTTCTGATGATGATACTTCTTTTACCTAATCTCATACCTATGCAAGAGATCAACAGAATTCAGGAGCCACCCTACAAAATTTCTTGTTTTGGAGTTCCTAGTCAAATTTGTCCTATTTATCTTAATTATGCGCACACATGTTATATTGTACATTTTTGGAGAGGGATTGCTGCAGTTTGTTTTTTGACATAATTTTTTTCTTCGAAAAAAGTTTCTGAAAGCCGAAATGCATCCCATAACGTGACGTCATTTCCAAAGTCCGTTTATTTAGGTTGGTGACACTGGTGATAAAAATTAATATAGCGCAGTGAAAACCAAAAATCCTAGTTGGAAATTGTGCATCGTGATATTCTGAGGTCAAATCATGATGGCATCGCGATACGCTCCTTATGACGTCATAATTGGAGTTCGTTTTTATGTTTTTTGTGACGTTTAACATTAAATCTACTCGGTCATCGAAACTTCAAACAGATTGGCGAAGAAACGAGAGGAGCCATTAATTTTCTTGACAATGAGTAAAAATACGAAAGATTTTTTGCGAAAAAGACTAGAACCATCTCGGGACGGACTGCAAGTAGTGCTAAAGCGGTGGATAACGACAGGATATCCGAAATGCCAGTCTCGATGGGAAGAATGCGGAAGTCAACACGTGAGAGAAATAGAAATCTAATCAGGATTTCAGTAGGAAACAAAAATCTAACTTCAAAAGAGTTGGCCAGGGAATTAAAAGATATCAGTAATGTTGAATTGCCTACTACAACAGTTAGGAGAAGATTGCTGGAAGGCGGTTTTCGTGAATGCAAAGTTGTAAAAAAAAACAGCTGTAGACAAAAAAACAAAACCGTCAATTGGAGTGAGCACGGTCTCACGTTAAATAGCCGCTTGAGAAGTGAGGGAAGATTTTGTTCAGTGATGAGTCAACTTTTACTATAAATATCTAGCTGGAAACAATTATGTGAGAAAATCTGAAGAAGAATTCCGACTGCAGCTCACTGACCATCGAGCACCTGCAGTCATTTATGCTATAGAGTTGTATGACTGCAGGCCGATAAATGACTAATTTAACTTCATCAAATTTAGAGCCCCTTTCAGGGCTACTAATTTTCGAAATATAATTTGGCGGAAATCGTAGGACTCCTACTTGACTTCCGCTTTCTTCCAGATCTGGGACTGACATTTCGAATATCCTGTTGTTATCCACCGCTTTAGCACTCCTTGCAGTCCGTCCTGAGATGTGTTTTAGTCTTTTTCGCAAAAAATCTTTCGAAATTTTCTTCATTGTCAAGAAAATTAATGGCTCCTCTCGTTTCTTCGCCAATCTGTTTGAAGTTTCAATGACTGAGTAGATTTATTATTTGTGAAGTAGTAGGTAATACAAAATCAGTCAATAATGTTGCTTACAAATCATTGCTTACAAAACATTATTGACTGATGTTGTATTACCTACTATTCCACAAATAATATTAGAATTTTGATGCAAAATTGTCGATTACATATCTCTGGACTGCTGGCGATTCTCCTCACCACCACAATGGTTCACACTCTGAGTAGATTTAATGTTAAACGTCACAAAAAACATAAAAACGAACTCCAATTATGACGTCATAAGGAGCGCATCGCGATGCCATCATGATTTGACCTCAGGATATCACGATGCACAATTTCCAACTAGGATTTTTGGTTTTCACTGCGCTATATTAATTTTTATCACCAGTGTCACCAACCTAAATAAACGGACTTTGGAAATGACGTCACGTTATGGGATGCATTTCGGCTTTCAGAAACTTTTTTCGAAGAAAAAAATTATGCCAGAAAACAAACTGCAGCAATCCCTCTCCGAAAATGTACAATATAACATGTATGCGCATAATTAAGATAAATAGGACAAATTTGACTTGGAACTCCAAAAACAAGAAATTTTGTAGGGTGGCTCCTGCATTATGAACAGCACTGTAGATGTTGCCATACACGAGAATGCTTGTTTTAGTGAGCCTTGTTGATATAACCGACGTGTTCGCTTGCAGTATCAAGATTCGCGCACGACTACAACTCAGATATTTCAGTATTACACTAGCATCAGATGCGAAAAAAAAGCTTCATAAAGGTTTTAATTTCGCTGCTTCGCAAGACGTAAACCAAAACAAAAATTAATTTTAAAGAAAAAAATTTGGTTTGAAAAGTACCGAAAATCGGTACCGAGTAGCGATATTGTCGTTACTTTTTTAAAAATGTACCGTTATCGGTAACGACGGTACTTTTTAGCAAAGTATCGGTACCAATATCGTCGTTACTTTTAAAGCACTGAGTGCCCAGCTTTAACCACTAGAAAGTTGTTAAATCCGCACGTGTTTAGAATTTCTCAAACACAATGTGACAATGCCTCTGGCTGGAAGGGCTGGCGAATTGAAGACAGAATTTAGTTTTTGCTTTTTTTTAACTTGCCGTTGCGCAGCAGCTGATAGACGTTTTTACGTGCCTTTGCGTAAAAACAGTGCTCAACTGATGAATAGAAAAGTTATGTTGGGTCAATCAGGTTGTACTTAGGCCTATTGCATAAATAAGGAATTTTCAGCTGAAATTACAAGGCACTCAAGAAGGAAGTGTTGAGTTCAATATGCGGCCACGTTGCACATTCCCAACTAGAAGAAACCCGTCAGTTGAAAGTTGAAATACGTGAGACAAAAGAAAGGTGTAAGTAACGTACATGCAGTGACAGGTCTTAATCCAACGTGACCGTTTCGATTCATGGCTGCATTTGCTTTTGACATATTATACGGTTTGCGTTCGACATATGCACCGTGTGGTTGCTGACTAGAAGAGTGCAAGCTCACTTCGCAGTCTCCCGCAACTAGTGTTGAATTTTTAGCTAAATGTGATACAGAGATTGCTGTATTTCATTCGAATGTTTCAAACACGCTTCAGATTAGACTTCGCCAAAAAAATGAGTGCCCCGGTACTCCGCAATTACCCTACTTGGTGACAGGGCCACTCGAAAGTTCTTGAGTTGTAGTATAAAGTCAAAAAGTGTTCGTCATAATTGGGAGTCGGGTTAAAGTCGAAACATTACCTTGAAAAACCAGCTCAAGTTAACCGGTCAAAAAAGGTTATAATAAAAACATGATTGGAGACAATTTTTGGACAAATATTGTGTCCACATATTTTTTTTGAAAGTGTTCTTACTTATTCTGGAAAACCTACGAGGGTTTAGAAGTAAAGCATAGATAATAATTAAAATAGCAAAAGAGACTCTTGTTAGTTTTCACTCGCAAAATGTCAATGTTCAAGTATGAGAAGTACCTCCTCTACCGACCCTCCCTGCCCAGTGTCCACACAATGGCGATTTTGCGCAAAGGGCTTTTTTTTAAATTGGCCCGGCGCACCTAAGGTTAAAGACGTTTAACTCCACACGGAAAATCACAAATTCTATACGGAAAAAATTTAACCATTTTTTTTCATAATACAGTAGTATATTTGTTAATTCTCATCAAGTTAAACTTTAGATCCAGAGTTTCCGCTTCTTGCCTTTTCAGGGTAGCAAGGCGAAAAAATATCACACTCCATGTAAGAATCTCACGGCGTAGCTTTCGAAAAACGAAGTAGTTTCGCAGCTTATACTTGTGATGACGTGTTTTTGCAGTTTGCACAACCATTTCTAATTTTTTCGAGACAATCACGAACTTAGCTTCAGCTGTTGTGCTGTCTACGCGTTTGTTCTTCACGTTTTGAAAGCACTGGCAGAATTTTTACGTACCGGTAGTTTGAACCTATTCAAAATTTTGACGTAGAGTAGTAAACGTTTTGTCCTTTTCGCCATTATTAAAACAATGCCGGTAGTTAGTGCGAGGTTCTCAGCAGCAACACGGTTTTCATTGGGGTGGTCTCATTCCTATTACCATCGCAGGGACGGAAAGTTGACGTAGCTTACTAGTATACTAAAGTGAGCAAAATAAGAAAAGTGAATATTAGTGGCTCAGTCGGATTGTTTAAAAGAAGAAGGGAGAGGCAGTTTGTATTTGGTGGTGGCCTAAGATATTTTTTGCTGAGATCAACCCAAAACTCGATCGTTTTTGATGAGCGTTATAAAGGAAAAAGTTTTGAATTTTAGGTACACGTTGAAATCTACGTTCGGGATAATAGTCACGTTGTTGTTGTATTGCGCAAGTTTCACGGCATCGTTGAAACAGGGGATACTGAGTAGTATGTTGTATGAATTATGCATGCATTTAGAGGTAGCAGGTAGATATTTTACACAAATTGATTAAATGCGTGTTAATTGTCAAAAACGATATTCCTTGATGGATTATTATGATCCTGAAAATATATCACAGCTGATAGTTATTACTTATCAGACAAATTTGTGAAGCAGCAAGCTCTCTGGCTGAGCATGCCTTAAAGAACTTTTGTAAACAAAATGAAGTAGCTCATCGACTTAATTGCTGGAATAAAATTGCAAATATGGTTCATGTATTATTAAAAATCACAAGTTAGTGAAGTTATAAATTTCGCTATTGCTTGCGAAAAAACAATGTACGTCGGGTTGTCAGTAAAGACTGAAGAAACTCTAGTTCTTAAAGTTTATGCTGCTGCATTTATTGGTGCTTGATTTATTCACCAAAAAGATTTTGTCGTACCTACAGTAGTTCGTTACTATTTTTAGTGTGAGAATTTAGGAAATTAATTTGTTAATGCTCAATGAAGATATTAGGCTATTGGACTGGCGAAACCGTTCTTTGAAAAAAGTTAAAACTTTTTTCATTAAGAAAAACATGTCTGTTGCACTGCCTGCTGTGTTTAGGGGAGCTATTGAAAAAATTTACTTAACGGTATTTGAAGTTAATTTTTGTTGCGGGATTGAATAGCCGTCTAAAAACACAAACAACCAACTTGATGCAAATCTACCAATCATGGGTGCAACTCTATGTCTCCAATCATGGGTGCAAATCTATGTATCCCCCCCAATAATTCGGCTGCATCCCCCTAATATTCTCATGTCCCACATCAGCGAACTAGATGACCTTTTTTTTGGTCTTCACTACATTTTGGGCAAGAAATTGGTCATCTGGGAAGTGATGACCATTTTTTGTCTTCACTACATTTTGGGTAAGAAATTGGTCATCTGGTAAGTGATGACCTATTTTGGTCTTCACTCCATTGCACTTCACTGAGGTGGGCAAAAATTTGGGCAACCACGCAAGGGTGTCAAATTTTCTAAATCATCCCCCCCAATCTCGAAAAATGGCAAAAAACGGTCAATTTTGCAGAAACATCCCTACCCAATGCCCAACATAGATTTGCACCTCTGTTGCCAATACTCAGAAGAAATTTAGAGCGTCAGGAAAAGGCTAGAAACGTATGACGAAAACACTGGGAGGCAAAAGTTAGACGGCAAAACCTTTCTTGCCGTTAGTTTTTGATCGTCTTATTGCAAAAAGGTTTATGATAAATGGTTTGTCTGTAAGTTTGTAACCTTTGCTCTTGCACCAGTGCTGCAATGCTACAATAAATACAAAAGAAATTCTGCAATGCTGGTCGATGAGACTCTGACCATATAGTTGATGTAGACAAGCTGCAGATTTTTGATAAATTAAAAAATTTTAGTAGTCTTTAAAATGTAGTTTTTCAGCTCAGCCGCTCGATAATTCAATCTATGTTTCGTTTTTGGCTTGATTCTATCCATCGCTTCAAAGTTACTGCAGCTTTTTCCCATTGGACTTCATTCCAAGTTGGTTTGGCAAACATATTGCCCTTTTACCAAATGTGAAATTTGACTTTCTTGTACTGTAAATTAGAATGACCTGAAAACATATTAAAAGGTGTAGATTTTGCTTATACTTTCATTCTTGTTTTAGTCTGTATTAAATCAAATGTCAATTGGTGGAAGTACCAAAAGAGGGACGAAAATCATAGTTTTCGTCATGGGTAGATCCCAATTTTTTTTTTTTTTTTTGAGGGAGCTTAGAATCGACATAATGTTTGTCACTTTTTGCGTTCAGTAATATCGACTACTGATAAATTAATATGTATAGCTAAAAATTAGGGGGGGAGCTGTGCCCTCTTTTAGCCCCATGTATGAATCCGCAAATGCCCATGCTGGAAATTAGTAAATGTAATTATAAAAACTTAAAAGTTGTGAAAGTACCTTCCGGATGCACCCGAACTTTAAAAGTTTTGCTCTCTGGTTTACCCCGAATGAACATCAAAAACATACCGGAAAACATTTTTACATTGTTGCATATTTATCCTACTATCACGAGAAAGCCATCAATGCACCATACGAGCTCGCTTAGGAGTTACCAGCCATCTGTCTACCACATCAAGATGGGGGAATCCCGCCAAGTGCCTTTCCCAATGGCGCAACAAGCAAATTTTAGGCCTTGTTCTACGCACTGTCCTTTAAATGCTTATCGTCAAGCAAGGAAGCTGTGAATACTAATTTTAAAGTCATTGGTTTGACCCGACTCGGAATCAAACCCAAGTTTGCAGCTCCCAAGGCGGACGCTCTTTCCACTTGGCCATTTGAGCGCTGCTAAATGTGAACCCAGCAACATTGCCACTTGTGTTTTGAATTTTGATAACTTGCAGGTCGTGGTAATGCAATTCGCAGGATTAGTATTTCTAATTTCCTTCTAGGTAGGCCTTCTATGTTTAACATATAAAAATTAAATAACGCCCAAGCAAATACTGTTTTAGTTTGATAGTTTTAAAGTGAGACGGAAAAAATAAGGTTGTTTTTGGTTTTATTCACCCAATTTTATTCAAATAGAGCCAACTAATTATTTTAATGAGTTTGTTGTTGAATGGGCTAGAAACTGTTCAATATTTATAAATTATGCATGAGATATTTATTTATTTTGAAGGTTTTTGATTTGATTGATAAATTTAATGATTTTTCAATCGGAAAAGCAAAAGATAATGTCTATCAATGTGATAACGAGCCTTATTTCCTTTTCAGATTGAATAGGGTTGAGTAAGTTTGCTGTGTAACCTGACATTTGTAAAAAACGGTGGTTAATTTCAGTTTAACTGCAAGAAAATGAACAGCAGTTCTAACGTAGAAGAAAATGAGACTAGTGTTTGTTTGGGTCGAAATTCTACTGGTATTAAATACAATGTTGGTGAAGTTGTGATATACTCTATTTTGGGCAGCTTGTTCTGCTTACTGGCGTTTGTGGGAAATTGCCTTGTAGTGGCAATTATTATAAAAGACCGAGCTATCAGCAAACACAAACAGAACCTCTATCTGTTGTCTCTGGCTGTAGCAGATGCCCTTTTAGCTGTTACTGTTTTCCCGTTTTCCCTAAGCACCGAATTATTAGGGAAATGGCCCTTTTATTCCACGTACTGCCGGATTTATTTGTCGATTGATATTGCACTCTGCACTGCTTCAATTTGGAGCATAGCTTTCATTGGATTGGACCGTTTCGCATCAGTGAAATTTCCAATTTTGTATCTACGATACAAAACAACAAGAAGAATTAAACTTCTTATAGCTGCAGTAAGTAAAATGTGCATGAAATGAAAAATCTAGAAATTAGGTTCGAAAACCATCCAAGTCGTACCCGAGTTTGTTTGAGGAATATTGTCCTTAGCCACAAAACTTAACGGAAAATTCGAGATAGCGAAAGTGGTCAAAAAGACAAAGTTGTCATATACGGTAATTTCTTGTGCTTTGTGCTGGGTGTCGGCGCAGCCAATGAGACGGCAATAAAACCCCGCCAAGCAGCGCACTAAATCATCTCATCTCTTATATTAGCCGATTAGCTGGACTAATATCAATTTTGACACAATAGTGGCGAACCCAGAAATTTTTAAAGGGGCTTGGAATCGAATAAGTGCTATAATCTTGTAGTTTTGTGGGTCCAGAAGTACAATATGAAAATACCAATGTATTAATTGTAAAACCGAAAATTTGGGGGAGGTTTCATCCCCCTTAGTCCCTTTCCCTAGAATAGTCACGGTACAACTTTCCAACTTTGATAGTAATCACACAGCAAAATAGCGGGTTGAGACTGACGTAAATTGTGCAATGCTTGAACGCAAAAGACAAACTGCAAACTGATTTTTTGCTGATTTTATTTTTTCAGATCTGGGGTTATTCTGTCTTCGTATCTCTACTTCCTTACTTTAGCCCCACTGATCTGATATCAAAGGAATCAGATAAATGCACCATCAACGATGCTCAATGGTAAGGTCAAATCTTCACTGCACTTGCAGTACTTTAGGGTAAGGGGGAGTAGCGAGCCCACTTTAAGCGACTTTTGCTCTCTCTCTCCGAATACAAGGTTTTTTAGTGTAATGCTTTGGTTAATCTTATTAGGGTTCAAGTTATCTATTCGAACTGTTATTTTTGAAAAAAAAATGTGCTCTGGCTAATTCATTAAGGTTTGAAAAAAGAAAAATCATTTTGGGCGCTTTACCCCATGGGGTAGGATAATACGTTCACCCCAAAATGCCAAAACGCCCACCGGTGGGGTTTTACTTATTCGTACCAAAACCACTTATTTTTCCACAACCTGAAAATAATGAATAAAACAGGCAATCTTTATTGGCAATTTTAACATTTCTATTAAAGATTAATGAAAGAAAAACAAAGAAAAAAAAAAAAAGATTTTGAGACCACGAGCAGTGTACGAAGTAGGAGAGGGATGAGGGAAACATACCCCCCGTAAAAATAGTCGTCCCCTCCAGTAAAGAAAGAAATTTTGTCCCCCCAGTGATAAGTACCGTAAGAAGTTAAATGTTTTTTATCCGTGTAACTTGTGGGAACGAACTGCGGCGATACTTTCAAGCATATCTTGTAGTCAATACGATTTCCTTCGCAAACTAATCAAGAACAACTTTTTCAGTGCGCCTATTACAGAACAGTTTATTTTTCATCAACATTGCAACACGTCAGCAGTTTTTTACAAGCGTTAGTGAAAGCACTAAGAATATGTCAAAGCAGCGGTTCCCTGACTATTGTCATATGATATTTGAGATTGAGAGTATAAATTAAGAAAATGCTATACCTTCGCTAGACCCCGCTGGGGTGTCTTACTGCTCTACCCCCAATAAAAAACCCTTGCTTCATTTATGAAACAAAAACCTGCCTAAAACAAAGCTAATGAAGTTTTCGAAATTCTATCGTTAATAAGTCTTGTTCATCATGCTGCTGGTGACATGCAAACACGCAGTACGCCCTCCACCACTGTTTTAATTTAGCCATTGACCAAAGACATTGCCCCAGAAGCGTATTTATGGAGGGCATTGTGCCATGCCCCCCCCCCCCTTGACTTTTTCTTTTAGAAAAAAGAGCAAATGATGCCAAGTGACTGAAATATGCCAGATTCTTTTGAGAGCTTTTGTAGCTTATGCCTGAAGGGTGGATCCAGAGGGGTGGGATGAGGGGTATGTATTCGCCTCACCAGCCTTTTTTAACAATAGTTTTAATAAATACAAATTTTCCATAATTTCGAACCTCTTCGATAACATTAAGCCTGACGCCTTAAGCACGCATTATAGAAAATTAGCGAACAAAATGCATGATAATTGGTGAAGTATTCAGAATTAGGGTCAAAAAATTTAAACAAAGTTTGCCTGAAAAATGTTCAAAAAGCACGAAAATAGTCATTACAGCATGTAATATTGCAAAATTTTTTCGGGGGAGCATACCCACGGACCCCCCCTAAAATATTTTTTCTTTTTCAATCTGCAAACACCCCCCCCAGTAAAAATTTTTCACTTCGCACACTGACCACGAGGATAGCCTACATCTCAGAAGTACAGTACTGAATAAAACGAAAAACATTTAGGCTTGCGAATGGGCAATTTATTGGGAATAAATCATGCATCTTAAACAGCATTCAAACAAATTAATGAAAACGTCAAAAATATTGCTTCACTCTTCATCAAATTTCAGAAATAACATCGAATTCGCAGTAGGGGCAAATAGACTAATAAAGGGGCTTCTTTTTAATATAAACTTCAAGTGTCCAATTTTGGCACAAGTAGCAACGTACCTATTGGAGGATCCAGAGGAGCTGAGGGGTTTCAAGCCCTTTTTAGAGCTAAGCTTTTGCTCTTTTTTGCTGTTGCTTTTTTTCGGAGAAGTTCGTCCTCATAGAGAAAATAGGCAAAATCCCTTAGGTAATAGGAGTGGTACCTAATTTATAATTCAATAGAGGCCTAATTGGCTTTAAGAAATTGTAACATTACCTTGTCAAATGTATTTTTGTACGATAAAAGTTGAATTGTCCTTTTTATTTTATTAACGGGGCAATCACCGTTTGCTGGGGTAAAACGCATATGTGGGCGTTCTGCCCTCGGCACCTGGTGGGCGTCTTTCCCCGATCGCTAACATTGATTTTATTCAGTTGATTAGTTGATTTTCTGAACGCTAAAATTGATTTTATGGCAACTAACAGCCCAGACTGTTCACATTGACAGCTGATCTGACTAAGCGCAATTCTAACTGTATGAAATGCGTAAACAGATCACTATTTCTTTTTGCTAGAATCAATCAACTATTTTGCTGAGCCATTCCTAAAATTTTTGATATGTAATAATTTTGTCACCTAAAATAAACTTCATAATTTTAAAACTTAAGTATGCCTGCTCAACCGTCCAACGTCCTGCCTCCTTATTTCTTGGAAATGTTCAGTAACGTGATGGCTTTCTTTTCCAATGTACTGTATATTCATAACAATTACGACGTGCCGTAGAGCGGGACAGCGCTGTTTCGGGATATTAGCCCTCATCAGCCGCCCTTGACTTCTTTAACTTCGACGTTTGTATATTTGATTACAATAAGGTTTGACTCAAAATTTTCAATGCCTAAACCTCACTTTGCACAAAGTTTAAAGCTCCATGACGACAATGCTTTTGAAAATCCGAGTTCATTGTCTTTTATGTCGTTTTATGTTTGTTACTTAACGTAAAACATAGAAACCTACGGATACATTCATGAAATTTATTATGTAGTAAAGTAAACCTTGTTTCGATAATGCAATAAGTTTCATTGCTGTATAATTGCTATGAAATACTGATGTTCTCCGTAATTAACTAATTATTGCATTTAATGAACACATTATTTGGTATAACCAGACACCTTACAGACGCATAGTACGAAAACATATTGCTTAATAGTAGGCCTAACTAATACTAGCAAATATACACATGACTATAAGATTACACTGACATCCAGTTATGACAAAAAAGTTTTCTTTTTTAATTTAGTCTTTATATGACGTATATAATTTGAATTGTTCAACTTCATATACCACAACTTTTTAGACATCACGTCAACGCGTTTTTAATTTTATCTGAAATCGATTACTAATACAATAAAAGGTGAAGGTACGGGACAGCGGGTGCAAGCACACATTGTTTAGGCTATTTTCAATCGGCAGCCGATTGAAAATAGCCATTGAAAATTGATTACAATTTTCAACCATGAATGATTGAACGCTGTTAAGGGACATACATGACGAACGACACATACTTAAAACCCTTCGCACTTCCGCCTGTGCCGAGCGCCTGGCGCGAAAGCCGCGAATACTATTTTTAAGTCTTAAGTGTGACTCGACCGGGAATAAAACCCCAGTCTCCCGGCTACCAAGCGGACGCTCTTAACCGATACACCAAGCGCCGCTACTAATACAATAAACTAGCTTTTCAAGCTAGCTTGGAAAGCACACGTATACGAGCAACCCATGACTTTCATTCGTGTTTTCAACTTCCAGTGGCGAACGTAAAGAGAGGGGCGTGATTTATTTTAGATAATAGTGTGTCAGAGAATGTTACTACTATAGCTTATCCCCAGGGTTGGAAAGCGATACCCAAAAAAGTAAAGAAATAATCGATATTCGATAGTTCACCAAAAAGTAGGCCTATTGTAATCTATATTCGATATTACTCTGAGCATTTTGAGCGGTGTACGCCAAGCATTTTTTGTGATGTCCTCACATTCATGCGGTAACTTACAGACAAACAACGGACATAGTATATGCGAAGCAACTTTGCTGTTAAAAAAAAAGAGATTTTTTTTTGTTTTTTTGGCACAAAAAAAAATTTATCTGCAAAAACAAGGAAATGACATACCGACGATTATTTTAAATTTACTGAAGTGAGATAAAGTAACCTGGACGAAAAGAATCGAATATGGAATGTCGAATTGCGCCGAAAAAAAGAAAAGACAAGGCCATATTCGATACTCATTCAAAAAAAAAAAGGCTCCAGTGCATTCGATGAACAAAAAGCAAAAACTATCGCAATGAAATATCGATTCAATCAATCAATTTATTCCATGACGCAAAAGCGCAGGGGGAAGCGGTGAAAGACCAAATGGTCACCTTAGTCTACCGCACCAAAATGCAGCAGCTTACGATTCATGAACAAAAAGGGGAAAAAAAGGAACAAAATATATCATCATTACATGATGGCACAACTTCAATCAGACTTTTAAGTTACAGGTCAACATAATCAAATAGGCTTGCAGTGTTGAAAATCAGCAGGTAAAAAATTAAGAACACCAAGAAACTTATCATATGCTCAGCAAACCAAGTGAAAAAAATTAATCAGAGGTACAATACGTTGATAGTACATTTGTTTTGAAATACTTTTTAAATTTGGATAAAGAACAGTGCCTGTGCGTTTGAGGAATATCTCTCCATAACTTTAGACAGATGTGATGAAGCGTCTTTCTCCCTGTCTCCGAACCAAGAAAATATTGGAAATATACGTTGCGAGTTTTTTGCCTAGTGTTGTAGTTGTGTACTTTATCAAGCTTTAGAAAATAGTTGTTGAAAGAAGTTGGTAGCATGTTGTTGTTAAACTTGAACATAAATTTCGCGAATTCCATTTTTATCATATCTTCAAGCTTTAAGACGGAATAATCAGAATACAGTGAATTTGTTGGATGGTGCAATGGACGAAAGAGACACGCTCTTGATATATTGTTTTGAAGAATTACAAGTTTATGGTAGTGGCTTTTGCAGGCTCTACCCCAGTTAAGTAATGAGTATTGCAGATGTGAGTGAAACATTGCATAGTAAAGCAATTTGAGGGTGGATGAGGGAACGTAGTGTCTTAGTTTATAAATCATTCCGCGAACTTTCGATAATTTGCAAGTTAGATTTTCGATATGAATTTTCCATGATAATTTTCCATCATGATCAATTTTAATGTGATTTATGCACAAGTTGAAGGCGGATTTCGCTGCCTGCTTGTTTCCTACTAACATAAAACAGCTCTTCTAAAATTCATAGTTAATTTGTTGGCATTTATCCAATTATTGGTTTTGTCTACTTCGTTTGCCGTTTGTATTTGCAAAGATTTAATATTGTTATGGGAGAGATGCAAATTGGTATCATCAGCAAACAACGTGACTTCAAATTTAGAAACATAGGGTAGGTCATTGACATATAATAGAAATAGCAGTGGTCCGAGAACAAAACCTTGTGGAACTCCATAGTTGACACTGCATGGCTTAGAAGTTTTTCTTTCAATCATAGTGCAGATTCTTCGGTTACTTAGACACGATTGCAGTAAGTTAAATATAGGTCCACGAAATCCATAATGGTAAAGTTTTTTAAGCAAGATAGGATGGTTGACTGAGTCGAACGCCTTTTTTAAATCAAGGAAGAGTGATAAAGTAACTTTGTTCTCGTTCAAGTTCGTTAGAAGTTTGTCATATAGTGTAGTCATAGCTAATTCGGTGGAACTATTGGTTCTAAAGCCAAACTGAGAAGATGTAATGATTTTATTTTTGTCTAAAAATTTGGTCATTTTGGTTTTAAGAATCTTTTCAAATATTTTCGCAAAAGCTGGAAGAAGAGAAATCGGGCGCAGATCATCAAAAGATTTTGGGCTAGACACTTTTGGAATCGGGATAACATGAGCAATTTTGAAGGAGTCTGGAAAGGTTTTTTGCTTTATACATTTGTTGAACAGCTTGGTTGACAGGGAAGATATTATGCACTTTGATAGTTTTACAAATTTTGGAGGAATTTCATCAGATCGTTGGGGAGAACCGGATTTAATATTGTCAATATAAGAACTAACCTCTTCTTCACAAATTTCTGGGAGTACAAAAGATTGAATGCATTACTGTTGGTGAAAATTTTGAAGGAATTGCTACTTTGTGGGACATTTTTTGTCATATTTGCGCCTATATTTGCAGAGTACTAGCATAAAGTGTCAAGAAAAACTTGCGAATCGGTATTAACCATTTGATTTTCAATAAGAAATGCAGTGGGTAACTTATTTTTCGTAGAATTTTTTTTACATTCAATAATTTCTTTTATAATTGACCAAATTTGAGAAGAGTTTTGATTGTTAGTTTTGATTAAATTTTCGTAGTAATTTCGTTTAGCATGATATTTAATGTGAGTCAGTTTATTCAGATATTTCCTGTAAAACGCTTTTTTGTCAACATCATTACTTTTGAAATAACGTCTAAACAATTTGCTTTTTGTTTTTATAAGAGATCAAAATACCCTTTGTTATCCATGGTTTATCACTGAGTTTTTTTTCCTTCTGGACATTGGGGTCAATGGGGCAATTGGGGCATGCTTATCGAGTATGGATTTAAAGGTTGAAGTTAGACTATAAACATCATTATTAGCGCTGGTATTGGTCGATTTGAAATCAATTTTTGACAAATTTTCTTGGAAGTCATTAAAAAAATCTTCCAAACCAAAAGTTTTCATGCAGCGTTTGTATTTCGACTTGTTTGTCAAGTGACTTTTAGTGTTAGGAATGATGAAAAATGTTGGCATGTGATCAGACAGCTCAAACAAACATACTCCGCTGAGAGTCTTTTTTGTCATATTTGTGTACACATGATCTAACAATGAAGAATTACAGTTAACAGTGCTTGCAAATCTGGTAGGGGCGTCCACCAATTGTTTACAACCAATAGAGTTAAGTTTTTCAATGTATTTAGTTATTTTAGTGTTTTTCGCTAAAGTGTTAATATTGATATCGCCGCAGACCATGTAATTTAATTTGTTCGATTCAAAATCATAAAGCTGAATATGGAGCGTGTCTTGAAACAATGAAAAGTTTTGGTTTGGATGGCGATAAATGACACCAAGGATAAAATTTGAATTTTTACAGTGAACTTCTAACCAAAGGTCTTCGCAATGAGGTACATTTAAAGATAAAGAATTTCGTAAGCTACACTTCAGGGTATCTTTTGGATATATTCCAACCCCGCCTGCTAGAGTGGGAGAGTCGCTATAAAAAAATTGTAGTTTGGAATACTGATATTTGAATAAATGTTAGAGTTTAATTTTGTTTCTGAGATGGCAATTGCATCCGGTAACCTGGTCATTTCGTTTAAGAATTCTTTGAGTTTATCTACGTTTTTGGGTAAACTTCTGGTAATAAAATGTACTAAAAAAAAGTCGTTATTATTAGAACTTAAATTCGCTAACTTGGAGGGAGAAAGATACTTAGCGCATCTGTCAAAATTATCAGAGCGACTATAACGAGAGTTCAAAATTTCAAATTCAAAATCAGTTACAGTATAAAATGGAAACAACGCTTCACTACAGTCGTCATTCATTTTACTAGGAATTAATTAGCTGAAAAGAATTAATTTAAAAAAGAATTGATTTCTAAGCATATTTTGGGCCTTTCAAGTTAGGACCAGAATAACCCAGCTTTGACAGGTCAACGAATGAACTAATGTTTATAGCTTTGCTGACTGAATCACGTCCAAGTCGGATTTGACCTTGAGATGTCCAAAGAAATTTGAACTTAAAAAACTCTTTTGCTGCACGAAACAGCTATTTCCTGTAGGCAGTGAGATTTTCGTGTAAGCTAATCTGAGAGGAACCAAATGCGGAAATGATGCTTTGCGGCTTTTCCTTTAACAATCTTCTCTTAGCAAATAGTTTGTTCCTCTTATCTCTGTTCGAAAAACGAACAATATTCGGTGGATGAGAGTTTTTATGCGCATGCATTTGAAGGTCAGGATTTTGAGGCACCTTTAAACGGTGTGAAGTGGAGATTTGCGATTCACCAAGGGTAACGTCAAGCAGTGACGCCACTTTTCTTACAATTTGATTGGAATTTTCATTTTGGGTCACCGGTATTCCATGTAATTATAAGTTTTCTCTAAGGCTATATTGTTCGAGCCTATCAATTTGAATTTCGGTTGCTTCCTGCTTAGTCATAATCTTGTCCACTGACAGTTTTAACTTAGCGATATTCTGAAAGTTACGCGAGGTTTCAAAAAATTTTTTTGTAAAATCATCATATTCGTGGGAAATGTAGGTTAGGCTACCAATAGTATAATCCGTTTTGTCTACTAGCAGCTTAACTTTATTTTGTAGAGACTGTATTTCATTTTTCAGCGCTGTCAGCTCTTGTCTAATTGAATTATTGCTGGGTTCAGTTTTCACTGCGTTTGGATTAAAAAAGACTACATTTTTTTCAACTATTTCCTCAACACTGCTCAACAATCTTTTCATAATTCTTTTTTCTAAGGTTTTTGTCATTTCCTCTGTTATAGATAGGCTAGTTTTAGGCATCCTTTGACTTCAATAAACTTTGACCTGAGAATAGTATATAATGACGTAATTAATAATGACTAGACGGCTGCTGCTGCGTGATCTTCTAATTGCTAGGTAGCTGCAATAAGGCTTCAAAAAATTTTACTTAATTTCCGCTTCAAAACTGTAGTTAAACTCCCTTTGACGGATATAAAAACTTTGACTCTTGTTTGCTTTCTTAATTCTAATTTAGTCTGGAGACTTTTCCTGTAACTAAGTATTTGACCTGTTTTAACCTTATTCAAATAGAATAAACAGATCGGTTACAATCGATTTTTCTCAACCCTGTCTACCCCAACAGTCCTGAGAAAAAAGAGCGAAATAGGTCAAAATTCAAAATACCTCTAAAGTATATTGTCAAAGAGAAAACTGTTTTTTTATTGGTTACTCGCTCCTTGAAAAAATCATAATTACCCAAGTACCACCGGCTTTTCATTTCGTTTTCGTATTCGTTCAATTTCATTTCGTTAAGTGACCCCTAACTACTGTGGAATCCACTTAATACATCCACGGTTAATAAATCCAGCCGCTCTGTGCATCGTAATTGCTTGGAACATAAATTTCATATTCTTTTTCCATTGAAAAAACTTCGGTTAATCCAGCCTCTATCCGCTTAATAAAATCCAGTTTTTCTTGCGATCGTTGGTAATGTAAAATTAAATACGTGCGAAAAAACGGAAAATGTGAATTGTTGAGAAACAATAGTTCAATTGTCTTTAACACAAACCGAGCTTGGAATTGTAATCACTGGAATTTATAATCATTTCGTTAAAACCAAAGCAGTTGGAAGCAGGAGCATAGCCAGCAAAATATTTAGAAGGGGGGGAGGGGGCAAATCACAACAGGCTAAAAATTAAAAAAATGATCTCTTAGGCCAAGGCGTTAGATTCACGCTGTCTTTCCGTGTTTCGATTTTTGCCTCGAGTTATTGGTGTTTATTTTGTTTAGGGATGAATTTCCCACGTGGAGAATTTAACTGGAGTGGTTTTTTAATATGTTAGGTACCACAAAAGTTAAAATTCTTTTAGGGGAGACCAGTCCGGGAGGGTAGGGTGTTTGGCTAATCAAGGTTAAACATCCTGATGCGTGAGTGTACCTTAAACCTGAGGGTGGCTGATGAGGGCTAATAGTCCGAAGCAGCCCTGTCCCGCTCTATGCTAACCACGGCCGGGGTTACTGGTGATGGAGGAAGGTCTATCCTCGGGCCCAGCGCGTGGAAGTCGTTCTGATTTCCTATTCAGCAGGCCAGGCAGGATGAGGTTTGTCTTATTTCAAAATTGTTAGGAACCTTTTGGTTGGCAGTGTATAGCAGAAACCAGTTTTATTCTTTGGGCCAATATGATAGGTGTTCGTCTTCCAGTTCTCTTACTGAGCTTAATAATGGAGAATAGTGTTCTCTCTCCACAAAGGTCACTCTTCCGTGAAGAATCTATGACTTCGTAACAGTTTACACCATCCGCAAAATGTAGGCCACAGTAATGTGGTAGGAAACGCAACTCCTATTGAATTGAAGATTTTAAATTCCTGCCTATCCGCTACGCTATGCTTGCTTTTTTGCTTGTGTTTGCTTTTCTTTAAAGATTTTTTGCTTGTGGTACCGACCACGAAGCAAAAAAAAAAATTATCACCATTTCCCTGTACAACATGTAGGTCTATTTTAGTGGACCAAAAGCAAGCGGGCTTTCTGCATCATAATCAAATTCCTGATGTCATAATCGAAAAAAGTGATTGTGATGTCGAGAATTTAATTGTGATGCAGGAAGCCCATAGACTTTTGGCCTACTTAAGTTGGATATGTCACTGTGGACGGGGAAATTGTCATGACTTCTGCAGCCAATTATAAAATATTTTTGCACTGAAAACAGTGAAAAGACAACGACTGAAACATGATTGCTGCAATGCGCAATTGCACACATAGGCACTTAATTTCAAATCGCGTTTAAGATGCCAATTATCAATCAATCAATCAATTTTCTGGACCCGCTTATCCTTGGGGGGTCGCGGGGGCAGCAGCTCAAGTTGGAGCCTCCAAGCATCTCGATCCTCTGCAACAAAGGATAGGTGCTCTGCTGGGATGCCAAGGCGAGACCAACTAAGATCTTCTACGTCATCTCGCCATCGAGTTCTGGGACGGCCTCTAGGCCTTCGACCAATCGGTGTTGAACAGAGCAGTTTTTTGGCTGTTCTTTCCTGGGGCATTCGTGTCACATGTCCATACCAACGCAGTTGCGATCTTTTTAGTCGGAGAAGCAGCGATTCGATGTTTAGAGATTCACGAATATCTGCACTTTTAACCTTGTCCAACAAGGTCAAACCGCTAATTCTTCGCAAGAATCCCATTTCGGCTGCTTGAACTCGCGACCTCACTTTCTCATTCATGATCCAACACTCATGGCCATAAGTCAAAATAGGAACATAGACCGATCTGAAAATGGATAGCTTTGCTCTGGTGCAAAGCTCCCGTTTCAGTACCACAGATCGGTGGAGCTGGCGCATTACTGCACTTGCTTTTCCGATGCGGATATCCAATTCGCTATTTTGTCTGCCGTCACTTGTGAATGAGACGCCGAGGTACTTGAATTTCTCTGACTGTTTTAGTGGTACTCCATCAATTTGGAGAGAGCACTGCTTTGGTTGTCTAGACAGGCACATGGTTTCTGTTTTTGTTGAACTGATTTTCATTCCGGCAACAGAGCATGCATCCGAAAACTTGTCAAGAGCTTGCTGGAGACCATTTTGGGTAGAGTCGAGTAGCACAAGATCATCTGCAAATAACAGACGTTGTACAGTGCATTCACCGATCTTTACTCCGCCACAAGACTCACTTTTCTTAACTATTCTATCCATATAAATTAGGAACAGAATAGGTGAAAGAGAGCAGCCTTGCCGTAGTCCCACACTTACTCTGAAAGGTTTCGTCGTTGCACTGTTAACACGAACACAGACCTCGGAATGCATGTACAGCGACTTAATGGCAGTTAGTAACTGGCCATCAATGCCATACTGCAACAGCACCGCCCAAACCTTGTCTCTAGGAATGCGATCATATGCTTTTTCAAGATCAACAAAACATGCATTGACCTCTTTTGCATATTCCCACGACTTCTCAAAGATTTGCTGCAAGGCAAAGATCTGATCCATTGTGCCTCGGCCAGGACGAAAGCCACACTGAGCATCCGTTAGTTTAGGCTCGACTATTTCACGGCATTTCTTTTCAAGGCATTTGGCATAGACCTTACCCGCGACACTGATGAGAGATATGCCCCTGTAATTGGTGCATTTTCTCTTGTCTCCTTTCTTGTGGATAGGTATTATCACACTAGTTTGCCATTGCTTTGGTGCTTGCCCAGTACTACACGCCACCTTACAAACACGAGTCAGCCAACGAACACCATATATGTTCATTGCTTTTAACATTTCAGGTCTGATATCATCCTCACCAGGTGCTTTTCCAGTTTTCAATGATTTGATTACTGCATTCACATCTGCTTCGGTTATCTGAATATCTTCCCCAACCTGTTCCTCGTGAATTCGTATCGGTGTAGCATCAACTGGGTTTAAAAGATCACTTAAGTAGTCTCTCCACCGATTCAAAATAGCATCTTGATCTTTCAGAGTCACACCATTTGAATCTTCGATAAAGAGAGCGGCTCGAGATCTTTTTCCACGCAAACGGCGAATGGTCTGCCAGAACACTTTGTTTGCCGTTTTGAAATCATCGTCTAACCTTTCTCCAAATTCCTTCCAGGCCCTTTCCTTAGACAGTTTAACTTTTGTGGCTGTCGCCTTACGTGCTTCAGAGTACTGCGAACGAAGTTCAAGTGATGACTTATTTGCAAGCCAGGTCTTATAGGCCACTTTTTTCGCACGAATAGCTTCTTTAACTTCTTGGTTCCACCAAGGAGTTCTTTTCTCGCTACTCTTCGCCCCTCCAACACGCTTACGTCCACAACAGTTAGTAGCGGACGTAATGACTGCTGTTCGAAACAAACACCACTCAGTTTCAATGTCTTCAGTAGGGGTCGGAAGTTCTTTGAACTTAGATGCAATGTTGTCTGCAAATGCAGTTCGTACCTCTTTGTCAGCCAATGATTCCCATTTGATTCGATAAGTTTCTCGAGGTCGAAAAGTCTTTCGTTTTTTCAAGGGTTTCAAAGCTTTCAAAGTGCAGACAACTAGGTGGTGATCAGTTGACAACTCAGCCCCTCTTTTAACACGAACATCAGACACGGTAGAAAACAAGTCCGCCGAAACGATACAAAAATCAATCAGGGAGCGTTGTCCCTGAGAGTCTCTGTACCAGGTGTACTTATGAATTCTTTTGTGCTGAAAAAATGTGTTCATTATGCACAGCCCATTGGTGGCACAGAACTGCAATAAACACCTTCCGTTCTTGTTAATGTCAGGGTCACCATGTTGCCCAATAACACCTTTCCAGGTTGCATTGTCGATGCCCACATGTGCATTGAAATCTCCCAAAAGGACAAGGGATTCTGATGAAGTTGCTTTTCCCAATGCAACCTCAACTTCCTCCAAAAAGGCTTCGTACTGTGATTCTATGTTAGGTGCGTACACCTGCAAGATACACAGAGATCGCTCCTGCAGCCTTAGCTTTAGAAGACAAACCCTTCCTCCCAGTGGTACCCAGTCAACGACACATTCAGCTATGTTGGGGCTCACAAGTAAGCCAACACCAGCTTGAGCAGACATTGCTGCATCAACACCTGAGTAGAAAATTTTCCACCCACCGTTCAACTCGACAGTTCCAGAACCCCGGCGCTTTGTTGATGAAATTCCCACAACATCAAGGCGATACTGTTGGGCTTCGCAAACAAGCTCCTGCTCTTTTCCTGTCAGTGACGAAACGTTCCAGTTCCCGATAGCTAGATCCCGGCAGTTTGGTCCAACTCGAATACGTTTTCTGTGCGCTGCCCCCATTTGCCTCCCCAAACGCTTAGCGACTGCGTTGGTGGGTTTCCGGTGACGGTCAGCTTGTGGGGGAGACTGTAGCTTATTTTTCGAACGAGTCCCTCTGCCTAAAACTCGAACGCGGACCTTTTTATCCTGCGCGCCGTCCGATGCAGCATGAATATTGTTATTACAACTTTCCATTTAGCTACAGCATTGGATTGCTACTTGGTCTGTTTCTCTCCTTTGACCTTACCGCCATGGGTGACCCTGATGGAAGTGATTAATCACTACCGACGGCGTTGCTCTAAGGATCATTGAAAACTCAAACCTCCCCACCACGTTAAGGTGGAGATGCCAATTATAACTTTTTTCATTTTTCAAACAGCTCTGTGCCATGCCGACCTTCGTTTTTGCGTCAAAATTAAGCTGCCAGAGGAAGTGCGTAGGTACTTGTGTTCAAATTTAACATGCTTGTTTAAAGTGAAAATTGGCGAGACGCTACGGAGCGAGATGAATTGTATTATTTGGAGAAAAAATGCATAGTGAACTCTAATTTTAACAAAATTTTACATAGTCTTCCACACAAGCATGCACGATTTTTTAATGATCGTTTTGTATTGTGCTCGCTTAACCGATTCTGCTTTCGCGCAAAAAAAAGCGATGTTCATTTCAACGACATGTGAGCCAGGCCCGTAGCTACGGGGGGGCACTGGGGGGGCCGGCCCCCCCTGTAACTTTGCGAAAAATTTGCAAATTTTTCTGAAAAAAATTGCGAAATTATAGACATAGCAAAAACTTTGTTTTGCGAGTCGAAAATAGCGCTAGTATAATGTAACAACGATAGTGATAAACGCGTGACCCTGGTTTTTCGCCAGAGCAAAAAAGTGCAGTTGGAAGTTGGAACTCCGCAGAGGAACCTGCTTTTGAGCCAAATTTTTACTGCTGTTTTCATTTCAATCATAAACAGCGTTGCCAACTGGTAAATTTTTTGGCTCTTTGGTAGGTAAAGTTTTGGTTTGGTAGCCTATATTTCTGGTACATTTTGAAAATATGCTTAAACTCAGTCTATCGGGGGTAAAATGCAAAGACCACATTATCGCTACTCTTCTTCAGCCAGTCAGCATTTGAGTCCTCAATTATGTTTGGACTGGTAGCTTTAGAAGGAATCGTGTTTATAAAAGCACAAAATTCTTTGGGATGGAAAAAGATAAAATTTAGTCATAGCTGCTGCAGATGTAATAAAAGTCTTGCGTAGAGGAAATATAGAGCCAGCGTAGGCTAATTACCTGAACAATTGTAAAACGATATTAGTAAGAGCAGTTTATTTATCGGTATCCTAACAAAATCAAGATGAACGGTAAAACACAGGAAAAAAACAGCGAAAAACATAGGCCTAAAGATCAGCTTTACAATACAAATACATCCTCATACAAGTATGTTTGGAAAGAGCATTGAAAAAAACGCTAGCTAGGTTGGTGTTGGTGTTTGACGTCAAAGGTTGGTGTTTGACGTCATATATGTAATAAAAATGTGGGCCCCAACGGGTCCCTTCTGAAAAAAATTTCTGGCTACGGGCCTGATATGAGCTTGCAGTATATTAACATTTTTTTGTCACGGCGATGTTGATCACTGGCAGCACTGAACAGACTCGACTAACCTGGAATCAAACTTGAAATAGAAATATTAATTTTCATGTGAAACTTGACTTAATTACGATTGACGTTTAAAGAAGTTAGGCAGATTTACAAATTATGTTTTGAGTTGGGCCTTTCCCAACGGTTCACGTAAGCTTGTCAGCCGTTTTCGCATTATCCTTTAACATGCTAATTGGTATTCGTCAAACAGAGATGCTGTGAATGCCGACTTTTGAGTCCTTGTTTCAACTCGACTAGCAGTCAAACCATGAATTTACCATGCTGATGTTAATGGGTGCTGTTTTAATCAAGGCAGTGTCTATTTTACCATTAACCGCAAGATCCTCATTGGCTTGCGTCTAAGCGCATGACTGTTGATTAGCTTGCGTCTATACGTATGACTGGCTTTGAGTAAATTAGCCAATCAGGATTTACTGCCGGCAAAATAGACAGTAGCCTTTAGGCCTACCTTTAATCAAAAACGGGTAAAGATTTAAGTCAGTTAGTTTTCCCACATTTCGATATTATAATCCTTTGAAATAGGCTTAAACCTGTTCCGGCCCCTTTCACTTTTAAACTTAAAATATTTTAGTAAAAGTTGCCTTACCGCTTACTGAATTACCACGTGTCACTTATGATGCAAATGACAGTCATGACTGATAAACTTAAAAGCAAAGCGGCCATGAACAATTTTTAATTATCAGAAGTTTAAAATTATCTTGATCTATTATAATTAAATGTTTTTTGCAACAAATGGACGAACGCCAGACTTTCGTGTTAAAAATTACGAATCAACAGCTGTGGAGTCCGGATTTAGCTTTCCACTTAAATTGAAGAGAAATGCCAAAAACACATATTGAATTTGCATTAAAAGCAATTACGCTACCGTATTTTACGGACCATAAGGCGCATTCAAAATCCTTTTTTTTCTCCAGAATTGATCGTGCTTCTTATTAGCCGGTGCGCCTAATGTATGGATCAGGTAGTGCTTTATGCTTTATTGCCTACACTCAAAACCAGTACCGGTACCCTTACCATTACTAAATGAGCATTAAATGGCAAACCGATGCTCCTTGAAAAACGTTGCGTCTTATAGTCCGGTGCGCCTTATGTATGGAAGAAAAACGAATCACAGCAATTTACCGTTAGTGCGCCTTATAGTCGGGTGCGCCTTATGGTCCGTAAAATACGGTGCATATTTTTGCCTTGCAAAGAGTGCTGCTTATGCAACCTACTTATTATTCAAATTAGGAACTTAATCCTGTTTGTTTTTTCGAGTTTGGCACGCAGAATCACAAAAAACGTTTTCTGGGGTTCGAAATTTAGATTTGGTTTTACTGTGTTTTTTCTTGCTCTGCTGCATCAATGGTTCTCAATCTTTTTCCTGAACTCTTCACTGCACCCCATATCTAAAGTTCACCCCCAAAAGAAAACTTCACAGTGAATACACTCAATAATTTTATGTAAAATGCTTCATTGCATTTTTAAACAAAACTTCTTTCTGAAAATATATTTCCTTTGTTGAAAACTACACTTTTGTTACGTCATTTTTCCATTCCACGGATAAGGTCTGAAACAGACCAATTTGGTTTATTTTTTTGGTATTTAAATCTTTATCTGGTTGTTTTTTACGTACAGGTTCATCATCTTATCGACCGCTCTGTCTTTTTTTGTACCAGCTTGTGTCATTGGCCCAGTGTACATTGGAATATTTGTAATTGGAAGACGTGTTGGGTCAAGATCAATGTAAGTGTGGCTTAATCATACAATTTTTGGTCTCGAAGTTATTCGTCTAAACCAGGGGTGGAACCTGCGGCCCGTTTGGTTTTATTGCGGCCATCGTCAAAACTTGTCTCAGTGTACAGTTTTCTACTGAAAGCTTTGGTTGCATAAGCTTCCTGACATTTTTAATTACACACCGTTTGTAGCTAAAAACGATCCGGACGATCTTGAAGTCAGATTTTTCTGTAAAGTGAAATGAGACAAGTCTGTTTTGTAAGTTGATTATTATTCAAAAATATAAAGCTTTTTTGGCCCGCTTAAAAAGTATCTCGTCCGCATTTATAGCCTGCTTTGCAGATTCTTCCTCCCTTTTTGAACATTTAGTTGGCTAAATTGAATAAAGCCGTTACGGGTTCGTTATAAGTCACTCAACGTTTGTAATAGAATTTAAATCACATCTGTGAATTTGCTAATAAAGCTTAAAAAACATCTCATTTCACTATGAGAGGCGTAGTTTTGATGAATTATTTATGCAAACAAAAATTATGTTAAGATTTGATTTGGTTGGAATGTAAAAATTTTTGATGTAAAAAGTCCTGCGACAAACACTCTCGTAACGGGAGTTTGCCTGGGGCGGTACATCAGTCAAAATAATAAATAAGTGAGGTTATTTTCAAATTATATTGAACTGAAAATTCAACAGTAATTGAGAGAGACTGGGAATTGAGCTTGCGCTCTTCAAGTCAGCAGCCACCCGTTATATACGTCAAATACGATCGGCTCCAGCCGCGAACCCAACCCGTCACGTAGGATCTGTCACCTGCGCGCGGTACCGCTAGGCCATGTCGCTGACAAAAGATAATATGAGACAAGGCTGTGAGTTTCAATTGGGATTTACATTACTATTGTTGCAAGTATTTTCATATTTTATGTCTTTTTTAGGAAGTTTCATTCACAAGTAAAATCAAATTGCAATAATTCCCAGAGACCAACCTCTCAAAGGTCGCCCAGTGATTATTCAGGTAAAATTTCAGTTACTTTTGTCAAAGTTCCATCTCATAACTCAGTTCAGACAAACGAGGTCGGTTTGAAGCGTACTGTGGATTGTCCACGCTGCAGTTGCCTACTTTTGCTAGTAGCTCTGCTGGCTGATGGGAACTAAGTAGAAGTCCTGGAGCCGGTGGTAGAGTCGTAGCTTGTGTGTTCTGACTAGATAGAAAGCGTAACTCCGCACACCTCTGGAAATAACCAACTAGGGATGCTGTTACCCCAATCAGGGAACTATGTGCTTTAACTTTTCTTAAATTTTGCTCTGTTAGGCTCGTACGAGGTTAAGATTTGTGAAGCGAAGTACAGTACGGTATCTTGCCAATTTCTAAGAAATATTTTAGATTCTGGAGTTGAGATGGAAAAACGTCGTTCGATCGGTCAACTGAAATTATCTATCTTTAAAAAAACGGAGAAGCAAATGAAGAAGCACAATGAATCAGAAATTAAAGAGGTAACTTCTAGTTAAATAAAGGTTTTGCTTAGCAATAATCGTAAATCTGCAATTACGTTAATACATTGCAGTTTTTAAGCTATTTTCGTGTCCCTAAAAATAAAAATGGAATCCTCAGAAGAACATGAAACTATGGAGAAAAATGGAATTTTTAGTTTGGATCTCTGCAAATTTATTTTAGCTTTCTGGTTTCTGCATGTTTAATTTTAAGCACCCAACGTTTTCCTTTAAAAACTTGCATTGAAGTAACGATTTAGTACAGTACGTTATAGTCTTGAATATTGCTATTTTTATGGCATTTTCGTACCCCTATGACTTTTCCAATTTTAGTTTATGAGTTGATTGTGCGTCGGTAAAGAGGCTCTTGAACCAGTGTTGGGAACGAGTCGCTAGAAGTCGAGTCGAGTCTCGAGTCAATGATGTCGAGTCCCGAGTCGAGTCCGAGTCTTTTTGTGCAACGACTCGAGTCAAGTCAAGTCAGTTTGCACCACAGACTCAAGTCAAGTCGAGTCAGTTTACATAGAGACTCGAGTCGAGTCTCGAAAGTACTGGGCCTATAAAGTTGTTAAAAATTTTAACTTGCGGCAACTTTCACAAACAATTTTACTTTGAAGCAACGGCGCGACATAGACCTATACTGTAAATTAATATTAAATATGCTCGTAATGTAGAAAACAAAAGGGCTGAATTTTTTTTTTTTTTTTTCTTGTAATGAAATAGACTAGCTATAAACACATAACTTAGGCGACAAAAACACATAAGGTGCAAAAAATGTAAAAAAATTATGACGTATGAGCTCTTGAGCAGATGAAACAAGCCAATTTTTTAGGAATTTTGAAAACTGTTTGTTTAAATGTTTACTGTCGCTAGTCGCTACATTTAAGTATAATGCAGTTTACGTAAGCAAGTATACAATGCATTCAACTATACATTTTAGGATTTTAACGTAAGTGCATTAAACTGTGTCATTTGGCATAATACCAGAGTTGCCATTTATTTTGCTGCACGACCTAAATTTGCCGCAAGCCAACTCAAACTGTCGGCTGTTAAATATATCGCGCATACACGAAGCTCTTCCTAAGTCATATTTTTTCATGAAAATAAATAAAGTATAATTATCAGCAAGTGGTTCGAGTCGCGACTCGCGTTCGAGTCGTAATGGTCGAGTTCCGAGTCGAGTTTTGAGTCACTTAAGTCGGGTCTTGAGTCAAGTCCTAGTCATTTGTGCAACGACGCGATTCAAGTCGAGTCATTTTTTATAGCGACTCGAGTCGATTCACTGACTCAAGTCTCCCCAACACTGTCTTGAACCCCTTAAAACTTGAGGTATTTCAACAAAGAGTCTTTAATGAATAATTGGGGTATTGCTATAGTTGAGGCTCCCATAAACACAATTAGGAATTTTGCAGCGACTTTTGTTTATAAGTTATATTAATGTGACAATATACGATCAATTTTGTGCTTAGGATGCAGACAGTGGTACTGGATCTCACCGTTCCAGCACTCCTTCTCCTGTTGGATCTCTGGGAAGAAATTGCTGCCCACCTCCAAACGGATCTTCAAAAAATTCTCCTGGAAAAAATCGTTTTCCCTCTCCGAGTGGATCTCCTAGATTTCTTACACCGTCACCTTGTGGATATTCTGGAAAAATGCTATGTTCTCCGCTGCACAAGGAACGCCATCTTGACGGGACCAGTTGCAATGTACAACCCGAAAAGTTGGACTGCCGGAGATTATCGTCCGAAAAACTAGCAGTAACTAAATCGGGAGCTACAGATCAAAGGAGCTTTAAACGTTTTTATGAAACTGTCTGTACGTCCTTCCATTTATCCAGAAACTCCCACAGCTCTAAAGACGCCGGAATTCAGATCGAAATTGAATCAAATACTACTTCGCAACATACACATACACGAAAATCTGTTGGTGGAACGTAAGTGTTACATCATTGGTTAGTAATAAAAATGTACACATGAAAACTTTTTTCATTTTATTCTCTTGTTTTCAGAAAGCAATGACTACTGTAACGAGCTTGCCTAAGATTTGGCCACATGTCTGCTAGGTTGAAAACCCTTTTAAACTCTTGTCGAAAACCTCAAGTCCAGTGCAGGGCAATCGCCCCCACTACCTGTTTGAGTTATGGCAGTGGTAAACAGTTGAAAGTGTAGTTTGCTCAAGATCTCCAACGTGCCAATTATTAGGATTCATGAAGTCCTCACAGTAGGCTAAATCTCACTTCCCAAACAAAAATTGATTGACTCGCCCCTGCAGTAAGTGAAGTCATACTTGATTGTGTATGAACTGAATCCTGTTGTAAATTATAATCTAATTGCATTCTTACTCAATCGGTAAAAAAATAATGGATTGTGAAAAGTCGATGGTGGTTACGGCGTTTGCCTTGAAAAGCACATTACGCGTATTGCGGATTGGCCTACTTTGTCTCGCAGATCTCTTACGAATAGCTACGAAAATCTGAAAAAAATATAGGCGCGAGAATCAAATGCTTAATGCTGTAAAGCATGAAGGTTTTCGGCCATAGTTCTTTTTTTTTTTGTTCTGG
This sequence comes from Trididemnum miniatum, assembly GCA_964006365.1. Classification (NCBI taxonomy): domain Eukaryota; kingdom Metazoa; phylum Chordata; class Ascidiacea; order Aplousobranchia; family Didemnidae; genus Trididemnum; species Trididemnum miniatum. Next base: position 14,959,309 of record OZ023249.1, read on the forward strand.
ATTGTGGATACAGTATCTTTAAGCATGCAACATTTAAAAAGATAAATAGGAAATGATTTTTTATTGATACTTGCAGCCAAAGAATTGAACTAAGAAAATCAAGCGTCGCTCCACCAGGGAAAATTTCGCGTCGTGAAAGAAGATTTATTGTCATTATTTTATTGGTCACTGGACTATTTATCTTGTGTTGGTCACCGTTTTTTGTGGTATGTATAAATTAGGAATTAGGTTTATAACCCAGTAATTAGCAATTTTTTGTTCAATTTTCTAAAGATATAAGATTGATAAAACTTCATATTTTGGCGATTTTTTTCAAAATAAGCATACCTTCAATATTTTCGAATTTTTGAAGTTTTTTGTGGGCTTGATGAAAATTCGCATTTTGGAAATTTTTTCGAAACAGTCATAATCTCAAAATTTTTTCCTATTTTTTGAACGTTTGAAAGGCTCGATAAAAAGCATGGAAAGCGAAACCACCAGAATCTGGACGCAAACTTTTATAACGCAACAAAACTTATTGACGAGCTACGTCGACTACATTTCAGTGTGGCATGTTTGGAAACAATATTGCAACTGGGTGTTGCAACCATGCCCACTCCTGTATTCTGTTAACTCCTCTTCTCCTACCTAACCTACATGCCATAACGTTAATCGTTTTGTTACCTCTTCCCTTTTCTTGTACCGCGTTACATTTCTTTACTCTTGTCGCATTCTTTTATTGTGTTGACGGTGCGGAAACTAGCCTACTACAATATCATAGCCCTGCTAATGTCTGAAATCTTGCTGGGCTCTCAAGTTTTCAAACTGTTTATTTCTTTGCCAGCAAATTGAACTACCAATTGCATAGCCTACCGTAATTTTACTGGTAAAATCAGCTGAAAACGCTAATAACTGATTAACTACAACCCTGCTTGGCTCTAAAAAATATTTAAGAATAGTAAGTGACCTGTGCATTTCCGGCGCCAGAGCAGTCTTAGGGGGGCCAAGCGTTTATCAATGGGGGCTAAAGTTTGAAATTTAGCACAAAAGCCGATGTCTTCAATTGAGAGTTTGTTCATTGGGGGGGCCAAGCCTTCCCTGGCCCCCTCTTGGCGCCGGCTCTGTGCAATGGTCAGTCCATGTTTCAATTAACAGCACAACTTATATGGTGTCAAATTTCCACGCGGAAAAGATAATTCAGGCCAGGGTGTGGGCTACAAGGGGTTTGCTTTTGTTGTATTTACTAGTCCCAACCTCTCCCAAAATTTTGAGTGTTAAATTGGGGGTCGAAAAATCCAAGAGTTTTATGCACCCTGACACAAAACTGTTCGTAGTTTTGGGGACATATACAGGAATTATGACAGCAGTGCATGTTCTGATTTGTGCTAATGATGATGGCGCGTTGGTGAATCCATTTCTTTGTTCGCTATGTTTGGCGTTTTCAGCTTTGAAAAACCGATTTTTTTGCCATGTGTTATGTTAAATAGAGTGTAGCGGCTTGAATAAACTCTGAATCTAGGGGAGGCAGCCTCCCTGAATTATAGTGGCACTTATTTTAAGCAATGCATGAATCACTTTGATATTTTTAGATGGATAAAACTGGAAAACAAACGTTGTTTCAATTCTTATTTCTAAATAAAACCTTACTTTAGCATTAATTTGTATTTTGTTCCAGACTTATCTTATCTACGGGATATGCAGAGAAACGTGCTGTATTCACATCCGTTTTTTCACAGTTGCTTTCTACCTTGGCTACCTGAATAGTGGAATTAATCCAGTCATTTATACAATTTTTAACAAGGAATTTAGACTTGCCTTTAAAAGATTGCTGCGCTGGCGTAATTGACTCGATAACGGAAAGTTTTTCGATACCTGCAGGCCATTATAATGGAATGTAAATATTCTTGTTGTTTGCGAGTAGTGTCTGAGTGTTTGTTATAATGGCACAAAAATTTAAAAATTAAGTAATTGAAAGACAAATGCGAGAGATTTGATAGAATTTTATTGCATTGCACACTGTGAATAAATTCGTAGCACTCGGTACAAAAAGTTGCAAAATCAAGAACTTTCTGGAAAATCAACACAACTTTGACGCACAGTTTTTCAAGATTTATGGACAATGCTGAAAGGGGGAAGAAGATAAACGGATTGGGGATGCGGGAGTTCAATAATGGCACCGCTTTCCCCACTTGAGTATTGAAAAAATGGAAATTCAGTAACGCTACAACTACACTGTGAGATTAACAAGAAAATTAATTTCGGCAACGATTGGTAAAAGAGTCACTGGGTATGAAGAATTTGCAGATTTGTCCTTTTAGCATTGTCTGCCTTCTTTGCATATTGTTTTTTTATTACTTTGCTGTCGTTCTAATGGTTTTATCGTGTTTTTCAAATAAAATATATTTAGTGATATGAAAATGATCAATAAATCAAAAAAAAAAAAAAAAAACGCTTCGCTAAGTTTGTTGTAATTTCACTTTCGATCAAATACGAGATTAGATGATTAGAATGTCATTCTTATCAAATAGTCACGGTCTGTTGCCGCAACCATTCATGCGTGTCATGATACCCTCTTTTTTCCAAAAGTTCGCCAATGACATTTCGACATCTTCGATGATATTTGTTTATCCAATCAATCTGCAAAACACAAGTTCTCGAATTACAACACCGCTCAGATGGCCGAGGAAACAGCCTTTGGAATGGTAGACTGTGGTTTGATCAAACCAATGACTTCAAAAATTGGTATTCGCGGTTTCCCTGCAGGATGGAAGGATAAATACAGAGGATAAAAATAAAAAATTACCAATAGAAATTATTCCAATGTTCCGCATTGTGTATAAGTGTTCCTTGAATACGTGGAACGCCATTACAAAAACACTTCTCAATATTAAACAGTGAGTAGTTAAATATCCTAATGCCACCCTTTAAATTATGAATGGGCCTCGGATCATCCGAGAAGAAAGCTAAAATTTAGTTAAATATTATTAAAAACAGATAATTCGCAACAAATTTCCTAATTTTACGTACTGAAATCAGGGTGCACGCGCCACGTAGAGAACGTCGTAGGTAGGTTTAGTCCAGCATACTTTCTTTCCGTTAAAACTCATACCCCATTGTCATTACTTTGGTTATCCCCATCATAAGCTTTCAAACCCTCTAAAGATGTCTAAACGATTACACCATTTTGCTATTAGTTTCAGTCACAATCCTCGGTCGATTCCAAGCTCTGGCTTAATAATATATACAAAAAAAAGCAAAATCCAAGACAGGTTTCCTGTTTAGAGTGGTAGGCTAACAGTAGCGTCTGGTTATAAAAACTATACACAATTAGTACGCTTACCTCGTCACCGGTAAGTAAAGATTTCTCAATTAATTTCAACTGGATTGGAACCAAAGCAATAGATTCGAAAGTGAAAAATTGTTTGCCACCGAACTGATGCTGTTCAAAAAAACAAAACAAAATACACAACACCGCACCTGAAGCAACGACCTACGAAATCATTAAACAAACGTAAATGAGTCGCTTGACCACGTAGAAAGATCAACTGCAACCAGGATCGGTCCAGTTAAAAAACTTCATTATTCGCAAAGATGCAGAAAAAAAATTTACATCTGACTTAATTCGGGCAAAACACGGTACCAGCCCTGGCTGAATGATTAAAAGCATTGCTATCAGCGCGGAAGGTTAAGGGTTCCATTTCCGAGCCTACCAAGTCAGAGATAGTTACCCTGTTCACATGTCCAGATGGCCGAGTGGTAAGAGCGTCTGCCTCTGGAGCTATAGACTCGGGTTTGATTCCGAGTCGGGTCAAACCTATGACTATGAAATTGATATTCGCAGCTTCCCTGATTGACGCTAAGCATTAAAGGGACAGTGAGGAAAACAAGCCGGCAAGTTTACTAGTTTTGCCGTTGGGAAAGGCACTTAGCAGGATTCCCGGTGTGATAGATAGATGGCCAGCAACTCCTAAGCGAGCTCGTCATAGCACTTTGACCGCTTCCTCTTGATTGGAGGGTGAATGACTAAATATGCGATCAAATACATAACAAAAAACGAATGCAAGTGGTTTCAAAGACAGTCGATGTCATAATTAAAACAAGTGATTATGACATAAATTCCAAAGTGATGCTGAAAGCCCGCGAGCTTTTGGAGCCACTTAAATTGAACAATTGGGCATTGGACAGGGTCAGTGTCGCCAACGGCTTGCAAACGTTGCGATGTTTCTTCGGCATTCACAGACCGTGTTGCCTAGACGCTAAGCCGCCAAGATGGACCCCGCCGCATGCGCTCATTACACGCTTCGGTGTGATACCATGAGGATTGAGGATAATAAGATATGATATTGAAAAAATAAACGATTTCCGGTTTTTCAGTTTTAAAAAAGATTGAAAAATATCACAGTTAGTTGCTCTTCAGAATGCGGTATGTTGACCCGAGCTTAATTCGATCTTTATTGAGAAACAATGCACTTTTTTCTTTATGACAATTTGCCGAAAGCACTTTATCTCCCTCCTTAGCTTTAACTTTCTCCATTTTTCCCTTACCAACTTCATTCTACATTATCTTAGCTTTCTTCATTTCCTTTTACCTGGTACTGAATTTTAAAACTCTCACACTCCTTTAAAACAAGATAAACACCGACGCTCTTCATCGCATTTATCGTTATATTTTTATTTGCTTCCATTGTTTTCATTACGCTAACCGGCAGATTTATCTAAAACTACATCTTAATCAATACGTAACCCACAACCCTTCGATCGCACCAACGCAGAAGGTTACAACAGGATAATCAGAAGCCTCGCGCATTTTTAAGGTTTATTCTGTTGTAGTTATGATAAAGCTTTGTAATGTTAACACTTGGAAAATGTTTGATATGGTAAAATTTTATTGTGGTCCAGCTTCAGCGTCCAGAAGGTCCAGATTTGGACCGTGGTTCGCCAATTGAAGAGCCATGCCGTAGAGTGCTTTATGTTCTGATATAATTATATCGAAGTACTAAGAGACAATTGGTCGGTAACAGTATTCATTCAAAACAGCTCTACAGAGTTTCATGCCTATCTAAGAAGGTGGTTTCAATCTAACAAGGAAACTTAGGCTTGTTCGCTTACCTGAGTGTCAGCTTTTTTACAAAGAAGAGCGTTTTCAATACGAATTCCAAATTTTTCGTCTTCGTAATATCCGGGTTCTAAAAAACAATTAAACTTAGTTAAAATTTGGGCGTGGCAACCATGCCTAATTGCCTACTCCTGCTTTATCACCATTGCATTTACCTATTATGTTTTAAAGTTCATTGTTATTTATTGCTTCTCACCTTTTCTTGCAACATTTTAAAATGACTTTCATTGCATCGCAGTCTTTCTCGTGTTGACCGAGTGAAAATTAAAAGCACTACTGCTCCTACTACTGCAAATTTACGAGGTGAAAAATGCAAACCGGAAACAATTTTGAAGGCAAAAAATGCAAAACAAAAAACTTGGGACTGAACTACGCTAGCTCAGTCAGCATTAAAAATTTTAGCACCAAAGTGTTCCCGACAAACGGCTGCCACAAGAGAAGACATTGCATTAAATGTAAATCATATGCGACTAGCTTATATTATAATGATTGTTTGCGACACCGAGCAATGCTAGCACGACATGGGCCGGGTGTACAGTGTTGTACACTAAAGGTGTGTTTGCCTATACGCGGCAAAGCAGCAGCGCGACTTGAATTAGAAACTGTAGCCAGCGATTACCTGCGATAAACGCGATATAAAATTTGCTAGTCTGCGTCAAGCATTCCCTTGATATCGTGTGGTTTTTAACGCGTTGCCGCATCAGAATTCAACGTCAAAATGAAATAAGAAAATTACGTAATCACGTTACCGCTTGCCGCGTATCGGTAAACACGCCTTAACGTTTAGTGCACGAAAAAGGGTAACCGATTAACATTTTTTTCGTCCTTCCAGACTCATCAGGTGCACAACTACGAGAGCCAAAGCCAGCTCTAACTAAACGCACAAAAATCGAAGCTTATACAAACAGCTTACTAATCAGAAGGGCACGGCAAGACAAAAAGTGCTCCAGGTCCAGAACTCAATTACAAAATTCGAGATGACGTAAACCGCAAGCACGGCCAAGCAAAAAGCGCTCGTGGGTCAGAAAACAATTAGCTGCGACAACGACGCATCATGCGCACGTGAAAATGCAAACTTAGTAAATTGCAGAAATCGAAGTCGAAATTATCTACGAAGCGCCATAGAAACTCGTGATTATGTTCAACAACATAACTAGGGAAACAACAAACGAAACCGAAGAACATATTAATTTCAACAATATAATAATAACTATAAGCCGAGAACAAAAGTTCGTAACAAAGGTCAAAAACTGCCCGGGATAATTGAAAACCAGCAAAGCTCATGTTTCGTTTCATAGAAACTCGTGATTATGTTCAACAACATAACTAGGGAAACAACAAACGAAACCGAAGAACATATCAATTTCAACAACTATAATAATAACTATAAGCCGAGAACAAAAGTTCGTAACAAAGGTCAAAAACTGCCCGGGATAATTGAAAACCAGCAAAGCTCATGTTTCGTTTCATAGGCATGAACGTATGGAAACAAAAAGGCACAAAAACCTCTTATATTCTTCATTTTATTTAACAACGTTTACATACCGTCAGTAATCACCATTCCTGCTTTTAAACTGGTATCGGAGGCCAAGGTCACAACTCTCTCACTGTTTCCAATATATGAACCGACTGGACCTACAAGACAAAATAAGATTACCAAAAAAGTGCCAAACTCAACAAACCGAAGCAACAAATGAACTTCAACGTAAATCCTCCTCATAATACAACGCAGGCGTTTAAGATAAAATAGTTACGGCAACTGCCACAAGCACCAGTTTTTTTCGGACTAGCAACGGACAATTTTTTTCTATCCGTAAACACAAAAATACTTCTTCATTTTTCGGTCACAATTTTCGGCATCCGACTGGGGAATACCGATAAGTATTAGAGATGTCCGCTCTTAACGACTAACAACTATGTTGTTACCTTCATGAACATTTAGAAAACTGCCAACTCCGTGTCCTGTTCCGTGTCTGTAATCCAATCCTGCTTTCCATAGATGCATGCGAGCAAGTGTGTCAAGATGAAAGCCCTTGGTACCATCGGGAAAAACAATAGAGGCTAATGCGATATGACCCTAGGCAAAACAGTAATCACATTCGACTCAAACTGCGTGAAATTAACGATTTTTTAGTATGCGAAGTTACAGCCGATATAAAAGATTTTGCAAATATATAACTGGGAAAATTTGAATTACTGTTCTCCAGAGGTTTCAATGTAAATCACTGGTGCTACACTCTGAAAGCAGGCATAATTCCGCTTATGGCAGCTTTGATCAATAACCCATCTAATAAAAGAGTAGGTTTAGCAAACCCTCGTGACTGTTTCATGAACCTCTGCTGAAAAAAGCAGATACTTCGAGAATACGGTAGAGCCCATTTTATCCGAAATATAAGTAAAAACTGAATCTGCATAAGTCAAGAGCTGAATCTAAATTTGATCAACGTTTCACTTTACACTTGTGCGAGCTGCAAGACTTACATTCATTAGCGAGCTCCAGCCCTACCTTTAAAACTCGAGTAAAGCATTCTTTTTCGTGAGACGTGGGAGTCCCAAAATGCACGGTTCTCGTGGTATCGGTCGTTCCCTCCCTGCAATCAAAAAAAGCTTTGCACTTTCTCTTTCCTATTATGTTCAATACTACGAGCACTTTTTAAAACATAATGTGTCCAAAATGAGTATATAAATACCCACAATAGACCTGCAAGAAAACATAAAAAGCGCTATTTTCCTGCATACTTTTCACTATGCTAGGAATATAATTATCACTAGCCTTAAGAAAAACCGTTCAAAAGAGAGCGTGAATGCTCAACACCATGCATAAGAACAAGTAAACCGAATAGTTCACTTTGAAATATGAAAAGCTTTCGTAACATTGGGTTATTTTTTCTTGTGAGCTAGCGTTTAAAAATTTCGGGCGCAAGTATGTCAATTCTTCAATAAGAAATCATTTACCTGAATTGTGCCCCCGAATCACACAAGTAAAGTTGGTCTGGCTTTACAGGTTTATCATCATCCAAGCTTGGCCTAAAATGATTGGCAATATCACACTCGGCACTCTAAACCTGACATTATTAAACTGTTATCTACTGTATAATCTTTTTCTGGTGCATTTCATTTACATCGAATACAGGCTTTATATACCGCAGAGTTTGTCAAAGCCAAGCAATTGAACCAGTATAACTTAAGACGGTGTTCCAAGATACACAAAACTTAGATGAAAAGTGTTGGATTAACATTCTACTTAATAATGTCGCAGTAACAACCAGTACAAACTACAACTACTAAAGTTTTAAGTTAGACAACGATTTCATACTCAATTTGTTTTTTAGGTCATCAACTCAAACATCGTTAAAGCAGTTTTTAACTTTTGGGGGGTGCGAGCCCCTCAATCTGTTTGACAAAATACTCTTCAATAAAAAACACGCTTTATCAGTCAGTAGTACCGGTATGTAAACAGCACAAGAAAACATTTCTACCATATTTGAGCTAAAGAAATACTTTCACGGACCCTGAAGGGATTCATGAACCCCATGTTAAAAACCCTGCCCTCAAGAATACTTGAACTATCCCCCCCTCTTAATCAAACCTCACCAAAAAGTCACCCTATTACTCAACCAAACCATCATAAAAGCGATCAAAATTTCTGAACATATTTTACTTGTAATGAATGATGGAGCCAGTTGGGCCTGAACTTGAAATTGTGTCGAAACTGAGCGACATGAAGCCATCTTCTTGTTTCCGAAACTCTAGCGATTTCGCTGCAGCTGAGCACTCTGTTACATTGCCATCAGCAACCTATATACAGAGTTAGAACAGAACCGTTTAAAAAGAGCTAAGTTGAGATTTTGGATGCTACATTTTGAAAAAAAGTTGCTAAAAAGTCAACTCCTACCTACAATAAACTGCAAAAACTTAATAGGCCGACAAATCGATATTTTTGCATGGCTGAGCTTAACATATTTTTCGGCACAGCTTCACATTTACAATAATCTTACGGTTTCATCCAGCCATTGAAAATATCGACACAAAGCCACGGCATCCTTGTTATTGGCGGCCACCATTCCAGCTATTTCATTTGAATTCTTGACACATTTTTGCAAGCATACAGGACTGTACATGTCCGTTACTTGACAGTCCTAGAAAAAGATTTGCACTATAACAGTGGTAATGTAATACCAGCATGCGCTAAAAACAAGAAGCACGAGATTGATGAAAAATCATAAAATTAAATCTTCATCCCACTCGCGGAAGTACTCCAAAGCATGCAACAAGTGCCGAGGCCCATCCCCGTGGCTAAGCGCCTGGGCAACACAAAACTGTATGACGAAGAAACGTCGCAATGACGTGAAGTCGCTTGCGATTATGTTACCTATTTGACCGGCCCAGAAATTAAGCCCATGGCTCTTGCACCAATGTCGTTACCACTAGGCTAACACTTACTTTTGTTAGTGCTAACCTCAGTAATCGTTGATATGATGGCGTGACTGGAGTTGGAACTGAGCCAAGTTTTCTCGTAAGCGCAAGTTTTAAGAAGGAAAGTAAGGATTTCGTCATAATCGTGAATCGTAATTGATTCAGGCAAATGTTTCTGAATTGAGGAAGTAATCCGGCTTTGATTGATGAACAAACTGCAAAAACACGGAAAATTTTACCAAATCAAGAAAATAATTTCAACATTTTAAACAAAACTTTAATGAACATTTTCCGACTTTCGGTTTTCGAACACGCATATTCAACACCGAATAATCATTGATAACCAACTAGATACCGTACAACCAAAACATTTTCCAATAACTAATTAAGTTTTCAAGTTTTCGCGACATCGTAAATGGTCAGTAAATATTTTGGATGAGCAAATCAGGCAAACTTGATAACTATGATAATTGAGCAAATATTTGCAGTTGTGAGTTGTGCAAAACAAATACGGTGGCAAAATCTACTTACCAAATTGCACTAGCCTTAGTTTGCAAATAGGAACTGCTAACGCCTCAATGAGCCAGCAGCAGCCAGACTGCACAATGATAGGAAAACTTGTCAACTTTTCATCTAGGGTTAAAACTGACAAAGTTTCGCTTTTCTTGGTTAAGCTTCGAGCCTCGTGGCTTTGAATCTATTTAAAGCTTTAAAATTGGGGCATAAGTAGGAATCATTTGTTGGTCTTTTCTGTGACTTTCATAACCATTACATGAAGTGTCTACAATAAGAGGTGCAACGAAAACAATATTTTCCGTTGTGGTCACTTATTTTAACTTACTTTACCGTAAGCTGTAATGCTTTCACTTACTGAGTGCTGTCTATTCCTATGACGCAGTATGCAAAAAAGACAGGATTGTACTGAATGTCAGATGCCCTCATGTTAAATAACCCTGTCAAAAACACAGCAATTAGTTTTTTAACTACGCGTAACTTGCTTCAAAATGACTTACAAGCGACTTCATCCAGTGCAGTAAGAACTAACCATTTAACTTCTTTTTTTAACATCAAACATTGAAGATTTTCAATCTTTTTGTTACTGGGGTTGCCGTGAATTTCAGGTGATACAGTGATTAAAGGAGTAGATGGTTTGGAAGGACGATCTTTCCACACCTGCAAGCGAAACTGTTCATAAACCTGGTGTGTTTTAAAAATAACAGGTAGTGCACGGTTATTCGCGTTACCAATTTGGCGTTGACACCTAACCCAAGCTCAAACCCGAACACTAACCCCTAGCTCTAGACCTACACCAAACTCGAACTCCAAAAAAAAAACGTCTTAACGCCGAATTGATCTCGCCAAGTCGATAACGCCGAAAAGTCTCGCTTCGTAACAGACTATGACTAGACTCCAGGAAGCACACCAAATATTTTTGAAGATGGGGAGAATATAAATGATTTAATATAATGTTGCCGTATCGCAACCAAACCCCAATTGTTAAGAGATTCGCACCAGCGCTATCTGTAATTCTAAAACGATGACATGATACTACTGCTTCACGAGTACTTGTAGGTGGAATTTTTAAACGAAGATTTCCTGCTGGTAATAGCGTCGAGTCTTCCCTCACTTACATATTTCTACCCATTACCGATACGCTTGAAACATTTTTTATGAGAAATAAACTAAATCATAAAGCAAAAAAGGGTGTGGTGCTTTCAGAAGGAGACGGGCGGAAATTGTCTTAAGGTCTTATGTGGAACCATTGCCACAAATACTCTCTTGAAATCACGTGCAGTTGCCCTCTGCTGCAAGCCGCTGCAGATGGAGTGGTGAAACACAACTCGAGTTTTTGCTTATAAAAACATCGCATAGAGCATTTAATTAAAAGAAAACATCTAATTTCTCTGTTTAAAACACTGGTCAAGCTAAGATTAATAGCACTTTACTTCATCGACCAAGTCTGTTACAGTTCCACACAGCCTGTGTCCTTCTCTTTCAAGAGTTTTCCTCATTTTTCCCCAAGATGCTAAATGCAATGTAAAACCTGATTAAAAATATACAGAGACATATTTGGTCAAAAACAACCACAAAATAATTAGCGACAAAAACCAAGGACAGCAGTTATACGATTAAAACAATGGTAGACCACAAAAAAACATTAAAACTGAAATGACATGCTTTGTCTTGATCATGATCAATTTCATTTCATCTTTAAAGCATTTGTTTACATTATGAGAGCTGCAAAACATCAGTACATTTAAGTAGAATAATCTAAGGTTGTTAAGATTTCAATTCCTATCAATAAATTTTTAATTATAATGTCACTCCTATCATATTTTGAGTTTTCACAGAGAGGAAAATAGAGAAAATGATAACTCGTACTACCCTTAATTTATAAATTCTCGAAGAAAACATGGTATCCTTCCATTATCATTTTAAATCTACCTATGCTTCCCCTAGGTCAATTAAACTTATGTTGGACCAGTTGAGGCCCAACTTGTCATAGTTTCAAAATCAGCTGATCCAAAAGAAAACACATTGCTCATGAAGATATCATTAGCAATACCGAAACAGGATACTCTGGCCTTATCTCGTGTAATGAGGATATCATAAATTTCGATATAGATGCATTAACAAAAAACACGTTCCGAGTATGGCACAAATAGGGAGTTAAATGATATATATAGGCTATATGAGCAGTAAACACAAACGTAGTAAATTACGAAGAACTGCAAAGAATCCTCCCCGATAAAAAGAGATTCCTTAATAGCTCTTATGAAGAAACACCTATCTGGAGAATTTTATAATTTTCGTGATTTACTGTTTTGGTGCAAACCAAAGGATATTGATTTCTCATGTAAAAATATACAGATCCAACCAAAAAAAAGAACACCATATTTTTATGTTTTAAGTTGCAAATACAAGATATTTTAACAAAAACTGGTTGATTTCGTGTGTCATAGCACAAACATAGTTTTAACAAAAATGAAATTCTGGCTGAATAAATGCTCAAAATAAAACCATACCGGCTGAAAATAGGAAAGGATTTACTCCAACACAGGACTTGGCAGGAAGAACAGAACAAAGCCACTCATCGATTTCAGGTGTATCTTGCATGCCCATTCTCATTAGCATCCAGTTAGAATCTAACTCTGCTTCTGCCTAGGATAAAACATAATCAAAAAGTCGAATTGAGTACTTTGAGAAACCCAAAAATTTATTTCCACTATTTTTATTTTACATGTTCTGCCAATGACCCATCTCAAAAGAGTCACTGGCCGTTTTCAATACGTTTTTGACTGGTTGGTGTAGCAGTTCAAGATATCCCTATTGGTGTAGGAGGTCATGATTCAATCACCAGACAGGTCAAACCAGACACAGGGTTACTAACAGCTCGGTCCTCACTTTCTGCGGAGCTGTGTGCCTATTTTCTGAGCCGGGGATACCAAATTCTCCACTAGTTACATGCTCCAACATGATGTCACCAGTATAATAAAGATTTGATTTTTTTGATACCTGCGAAATCTTAGCATTTTTTCTGCTATTATCTTTCAAAACCAATACAAGGTTATTACACCAGCTAAAGATTTTAATAAATTTTTTCCTTTCTGATCAAAAAACTAGCCAGAACACAGCACTAACCAAAGATTTCAACAATGGTTGATCAGAAAAATATAAGTTAATGTAACCCAACCTGTAAGAAATATCTTCCGTCTGTCCATAGAGCGGCTTCTTTTAAAGTAACTACAGCTGTTCCAGCAGAGCCAGTAAAACCAGAGACGTAAGCTCTTCTCAAATCACAATCGGCAAGATATTCACTCTAAAAACAAGCTAGTTAAATACAAAGCACTGTTACCAACTGTTATTTAAACCAAACCAATTTAACAACATGTGATTTAACAATTTCAGCATTAAGCAGTTAAGCTACATTTCACACAACCATAATTGCACTACAGAAGATATGTCAAGGGCAATGATATACAGAGAATCTAACTCACATGATTATAAGTTATACCCATTCAAATTGTAATAAAAAAAAACACAAAATAGTAGTTACTGAAATTTGTGCAAATGATAAACTTAAGTCATTTTCTTATTTTAAATCTGCACTGAATTTGCCTCGGTGAAATTTAAAAAAACTTAAAGCCAGAAAGGCAGAAACAAGAACCTTTTTGAAACATAAAAGGCTTTAATTGAACAAAGTGGCTATTTTTACAAGCCCGTCATCTTTGTCACTTGAGTTTATTCTATGACTTTGTCATGCTCTCATACAACCATGAAAAGATAATGAAATAAAAAACGTGGGCCTAGTAATTTTTTAATGTCACGAAACCTTAGCCACTGCCTTTATTGAAAATTTATGCACCTGATGAGCGTCCGAAGATGGAACAATGAGCGCATGCAGCTTTTGTTCAGCACAAGTTAGAGAGCCCATTAAAGTTCTCAGTTGAGACAATATACTTGATGTAGACTTGACTTTCATTCTTTTTTTATGTTCTTTACCAATATTTCAAATTAATAAACAGTAAAGTGGTGTTACCAGTGCAGTACAAAAAAATTACAGTGAACTGGTAAATCACCTTAAATTTTACCAAATGAAAATCAGATAAAGTTTTCAACACTAAAATGCAAAATAGTCAACTAGTCAATGGAGTTGGACCGTCTAATGTAGATTAGTGCTACTGCTTCAAGCTGAGTGTTACTCCACTCAGTATGCCCTGTGCTGGTACCATACCACACTGACTAATCCAGTGGTTTTTAACCGGGTTTGCAGGTCGCGAGGAACCCTCAGGTTCCGCCAGTACAGTCCAGGCCTCCAGGGGTTCTGCATGATTACCAGAATATATAATTTAGAACGAGGATGAAATACCGGTAAAACAGTAAGTTAAATTAATGCACAGAAGTTCCTTGAGTCTCTGGAATGTTTCATTGGGCTTCGCTCCACTACAAACAGTTACCAATAGGTATAATTTATCAGGTTGGAATTTTTGCCCTGTTATGGATATCTTTTCCACATCAAGAAAAAAAAGAAAGTTTTTAAAGGGAAAAACTTCCTGAATTGGAAAATTTGATGATGTAATCGTATTTTCACAAAGAAAGAAATGCATAGCTTAAGCTTGCAGTTTTAATGTACCAGTACCGTACATACATGGGAAAATAAGGTTTTTTTAAATAAAAAGTATGACAAATCACAGTGAAAATTAAATTCCCACGGAAAAATTGTAGAAAAACAATTCAGCTAAATTTTGATGCCACCCTGCATTAATTTTGAGCGGAAATGACATTTTGACAGGAGGAAATGAGATTACATCATCAAATTTTCCAATTCAGGAAGTTTGTATATGTTACTCATTTAAAACTTCATTTATTTTTCCTAATTTGGAAAAGATATTGGCCTCCATAACATGGTGAAAACTCTGATAGATTACACCTAGCTGATTATTATTGTTTCACATTCTGATGTGCACAATTTTTTCACTAGTAAGATGAAAATTTTTGAAAAATGCATTGAACTTTGTTTATGATGCAATAACAGATTAACAATTACGAGTAGAGTTAACAGGTTTTGTCATCTACTTTTTACAATTTTGGACAACTTTTTGTAGCCTATAGAAGTGGAGTTAATAGGTTTTGCCACCACAGACAACTCGAAATTGGTTGGGAGAACAAGCTCAATATTTGCACTGAGGACACTGGTGTAATGATCGAAAAAATGCAAAACAAAATTTTGGAGTTAATGGGTTTTGTCAAATGACGGCAGAGTACCAGTACTGAGTACACATAGTTACACTGTACAGGACTACAGGTTTATATACAATAGTCTACAAGAGTGTCTCTGTGTCTAGAAACACCACTATCTGACTATGCAGGGGGTGCGGGCTAGAAGACCGTGCGGTCATTACCGACACCTCCTTGTGCTAAAATACTAATTTGTGAAATAATTACTTTGTTGCTTTGAGCACTAAACTGCTAAATAAATGAATCTTGAATCACCAGTACACTGGCAAAAGCACTGCTTACAGCACAAACTAGGCCTACTGTACTCTACCACTACCAGTAGCTATGTGAAGCAGTCCTGTACAATCAGCTACGTTAGTCTAGGCTAATGCGTCAGCTTGGAGCAGGTGGTACTCCATAGACCTACTGTACATTCATTCTGTTCTGGCAGTTATCAGTAGACTACCGGTACTGAGTATTTACCAGTATTGGTAATAGGCTAGATCTAACAGTCTAATGTAGAATGTTCGGAGCCAGTTTCAAATGCAAAGTCATGTATCTCATCAATGCTGGTATTTACTATAGATTAGTCCAGTGATTTTCAACCTTTGTAGGATACCGATACTGTTGTAAATTCTGCCAGAATGACAGTGGTGTAATCTGCAGGAGCACAAGAACGGCGCAATTGAGCATTTAAGCTAACGGGCAAAAAGACGGAAAATACGGAAATCTTGCTAAAATACGGAAAAAATGCTGAACTAAAAGGCGGAAATGTCGTAAAAGACGGAAACGGCAGAAATCTTGATAAAATACGGAAATAGGAAAAGGCGGAAAAACCGGAAAAAGTCAGAAAAAATCTCGCTGAAGGACGGAAATGTTAAAAGGACATCTTGCTGAAATACGGAAATGACGGAAAGCCGTAATTATTGCTAAAATATACGGAAATAGGAAATGACGTATAATGCTACAAAGCGGAAGAAATCTTGTTCAAAGAGAAAAGTGTAGGAAAGATGGAAATTTTGCCAACGTACGGAAATTGAATTACTGGCAAGAAACTGCAGCTTGATGCAAAATCAGTCAATTTTGTTCAGTTAAACTTTGATCTTTCGATGCGAAATCGTTAATCTAACTTTGTCAGAGGGCTTGTGATTCTCTCTCCATTATTTATACAACAAACTTCTCTGTTAAAACAAGGAAAATATTGCAAAGGCGAAGCTCTTGCTGAAATGCAACGAAACACGAAAAGACGGAAAATACTACAAAACAAAGGAAATCTTGCTAAAAGACGGAAAATGTGAAAGAAGGAAATCTTGAATAAGGAAAATATTGCAAAGGCGAAAATCTTGCTGAAATGCAACGAAACACGAAAAGACGGAAAATACTACAAAACAGAGGGAATCTTGCTCAAAGACAGAAAATGTCAAAGACGGAAATCTTGCTGAAAGAAGGAAAATAATGCAAAGGCGGAAATACCGGTTTTACTAAGAGACAGAATTGTTACAAAGGTGAAAATCTTGCTAAAAGAGGGAAAATGTTACAGAAACAAAAATCTTGCTGAAAGACAGAAAATGTTGGAAAAATGGAAATCTTGTAATTTAAGACCTGTTTTTTATGACATTTTCCGTATTTCAGTAGGCCTAAGAGTTCCGTCTTTTCAGAATTTTTTGTCTTTTAGCAATACTTCGGTCTTTGTAACATTTTCCGCATTTTTGTAAGATTTCCATGTTTCCAACATTTTCTGTTTTTTAGCAATATTTCCGCCTTTGCAACATTTTCCGTGTTTTGGTAACTTTAGATTTTCTGTCTTTGTAACTTTTTCCGTATTTTAGTAACTATAAAATTTCCATCTTCGTAACATTTTCCGTATTTTATAGTAACTTTAGGATTTCCGTTTTTGTAACATTTTCCGTATTTTAATTACTTAAGATTTCCGTCTTCGTAACATTTTCCTTATTTTATAGTAATTTTAAGTAGAGATGGCTCGGGCTGATTTTTTTGAGGCCCGGACCGCCCATGGCCCGGAACCTCTAGCTCAGTAATCGTAACCGAACAAGCAACTCACACCAAAAATAAAGCCCAGCCCGCCCAAAGCCCATTCTTTTTATGAACCTTTAACCACATTAATCAAACTTAAAGGGATTTCAAAAAGTGTTAGCGGCTCGTTAGCGGCCCGGTAATAAACAAAGATAAAGCCAGGCCGTTAGCGGACCAGCAAAAAGACCGGTTAATGGCTCGTTGGCGGGTCTCTCAGCGCCCCATGCCATCTCTAACTTTAAGATTTCCGTGTTTGTTACATTTTCGGTATTTTAGTAACTTAAGATTTCCATCTTCGCAACATTTTCCGTATTTTAGTAGGATTTCCGTCTTTCTAACGTTTTTTGTCCTTTAGCAATATTTCCGTCTTTGCAACATTTTCCGTACCAGTGGTTTAGTAACTTAAGATTTCCGTCTTTGAAACATTTGTTACAAAAACGGAAATCTGAAGTAACTAAAATACGGAAAATGTCACGAAGACGGAAATCTTAAAGTTACTAAAATACAGAAAATGTAAGAAACACGAAAATCTTGAAGTTACTAAAAAACGGAAAATGCAACAAATAGGGAAATCTTAAAGTTGCTAAAATAGGGAAAATGTTACAAACACGGAAATTTTAAAGTTACTAAAATACGGAAAATGTTACCAAGACGGAAATCTTAAAGTTACTAAAATACAGAAAATGTTACAAAGACGGAAACCCCAAAGTCACTAAATGCGGAAAATATTTCAAAGACGGAAATTAAGCTTAAAGTTACTAAAATACGGAAAACGTTACAAATATGGAAATTTCCAAGTTACTAAAACTACAGAAAATGTTACAAAAACGGAAATCTTAAAGTTACTAAAATACGGAAAGTGTTATACAAATACGGAAACCCTAAAGTCACCAAAATACAGAAAATGCTACAAAGACGGAAACCCTAAAGTTACTAAAATGAGGAAAATGTTATAAAGACGAAAATCCTAAAATTACCAAAATACGGAAAATGTTACAAAAACGGAAATCTTAAAGTTACTACAATACGGAAAATGTTGCGAAGGCGGAAATCTTAAGTTACTACAATATTTTTATATATTTTTTTATTTAGTTGCACATTTATCTTCCTATCACGGGAAAGCGATCAAAGCGCTATACGAGCTCGCTCAGGAGTTGCCAGTTATCTGTCTACCACACCAAGTTGGGGGAATTCCCTAAAGTGCCTTTTCCAACGGCACAACAAGAAGGCTAAACTTGCCGACTTGTTCTCCACACTGTCCCTTTAATGATCAAGTAGGGAAGCTGAGAATACCAAGTGATTGGTTAGACCCGACTCGGAATCAAACCCGATTCTACAGTTCAAAAGACAGACGCTCTACACCACTCGGCCATTTGAGCTGTTTAGTAACTTAAAGGCCCACTGCACCCAAATTCATCAAAAGTTGTAGGCTAAATATGTATTAAATATATTTAAACATTTTCGCGAAAATTCGATCTCGATATCTGGTCTCCGTAACGAGAAAACTGGTAAAATATCGTTAAATTCGTGACGTCATTGAGTACCAACAACCAAGAAATAATGCACTTCTAAAGCTTTCGCTGGGCGAAAGCTTTCGCAAAGCTTTCGGCAAAGTGCGAAAGCTTTTGCTGTGCGAAATTACTAAAATGTTACTACCTGAAGTTACTAAAATGCGGAAAATGTTACAAAGACGGAAATTCTAAAGTTACTAAAATACGGAAAATGTTACAAAGACGAAAATCTTGAAGTTACTCAAATCTAGAAAATGTTAGCCTACAAAGATGGAAATCCTAAAGTTACTAAAACATAGAAAATGTTATAGGTCTACAAAGACAAAAATCTTCAAGTTACCAAAACACGGAAAATGTTACAAAAACGGAAAGCATAAAGTTCCCAAAATACGGAAAATGGAATCCAGCTAAAGTGCCTTTTCCAACGACACAACAAGTAAACTTGCCGGCTTGTTCTCACTACTGTGCTTTTACTGCTGAGTGTCAAGCAGGGAAGCTGTGAATGCCAATTTTAAAGTCATTGCTTCGACCCGACTCGAAATCAAACCCAAGTCTACGGTTACCGCGAGGCGGACGCGCCTACTACTCGGCCATCTGAGCTGTTTAGTCTTTTACGTCTTGAGCTGTTTAGTCTTCATTATGCGTCTTTTTCTATTTTCGTATTATTCAGCAATGATTCCGGCTTTCCATCATTTCCTATTTCTGTAAGTTTATTTCAGCAAGATGTCCTTTTAACATTTCCGTCCTTCAGCGAGATTTCTTCCGACTTTTTCCGTTGTTTCGGTCTTTTTCTATTTCCGTATTTTATCAAGATTTCTGCCGTTTCCGCCTTTCCGTCTTTTCCGACATTTCCGCCTTTTAGTTCAGCACTTTTTCCGTACCTCCCGTATTTTAGCAAGATTTCCGTATTTTCCGTCTTTTCCTATTTCCGTATTTTAGTATTGTCCATTGCAGTATTACTAAAGCCGGCTGCACACAGAGCTCGTTGCGATGCGCCACGACCATTGCAATCTCGTTTACGTCAACTGCTGCGACTGCCGATGCACACAGTTGCGATTTTCGTACGCAAAAATCGTGCGACTCGTGCGATTCCAGCGACAAATCGCGCTGACTATGCACACAGAATGCGACTGAAGCGAGTGCGGTCATCGCAACATTTGCAAGTAAAAAGAATTAAGTGCGTTCTACGATTCCTGCGACAAACTAAAAAATTTTCTACTTTGTCGTAGGAATCGCAAGCAAACTACCGTATAGGTTGTGAAAACAGTTGGTAGTAGGCACAATAGGCTGTAGGCCACGTCGACAAAAAAAAATCGAATTTTACGTGAAGTTTTCCGCCTGATCTTTCTCAATTTTAGTTTTAGCTCTTAGCAGAGTATGCTGGCATGTTACACTTTTTCTCGCGCCATGCGCAATCTAGTAGTATTGCATATCTATGGGCCCTAGGCTTTAGGCTAAACGTAAATCCGGCCCTGCATGCCAGTTAACTTTCTCTGAAGCACGAACTTTTGTGCTTTCTTCAACTTCTTCCGGACTTATCCTTGTAAAATCTTTAAACGACTGCGATTTCCTTGCAATCGAACGTGTTATACTTAACTCCAAAATATTGTTATATATAATTTCTTTTAATACCGGTCAGGATAGGCGTTCTAATATTTTTTATATAACGTTGAAAGTACCCCTCAGAACTAGCTTTGACATACTTTTATTGTCGCAGTAATGCTGGCTGGACATTTAACAACTACCTATATCAGCTTTACACCATGAAAGTTTAGTGCATTTGCCTTCAAGGGGAGGCGGACCCAGCGGCGACAAGGAGATGACCTCGTAACAATTTTATTTGCAGACAATTTTACAGCAAGAAGGACAAACAAATTTTTCTAAGGATCTTGGTACTTTTTCAATTTTCAGCGGATATCTATGTCATCACTAGGGCGATTCACGGTCAATAAAATCAATTTTTTTTTTTGGAAGTAGAAAATAACTCTAACAATGTGCAAACAAAATTTCACTGTCGTAGGATCAGTATTGATGAAGTTATAAAGTCAATAAATGTCAATTTTTTGTTTTTTAGATCAATTATTTTTATTAGGTCAACTTTTGCTTTCTTGCTTTTTTTGCGTGATTCTACTTTATACTCAAAAAGAGATTACTCAGATAATTGAGAGATGGAAGTTCGTAACTGTTGGTGGTACCAGGGAGGTGTATGCTGTCGCCAGACTGTTATCGGTATTACAGTTTTACACATGCTTAATTTATTAATATAATGTTTGATGTAATTTCATTGATTCGATTGTGAAGATCCGTTCAGACAACTTTGCAAGATTGCAATTTCGGCAAAATTCGTGTATGATAAAATATGCTTTTCGTCGTGTTTTCATTGTTGCATATTTTTGTCGCTACGAATCGGTAGTCAAAAACATTAGAATTGAAAAGCCAATGCATTAGTTATTCGAACATACACTTTGATGTCATAAAGATTGCAATACAGCGAAACACTTGAATACGACTCTGGATTCTGCGCAATTACGCAGAGCAGTTAAACTTTCTGCCAGAAAACGTGCGGAATTATGTGTGCGTACATTATAATCTAAGCACTAACTGAAGTGACTTTGGTGGTTTTTTCTTATGGAATGGTTCTTTCTTTTCATTGTTCCGTTAGGTCAATAAAGTCAATTTTTTGATAAAATAAAGTCAATTTTTTGAGATTTTTAGGTCAATAAAAAATCGCCCTAGTCATCACAGATACCGCAGAAGCTGCCAAGTGGAAGCGAAACAAATATCCAGTAGCAACTATAATCAGGGCCGAAACTAGGAAATGCGGGGCCCCCCCGAAATCATCTTTCGGAGCCCCCTAAAATTTTTTTCTTGAATGGTGATACAAAAGAGCGAGCCTTAAAAGGGCGATGCCAAGCTAGGGGGTCTGGGGGCATGCCCCCCTGAAAATTTTGCGGAATTTGACCTTATTTGGGGAGCTTTTTGAGCCTTTAAAATTCATCAGTTTTAACAAGGTTTAATAGTCTGTTCTACTAGGTCTCTTCCAAACCCACTAAAATAATGCTGCAAGCAAACCCTATAATCTAACATTTCGCTATCAATGCGAAAAAAAAAACGTTTTTAAGGCTTATTTTTGCGCTTTTCACTTGAGGATGAGGGGCCCTTGGTATGTTACTAAACATTTGTTTGCTAGTTTTGCGACTGCTATTTTTCGAAAAATTTGCAGGGCCCCCCTAGGCCAAAAGCATAAATATGGTATGCAGGCCCCACATCGCGTGAGTTAAGACAAAAAATATATTGAATCTTAGAATAGGCCTATTTAAGACACCTTTATTATACGTTGAGTTAATAGTACTACGCACTGACTATTTACGGGGCCTCCTTTTTGTGCGCCCCCCCCCCGGTTGGGGGGTTCGGGGGGCGCTAGTTTCGGCACTGAATGTAATTGGAATTAAAACTTTCAACTTGAATGCGTTTAAATTGCCGTTTTGAATCAAGATTAACAACGCTTCTTCATTTGGTTCTTTTCGTTCAAGTGCTTTACCATTTTCAGGTCTTCCAGTGATGGTTCCCAAGACGAGAAGGATCAAGTCTTCCCCGAAATATAGTTACCAGTACCAGTGTTAAGACAGACATTTACACCGAATCACGGAAGGCAGCTTATTTACACGCAACGCTCACCAATGTCACCATGACTTTTTTTTTGGAAATCGACTGTCTCAGACGTTTTTTTAAAGGTCGACCTTCAAAGTTCGAATTAAATTTCTACATTTACACCAGGGCTGCGAACTCGGTCAACTTTTTTAATCGAGTTTAAGTACGAGTTCAGCATTTTCATTTATGCGAGTTCAAGTCGAGTGAAACTTTAATCAAGTTCTTTCGAGTTTAGGAAAAAAACTGATTATCTTGAGCATGGCGCAAGTTGTTTTGAGAGTGGTTATTGAGTAAAAATTTTCGAGTTCGAATTCAAGTTTTCAGCCCAGAATATTTACGAATTCAAGTTTTAGTTCGAGGTCTCAGCTTAAACTTTTTTCGAGATCGGCAAAAAGATCGAGTTCGCAGACCTGATTCACACCAGGAAAATTCTTTACATTTTTGTCCCAGCAATGCCGTAAACGCTTGGAAAACAAAGATTGGCACCAGAGACGGAGTGGATAAATGAATTACAGGTTCATCACGCAAGTATTTGCCAGAACTTTTATGCATGACAATTCTTTTGACTTTCGTGACATGGAAGATCTTGTAACGCTTAGGATACGGTGGAAGAAGCAAACCAGCATGTTTTTATCCGTATTTTCAATTGACGAAAACAACCAATATTTATTTCAATTATAACCAGGCCGACAGAATTTTATCCAATAATCGTAACTCGGTGTCGGACTTGACAATCTGTCAGCTCGCATCAAGACAGACGTGGAATCGATTCACTGAATAAATTACCTTCAGAGAAGACTTTTTCGGCTGCTTTAAGCCACAGGAAATTGGAGAATGAAATCACTAAGGAATATGTAGAGTAGGCATACATGACAAGGCAAAATTTTATCGAAGACATTTTTTACATTTATTTAGTCAACAAATTAGATCTGGCATAGTAAAGTTGGGCTACTTAACTAGTACTGCAAGTGATTAACGGCATTTTATCGCAAGTCCATGAACCTAACTGACGAATTTAAATTACAATATCGCAAATCTCTATCAGTGAACAATTCTTCGCTGAAGAAAGGGAAGTCTCGTCGACTGAACGAGCAAAAAGGCGATGTGATTAAGCCTAATTTAATTTTGCATCATGGAGAAAAATCATACGCCAACCACATTAAATATTTTGGATATTTTTAAAATGCAAAATTATGTAAAACGCTTAGAGCAAATCCGAAAAAAGATTAATTGCGAGCGATAATTATAATGAAAGACTTTCATCTCAATGAAAACGTACTCATAATTTTATCACTTCTAAAGAGGATAATATAACTTTATTTGCGTAACTGACTTTCCAGCAAGCACAGTAGGCTACAAGCAAAACAAGAATACTGTACAATTAAAATAAAAAGTCGGTGTATCTGCTAAAACCTTGAATTTACAGAAAAGTAGCAATTTTATGAATAAATGAAAATTCAATTAATCTTTGAAAAAATACTTTCTGGTTGACTTGAAAAAAAAAAAACAAGATGAAAAAAGTAAAATCAAAAGAATGCCTTACTTCGAGTGGTAAGCAGGCCAACGACATATGGGACAACAATGCCTATCACTATGAAGCCACTGGAGAATGCAATCATGATGATATACATGGCCGCAAGGCAAACCACAAACGTTAGAATGTTTTTTGTAATGCTCTAAGCATACAGCACAGGACTGCTCTTCACGCATACCCATGGGAGGACCAGCCGTGGGCCTAAATCTGGGACTTCGGCCCCGGAAACAAGACTTAAGGGACCTTAAAAGCCCTGTACTTAAGCGGGAATGGGTTCGAACGGATGAGCAGCTTCTACCCCTCAAATCTTCTCGACATTGAGAGGCCCAAGACCTATTTGGTGAAACCGAAGATGTTCTAGTAGACCTTCCGACACTGCAATCGGAATCATTATCAGAACATTCCAGGCATTCTCCAGTGTATTTCCAGACCGGCAAATTTTCAATATAATCACTGGGCACCAAAGGCTGTAACCACAGCCCAGGAGTCGCTAGCCTTTCAACTAGACGTCTTGATATGTCGTTATAGCCCACATGACGGTTTTCATTTAACAGAAGTAGGTCTGAAAGGGTATCAGAGTCGGGATCCAATTCTATAAAGTTTAGTTTTCTTAAAGCTTGAACAGAAGCGATGAAAAAGATTAAAAAGCTTACAGAGATGAGATAAGGTTTAACAAGCATCAATTGCAAGCAATGACGAATACTTCCTGCCATTTCTGTAAGTGAAAAGCTTTGTAGGTGCTGCAGACTTAAATCGATGAGATAAACATACACCTTTGGTTTGTAACTTGAAAGTAAAAGCCAGGCTCCAAGTAAAGCAGCGTTGTAGATGAAAAACGCTTTAACTGTTTTTATAAAACGTGCTAACACATACCCAGAAGAGACAAAGAACGACAAACCGGCTAGCAAATTGCACAAATATATACTAAAAGTAAACATCAAATTAATGTCAGGATTAAACGTTTGTAAAAACAAGTACAAACTGGAAAAATGAAGATAGTTGCCTTTCTGTTGCTCGTTGGAATAAATATAAGTTTTTCCGTTTGCTAAGAGGCATACAAAAGCTTTCGGCAAGTCGAACTTAACGTTAAGCATTCCACGTAATGCTAAAGCATCGGAATTTTGGTTCAGGGAAAATTTACCAAAGCGAATTCGGTTTCGAAACTTAGCTTCCAGAGATGCAAACATTACTGGAACCCGAGGAAGTTCAGAGACATACACTAATTGCACAGGATAAGCTTTGCGCGATGTAGAACTGAGCCAATTCCGACTCAAATGATCTAAATCCGGAATGTCCTTAATTGATTCTTGCACGGAATGAGCCACCCAACCGAAAGCAGCATTTTCCCTGAAATTTTTTATAAGTGTTTAGCTTCAAGTATTCCGAACAATCAAAGAATTAGCAACTAACCCTTCTAACTTCCTCGTAACTAATTTGCAAGTGGATGAAACCATCTAGATCAGGAGTTTTCAAACAATGGTCACGAGACCAACAAAAAATTTTATTGCTGAGCAGGGGTACACTGGTGTTGAGAGTCTCTAGAAAGCAGTCACAAATCATAATTGGGTTGATAACCACTGATCCAGTCAATGTTTTAATTCCCTAATCTGACGGTTATAGCGGTAGTCAATGTTTTCTGGCCTTTGACATTTTTAAATACCTTTTATATTTGTAATTTGAAATTCTGTCATTTACGAACCTTGGGTATTTCATGGTAATGATGCATTTTGCGATTCATCATTTTCCCAAGCCCAATAGCTCCGAAAAAATAAACCAGCAAACCATGCTGGCGATCAGTAATGAAGAGCGTAGAGCGCAGTCTAGGGTATCGTTCTATCCACTCAATAAGAACTGAAAATGCCTATATACGTGGAAACGCAAACAAAAAACGATCCCACGCACTACCGACAAATTTCAAAATACGTTTTGTCAATTTCCTTGCCAGTGTATTTTTGCGCTGTTTCGGGCAGTGTTTTTTACTTGTGGCGCAAATAAATTAATAGTCAACCTCAGGTTAACATTAAAAAAAAAATTATTAGGCTAATTATTATTATTTCTAATCTTGTGCTCGCCAAGACCATCAAACCCCAAGCTACATACAGAGCCTTAAATTCACAAAACGGTCAAAGAAACTAACTAATCTGTGATGAACAGTGGCACTAAAGCTTCGAAAACAGAGTTATAACAAGATTATGCTAACATAAAGAAGCACACTTAAAAATAAACCGTCGTAGCTGACAAATCAAAACAATTGTCCTTTGGTATGTAATGCGACAACAGCCGTTTCAAGGTCAGACTCTACTGAATTAAATAAATGTGTGCCAACAGTCAACAAAGTAGTCTTTGTTCTCAACAAATGGAAATAATATCAGATAATGCTAATGATACTACGTATGTTACAGCCTATTGTTATGTTAATGAACGACATGTTAAATTAATCGCCCTCTCATACGTAAAAGTAATTCTTCACCGACACCGAAAAATAAACCTGAGGATAATTCGCGAAACACACGGATTGACTTATGGCAACATCAACTAAAGGTTCAAGCACCAAACCACAGTACTTTCAGTGACGATTAACTAACAAAGGTGGAACTCGTTCGTTCGAATTCAATCAATCAGCAAACATACAAAAATCAAATTTTCAGTATACTCGCGGTATTACGCCGAAGCATGTAACGAGGGGCGGGACCCATCTCCGCCGCTTTGCGCCCGGGCAACATAGTTCCAAAGAAACGTCGCAGCGGTGGCGAGCCGTTGGCAACACTGCGTCTGATTTGACCGGCCCAGGAATCGAATCTCCGACTCCTGCCTACGTAAATAGTGCCTACGTATATATAGTGACTACGTAAATTGTGCAATACATAGTGAATTGTGTACGTAAATAATACATAGTGAATTGTCTACGTAAATTGTGTAATAATAGTGACTACGTATATCCAGTGACTACGTAATACATTCGCTGCCTACGTAAATAGTGACTACGGTAAGTTCATGTTGGTCTTCCAACCTTAAGATACTTTAATCGATACAAATTTCACAAATTTCAGCATTCAATGCTAAATACAAAAAGAGCTCTAAAATATAGACTTACTCTGTCTTCCTCGTTAGGTAATGTTTCCGATGAATTCCTCGATGGTGTTTCTTGTAATGGTTACTAACAATAAGTTGCGAAGAGGACACAGATAAACTGTCACATAAAGCTGGAGTTTTCTAAAAATAGTAAAAATTGAAACCAAAATTCAAAAATTAACGCAAACTTGCTCGAGAGCAAACGCCTGCATTGCACAAAAATATGTTTCTCAATTGATTGAACTACCAACAACATTTTCAAGAAACCAAATCTGTTTTATGGAGGGCCATCAGTGTTCCCTCTAAGCTGTGCGCGTGTGCGCGCGCACACGGCTTTCAGAGGCTACGCACACGCGTAAACATACTGCGCACAGACATATCATGATGAAGCAATGTTCTCGGTTGGCAAGTTGAGGAAAATTGTTCTTGGACCTGCTAAAAGGACGCATTTCCCCGCAAATTGTACCGTCTACCGTGAGCGAAAAATAAACCAGCAGCAACATAACCAAGAGAAGTTGCGCTATTTGTTTTCAATAGCTGCCATATTCAATTTAATCATGGGTTTTTGCACAAACGTTAGTCATTTCTAAAAAGTGCGCACTTGCCAAAGTTTGAGCGCACATAGACTACAAAAAATTAGAGGGAACCTTGATGGCCATTCATACAACTAAGGCAGCAGTGAATCTGTGGAACCATTACATCTCTTATAGGTTGTCACACAACATCTTGTAAAGTATCTTGATATCTGCGCAAAAGCAAAACACCCAAACTGAGAAGCCTTTTTACTTGATTATAATAACGTGCCAAACCAAGACCACCGTTGCAATTCGCTGCCTACGTAAATAGTGACTACGGTAAGTTCATGTTGGTTGTAGTGAACACAGCAAGTTGAGTGGGACGTTTTAATATATTACGCCCAATCAGTTAGTTTTTCGTATTATGCAAAAAGATTAAAAAATCATGCAATAGATACAATTGCCTGCTTGTAAGCGTTAAAAAAACGTGTCCAGATGCTCACTTAAGTGCAAGCTTTCCGACAGAATTGCCCGGCTGCAACAAAACCACACGAACATTATACGCTTCCTGCTTGAAGTATCAACACAAACACACCGCGGCGTGTCCTCTTTACCTGGCAAAACACTTGTCCCGCCTGTATTCCCGATGCACGAACGTTTTTAGTTAACTTTCTCCATTCTTCCCCTTGAATAATATTATGCTGCTGATCAGCTACCACCTGTAAAATTGAAGATGATTTTTTGAGCTTATTATCGTTAAAACCAAATTAGTTTAAAAACTTAACCATCAAAAAGGCTTACACTGAACCACAAATATACACAATCAACTGAATTGACTTTAGCCAAGCATCATAGCATAAAGCAAACAATACACACTTTTTTCACACGTAGTTAGCTAGTCTTGAGTTTTGAAATATACAAAATGTTAGGTTGATGCTTTGCAAATTAAGTTAACCTCAACACTTTACAAAAGAGTTATGATAAAGCGTTTCTTGAAGCCTAATGCGAAAACAGCTTTTTTCAAAGCTATTCTTATCTTTTTTGTGACAAAATGTTAATGAAAACTTTCTTTTGATATTTACTGAAGAAACTTTCAAGCCTAAGTATTACACTTGCTATAAACGCAAGATGTCTTTGATGGGTAACGTTTTGTTTTTTAAAGTCCAAGTTTTATCCCTGGAGTAAAAAAATTCTCAAACAGATGCTCACTATTTCCAAAAATATGAGCAAAGTCAGATTAAATGTTACACGAAATAAATTATGAAAGTCTGAAAGAATTGAAATTTGCAAATTTGCATGACTTACTATGATATTCCATACAAAAAAGCGACACTTATGATTACGTTATACCTGAACTAGCCAAACGTCTTCAGAATTATCCATTGCAGCTTCTAGATCTTGCTTAGAAGAAAAAGTCACAGCATCATAAGTTTCCAAACCATCGAGATTCTGAGCAGCTGTAACCTCATCCTAAACAATTCATACTGTACACAACATTGCATTTAAAAAAAAATTGGACTCAAAAACGTCATCCAATATCTGCAACCAATTATGAAATATATAATCGAAGCAGAACTTTTTTTGGTGAGGTACAACATGGCCAACTCTGCATTCAGACAAGATTTTTAAAGTTTGAGTTAGAGCTAGAGTTGAGTCAGAGTTGCGTTTTGGTTAAGTTTTAAAGTTAGGGCAAGAGTTGGACATTTTAACCCTGTGCTGATCATGCCAAATAGTTGCTCACTCTTAAAGACCCATTAATTTTATATAGTTTTCTCACAAACAAAAGATGTAAAAACTTTGGTTTTTCAATATATATATATGTTATTGTTAGGAAATCAAGTAACAATTTAGCAATGCAATAAAATTATATAATTATCTTTAGGAAATGACTGAGATCCACTAGCGATAAATTTCCTGTAAAATCAAATTTTCTTACACTTGTTACAACTCCGGAAGCTGATACAAGGTCGCTGAGATCTTTCTTTTCAATCGCACCATAGTGACTTACTCCACGTGCACGCAGAAGCCATCTTAGCTGCCGAAGGCTTAAGTCAATTGGATTTACAAGAGTTGCAACACCAGCCACATCAGACCTAAACATTTACAAAACAGTTTGGCAAATCACAAAAACAGCAAACTGGCTAGTAATGAGAATAACAGTAAGACTATATCCATTCATATGATACCGGTAACTACTGTTCCCTCTAAGGTGCAAAATTTAAGAAAAATGAGGAATTTTAAGCAAAATTTTCTAATTTTGCTTTTAGCTTGCCATCTGGAACGGTGATTACTGTCCGAATTTAAATCAAAGTACCGGTATTCAATATTTTGGTGCAAAGCAAAATTTATATATTCTGGAACTCAACTTTGAGGGAAAAATTGCATCAAACTTTCTTTAAACCCCCTAAATCTTAAGGGCAACTTTTTTATTGAAATCTACATTTGAGCAAATTCACACTTGCTGAAAATTAAGAGGGAACAGTGCCGGTAACGCTATAATCAGGGCTGCAAACTCTAAGCATGTTCAATCAAGTTCAAGTTTGTGTGCATAAAAAATTTGCAAGCCAAGCTAGCCTAGTCTAACATTGTAACACCATAACAATAACAGAATAACATGACATAACCAGAAAACTTACCAAGCCAAAAAGTCAACAGCACGATACAATGCCACCAACAATGTGAGGTACAAAAACAACAGAAAAGCTTTTAAAATGATCATTGTGGACTAAACATGTAAAGTATTGGTGTTCAGCAACTTCCAACTAGCTGCTAGTCTACATCTATCCTCTGATTATGCTGCTATTATAGCTGAGATTCCAGATCAGTTTCAAAAAAATCAATGTTATATAATGTTTCAACTTTAACAAAAGTGTACACCAGTACAATGCTACATGGAACACTGAATCCTGTGTATAAAAAGCACATCATATCATTGATAGTCTACCTACCACAATGCACCTACACCAGAGACTAGGCCTATAACAATATAACCACAAACCAGACAACAGTGCAACCAGCAAACCAGTAGTGTTACAGTGTTAGAGTATCTACTTGGTTACTGTAAAGTGCAGAGCTAAACTATGTTGAACTGAAAATTCAACAGCAATTGAGGAAGATTGTGAAGTGAGCTTGCGCTCTTCGAGTCAGCAGCCACCCGTTATATATATCAAATGCGATCTGCTCCAGCCACAAATTGAACTTGTCACGTAGGATCTGTCACCTGCGTGCAGTACCGCTAGGCCATGTTGCTGACCGACTATTCAAACTTTGTACGCACTGAACTAGTGTAGGCCAACCGTCTATTAAAACTGCACACCTAATCTAAATACAGTCACCAGTTTAGAGTTATTAAATCTGCAATAACCATACCACAGACCAGTGAACTATGGTATTGGGTACCTGTAGCGTGTAGTCTACCACTGCTAGACTAGTCTACTGCATTCATTCATCTGTCATATAACTGATATAACATTAAACTAGCCTTTCATCAACCCATACAGCATAGTTATGTTCAGCTACGTAGTTTGTTTACAGTTTACCATATCATTTTCTGGTATACTGGTAGTAGTACCGTATAATGTATATACGAGTACAGCCTACCAGTACCTAGACTACCAGGTACGCACATCGCTTTGATTTCCACTTAAGACTATAGAGCTGCAAACTCGAACTGTGTTTTTTTTGCAAGACTCGAACTCAAAAACCAAAACTTCCTGAACTCGAACTAGTTCCCGAAAAAAGTTGATGAAGTTTTGAGCTTACCGGTGCTTTAAACTTTACAATAATTAGGGTAGGTTCACCACCCTGCGACCGTCACCACTCCACGACCACTTTCGTTTTTTCGTAATTTAAGATTGAAATATTAGTTTTTTTGCTTTCTTGTTTCACACGGCTAAGTACATTGATCTTACCTATTAGTCCACAAAAAATGAGTTATTTTTGTTAAAATTTGAATTAATGAGACTTCGACAAACTTAATTTCGAAAAAACTGTCTCTTTTTTGTCATAAAACCACTTTTTGTTTTGTTGCGTTCAAACTCTCGCCAAAATTTAATCGCTGCAGCTAGAGATTTGATTTTTTCGATGGAAACTTCTTGAATGACTTCGCAGATTTGGTCAAAAATCTGGTAACCTACCTTTAGACCCTTATATTTTATTTAAGATTTTTGCAGGGTACAACTGGAAATCTTGAGGTAACCACTGTGCGACCACCTTGCTGATGGAAATTTTGCACGTGCTACGCAAGTTCGAATGAAATTTCGTTTATGATGTCAGAATAATATGTTTGTTTTTACATAATGCCACTTTAATGTAGCAGGTAAATAGGTAGGGCTTAGCCTAAACGGAAGAAAAAGAAGTAGAAAAAACAAGAATTAAACTTAGGATTTTTTAAAAATAAAAATTAATGAAATCATGCCAGGAAAAATAGGAATTCATAAGGGGTATAGTTGCACACACAAACATTTAGAAGATGAGTCATCATCAGTAAAAAGCAAAACGTCGCAGAGAAGCGCTAGCAAAAAACACGGCATTCCAAAAACAATTGTCGCTAATTGAACATCAGATTGATGTTTAAATAATTCAGACTCTTTGACGATTTCAAGCCCCATCCATGTATCAATGCAGCCACGTAGACTACCCCTTTACATCATGAAAAAACTGAAAACTTTTTAATTTCTATGGATATTCCTACCTGTTTTCTTTTCCCAGTATTAAAGCCTTCCGAGTTCGAAGCTTTTACACTCATTCAATCGCAGTCTCGTATCGGTATGGCGCTTCACGCTTGTTGCGGTGAGATTACGTCAGCCGTTGGTTTGGAAATTTCCCGCTTCAGCGTTGTGCAATTTTTTCTCGATCGCTCGTTGCCGTGGCAACCTTTGTCTGAGTTGGCTGCTGCATTCGTTCAGTTAATTACGAGTGCAGGCTGTGAACGTTAGGAAGCTGTGTTTTAGATGTAGATGTTCGCTGTTGTGTCGGTGTTTGTCGCAGTCTTGCAGTTGGGCCGCTGCTGTGGAGCGTGCACGAATTTTGTTTGGACACGCTGTGTCACCTACGCTAGGTCTATGTTATTCAGGAAAGTTATGTTTACTGCCATAAGCTACTGTTTAGTTCTCGTATAGCCACCGGGCTGTGCACCTATCTGCAGTAGATTTTTGTTAGTTGATTTGGTTTGGCTGAAGTGTAGTTTGGGCGTGTTATTTTAGGTGCCTGGTTGTCAGCGAGTTAATGTGATGTTTCGACCTCTTGCAGAAGACTATTTGCGAATTTGAGTGTGTTACGTAACCTTTTGTTTCTAGAATACGCACAAGTTGTCTTTAATGCTTGATAACGCTTGGTAATGCTTGATAACGCTTGGTAATGCTTGATAACGCTTGGTAATGCTTGATCATGCTTGATGAAGCTTAGTTTCTAATTGAATAAGAGCTTGCTATCTACTCTGTGCTTGTGTGTGCGTTTGAGTACATCCTGGTTGTACTCTATAGCTAAGCAGTTTAGGTTAGAGTTAGGGACCAAGAGTTAGGAATCCTTTGTTATCTGTGTTTTCAAGTAATATTTGAGTCTGAAAGCTAGCATCAAGTGTTGAGAGATCGTGTAAGTTTGTTCAAATAGGATCAAGGTGCTGGGTTCGAATGTTCGACACCTAGCAGTGACAAGGAGCGTCACTCTAACCGGGGTTAAGTGCTACCCAAACATTTCCTACAACAACAACGCTCTTGGGGAAAAACTTTCTTTGAGTGAAAGATCTACAATCGATGTAAAGCACTCTGCAATCGATTTGTGGAGCTCTGCGACATCAGCGATGATAAGTGTACGGCATGGTAGCCTCGGCTTTTGACCTTTTCGTAGAAAAAGATCAGTAATGGAAAGACGACATTCGGTCATTTTGCGAATATTCTAACTCCACCACTCTGGCGCGAAAAGAACTGTAGCCCTAACCGTTGTAACAAGAAAATCTGAACCTTCCAACCAGCATCATTGTCTTTTAACCTCTAACCAGGCCTTCACCCGATTACAATTCAACAATGATAAAGCAAAAGACGCAAACGCACTGGGACGAACAACGACCAACGTACTTCTAGCAGAAAAATGCTAATTGGTGGAGAAGAAGAACCACAATGGATAGCGTGTGATAAATGCGACAGTTGGCTTCATGTAAAATGCACTGATAACCTGGAATCGACACTAGGGAGAGAAGAAATAGAGCTAAATTGGATATGTGGAAATCGCTGTCGGATAAACCAATAGATGCAATAGCTTTAGCTTTTACACTGGTCCCGTCGGTTAAAAATTCGCTTTTATTTGATTACATTTTTATGTTGTTTAAGTAGTTGATTAGGTGTCATTAAAGTTTTTTTTTAACATTCAAGTTTGTTATACTTGCTGCAGTCACTTCTCACTTGGTCCAATTAATTCAGAGTTTATCAATATACCTTCGACTTTGTTGCGTGTTAACTTTTTACATTCAAATCTTCATTATACTCGCGGTACCGGTATTACCGGTATTACTCGCGGTAGCCCACCGGTATTACCGGTACACTGAAGCGTGTAACCAGTGGCGGGCCCATCTCCACGGCTTAGCGCCTGGGCTACACAGCTCTAAAGAAATGTTGCAACGGTGGCGAGCCGTTTGCGACACAGTGTCGATTTGATCGACCTGGGATTTGAACCCCAGACCTTCCGTACACAGCATGTGCGCTAAGCAACTGAGCTGACGGTCGGTCTAACGGGTTCAATTAAACACTGCAAAGAACGACAAAGAACTGAAAACACTGCCAAGGACGTCAAAGAACGACAACGGACTTTAAATTAGTTACTAAACACCGCAAAGAATGACAAAAGACTTAGAATCATAGTCTCTAACATACCAAGAAACGACAAAGGACTCAAATTAACATGATTCCAACTCCTTTGTCGTTCCTAGTTTTGTTCGACATCATAATTCCAAGTCCTTTGTCGTTCTTTGCGGTGTTTAGTAACTAGAGATGGGCGAATAGTAATCATTCGTTGAAAAGTAATGGTTAAGAAGAAGTAACGGATAGTAACGGATTCGTTTTGTCAAAATACCGATTCCAAATTGTATTCGTTTGCCATCCAGGGCCGAAACTACGCAATGCGTGGCCTCCCCCGAAATCATCTTCCTTCCGAGGCCCCAACGTCCAATTTTCCGCTAAACATCGAGTGAAGACCAAAAAAAAAAAGTCTTCACACCATCCGACGTCTTTTCTAAAGTAATCTACTTGGAACTGTTACTCAAAAGTAACGGTTAAGCACATCTCTAGAGAAGATATTGCATACTTTTTATCCGTTACTTGTATTCGTTTAGGTAATCACGAATCGATGTTTGGGGGAAAAATGTTGGAATTAGGGGAAAATTGGACGTCGGAAGGCGTGAGGACTTTTTGTTTTTGGGGTCTTCACTCGATAATTAGGGGAAAATTAGACGTCGGAAGGCGTGAAGGTTTGGTAGAGATGTGCTTCACCTGCTTAACCGTTAATTTCAAGTTCTTAATGATTACTTTTAAGTTCTAAGTTATCACTATCAAAGGGGCAGAATGGAGAACAAGCCAGTAGTTCGCATGTTGTACTGTTGGGAAAGACACATAATGGGATTCCCTTATCTTAGAGTGGTAGACAGATGTAACGGCAACTTCTAATTAAACAAGCTCGTTATAGCCCCTTCGCCGCTTTCTTGTGATAGGACTAGGAGAATGTAAATGCAAATAAAAAAAGTTTCAAAGAGAGTTAAACCAAGACCTTGAGCAGTTGAGAATAATCAGAGCTAAAGTCTTGGTTTAATTCAACTTCAAACTCACTATCACACTATCATTGCCTTTCATGATGCTATGCTATAAACACGAATAACCTCATTCTGGAAAAATTTTTGTGTCATTTGACCTGAGACAAACAAACGTTCTTAGTGATGTCACAATTAGATGAAACAGGTCGCAGAGTGGTTACTCGAAAAAAGACATAAATGAAACATGGTCGCGAAGTGGTTACCTGGTCGCAGGGTGGTGAAGTCAAAGGGGGTGTTTCACAGGGGTTTTAGCCCCTTTAATGAAATCAAAAATATTGAAAAATTTTTATGCTGGTAGAACAAAGCAATATTTATGTGGAGTGTGTTTTGCGGAGTCGTGCTTCCTTAAATTGATAAGTTATGGTTGACTGATCACAAGTGGTCGCAGAGTGGTGAACCTACCCCTACTTGAACTTCGCCTAAATCCGTTAAAAACTACCGGTACCAGTACTTAAACTTAGCATAAACTCTGTAAAAATTACTGAAGTTGAACTCGACGAGCAAGTTTTCGTAAACTCCAACTCGATTAAAAATTAATGCTAGCGAAATTCTCTTCAGTGGTGCTTAAAACTTCAAATCCATGAAGTAAATCCATCAACATACAATGCATTCTACCTAGCACCTTTAAAGGTTACTTCTATATCAAACTCAAGTTTTTGGCCCCAAACAACGATACCCAATGAAAGAACCTATAACCACTAACTCACAGCTAAGTTCCCGCTAGCCTAACTAGCCCACATCACTAGAAGCCCCCATGGCAACCCACTCATTTGCAGCTGCAGACGTGTTTCGACCTTATTATTAGACTTTATTTAATAGTCGAAACGTATCCCGTCTGGTGCAAAATAATGCTAGCGAGTTTGCAGCCTGCTGTAGAGACGGCTCGAGCTGACTTTTTTGAAACCCAAACCGCCCATGGCCCGGAACTTCTAGCCCAGTAACCGTAACCGGCTCGGCAACTCATACTAAAAATAAAGCCCAGCCTGCTCAAAGCCCATTCTTTTTACAAACCTTTAATCACATTAATCAAACTTAAAGGGAATTCAAACCACTATAATTCTGGCAGAAAATAGGAGAGAAGAAAGAAAAGAAGGAAAAAAAGCAATAAAGCGTACCGCGTGCAAAACATCAACCAATACATCAACCAAAAACCTCTCACAATCACACCAGCAATAACAGCTCAAAAACATTCTAACAGCGTAAAAAACTTCATCGGACCAATAAATTCCCTTTCGAATGAATATTGTCAAGTCGATGCCAAACGATAACAAATACCATCAGAATAGCTTTGAACTTGGACCAAATAAACGTTTATTTCATTCTTGCGTTTTATTGAATACTCGCCAAAGCGGGTCTCACATTATCCAATATTGCAACCTATTCCGCAATGGGATTTTTTGTATATCAATATGCATCGCGTAGAGCATTAAATTCCCTTTCGAATGAATATTGTCAAGTCGATGCCAAACGATAACAACTACCATCAGAATAGCTTTGAACTTGGACCAAAACGACGCTTGTTTGATTCTTGCGTTTTTTTTAATTTTCGCATAAACGGGTCTCACTATATCCAATATTGCAACCTATTCCGCAATGGGATTTTTTGTATATTAATATGCATCGCGTAGAGCATTAAATTCCCTTTCGAATGAATATTGTCAAGTCGATGCCAAACGATAACAACTACCATCAGAATCAGTGGCGCGGGAACGTTTTTTAGACAGGGGGGGCTCAAAATAGTAAGATCGTGTCAACGTCTGGGGGGCGAAGCCCCCCAGACCCCCCTTTTTTCGAACGCACGTTTTTAAGAGCAGGACACTCAGCAGACCTATTTTGATAGACATCAATTGCATGCCGCTCAAGTGACCGGAATTTTTTCAGGATAATCTTTTATCATGGAAAACAAGATTGCTTACTACCATTAGGCTTTTCTAACCATGCTCGAATTACTACTCATGTATTTGTAAAATGCAAATACCTCAATCACAAAACCAAAAAGTAGGCAAACAAAATTTGCCCGATCTAACTTTTGCTTTGCTGATCAGAGTTACATGCAACAAACAATGCCCCATTGAGGTTTAAAAATAACAAAAAACACACAATCAAAATAAAGCACTGAACCATTTTTTAACATAATGAGATGTGTAGATATAGGTATTTAGGTAGGCGTACTAGCTCAATTTTAGTAACAATCATCGGCAGTGCTCGAGTTGTGAAAACACTTATGGGGGGTGGTAGGCTACAACTTTTCATGCAGACCTAAAAAGAGATGGTCATTATAGTTGTAAGGGAATGGTTTACGCTAAAATGTTTTATGGGGGGGATGGTGTTGTTTTCAGGGGGGATGGCATCCCCCTCAAATCGAGTAGCCTACTGATCATCGGTGCCAGTTTAGTAGTGATTTAGCCGCTTCATTGGGTTGGTAGAAAAAATTCAAAACCATTAAAAAACTCAACCAGAAGAGAACTTGCACCAGCTCATATAAGCTTAATTAGGGGTGCCCAACCAGTCGATCGCGATGTACCGGTCGATCTTTGGATGCTTGGCTGTCGATCGCGGGTCAATTTGGCATGTACACAAATCAGGTTGGCCACCAACATTTCCAGTTCATGTAACGCGTCCGGGCCGCGAAGACCTTTTTTTTAGCTTTTCACAAAAATTTTGGTGGAATTCGGAACATCTGAAGGATTGAGGACCGTTTTTTTGCACTTCACCGCATTTTCGTTTACGATTTACGTAATTCCCATGATCAGTAGCGACTTTCATTCGAGCATTCAGAGTAGTTTGGCGTAAAGTGTTTGGCAGCTACAAGAATTGACAGCCATTATACTTTTACTGGGCCATCGTCCATGACTGCTGTAAAGGTTTGCGAACGCTGATATAAAACACGGTTAAAAATGAACTTCAAGCATTGAAAATTTTACCAAATTTTACGTTGACCAAGTGAATAATAACTGACTGATTTTTAAAAGAATAGTGATTCTTCGTTGGTTAAAAGCACTTTAAAAAATATTTGCTTCATTACGTATGTACGTTGCGAGCATTAATCACGTCGCACTCAGTGCATAATTGTTTTAATTGTCAGGGGGGGCTCAAATGGTTCAGGGGGGGCTAAAAAAAGTTCAGGGGGGGCTTGAGCCCCCCCTGGCACCCCACTTCCCGCGCCTATGATCAGAATAGCTTTGAACTTGGACCAAAATGACGCTTGTTCACATTTCGCCTTTTTTCAAACTTTTATATAAGCGGGTCTCACATTATCCAATATTGCAACCTATTCCGCAATGGGATTTTTTGTATATTAATATGCATCGCGTAGAGCATTAAATTCCCTTTCGAATGAATATTGTCAAGTCGATGCCAAACGATAACAACTACCATCAGAATAGCTTTGAACTTGGACCAAACTGACGCTTGTTTGATTCTTGCGTTTTTTCGAAATTTCGTAAAAACGGGTCTCACATTATCCAATATTGCAACCTATTCCGCAATGGGATTTTTTGTATATCAATATGCATCGCGTAGAGCATTAAATTCCCTTTCGAATGAATATTGTCAAGTCGATGCCAAACGATAACAACTATCATCAGAATAGCTTTGAACTTGGACCAAAACGACGCTTGTTTGATTCTTGCGTTTTTTCGAAATTTCGTAAAAGCGGGTCTCACATTATCCAATATTGCAACCTATTCCGCAATGGGATTTGTTGTATATTAATATGCATCGCGTAGAGCATTAAATTCCCTTTCGAATGAATATTGTCAAGTCGATGCCAAACGATAACAACTACCATCAGAATAGCTTTGAACTTGGACCAAAATGACGCTTGTTCACATTTCGCCTTTTTTCAAACTTTTATATAAGCGGGTCTCACATTATCCAATATTGCAACCTATTCCGCAATGGGATTTGTTGTATATTAATATGCATCGCGTAGAGCATTAAATTCCCTTTCGAATGAATATTGTCAAGTCGATGCCAAACGATAACAACTACCATCAGAATAGCTTTGAACTTGGACCAAAACGACGCTTGTTTGATTCTTGCGTTTTTTCGAAATTTCGTAAAAGCGGGTCTCACATTATCCAATATTGCAACCTATTCCGCAATGGGATTTTTTGTATATCAATATGCATCGCGTAGAGCATTAAATTCCCTTTCGAATGAATATTGTCAAGTCGATGCCAAACGATAACAACTATCATCAGAATAGCTTTGAACTTGGACCAAAACGACGCTTGTTTGATTCTTGCGTTTTTTCGAAATTTCGTAAAAGCGGGTCTCACATTATCCAATATTGCAACCTATTCCGCAATGGGATTTTTTGTATATTAATATGCATCGCGTAGAGCATTAAATTCCCTTTCAAATGAATATTGTCAAGTCGATGCCAAACGATAACAACTACCATCAGAATAGCTTTGAACTTGGACCAAAATGACGCTTGTTCACATTTCGCCTTTTTTCAAACTTTTATATAAGCGGGTCTCGCATTATCCAATATTGCAACCCATTCCGCAATGGGATTTGTTGTATATTAATATGCATCGCGTAGAGCATTAAATTCCCTTTCGAATGAATATTGTCAAGTCGATGCCAAACGATAACAACTACCATCAGAATAGCTTTGAACTTGGACCAAACTGACGCTTGTTTGATTCTTGCGTTTTTTCGAAATTTCGTAAAAGCGGGTCTCACATTATCCAATATTGCAACCTATTCCGCAATGGGATTTTTTGTATATTAATATGCATCGCGTAGAGCATTAAATTCCCTTTCGAATGAATATTGTCAAGTCGATGCCAAACGATAACAACCACCATCAGAATAGCTTTGAACTTGGACCAAAATGACGCTTGTTCACATTTCGCCTTTTTTCAAACTTTTATATAAGCGGGTCTCACATTATCCAATATTGCAACCTATTCCGCAATGGGATTTTTTGTATATTAATATGCATCGCGTAGAGCATTAAATTCCCTTTCGAATGAATATTGTCAAGTCGATGCCAAACGATAACAACTACCATCAGAATAGCTTTGAACTTGGACCAAAACGACGCTTGTTTGATTCTTGCGTTTTTTCGAAATTTCGTAAAAGCGGGTCTCACATTATCCAATATTGCAACCTATTCCGCAATGGGATTTGTTGTATATCAATATGCATCGCGTAGAGCATTAAATTCCCTTTCGAATGAATATTGTCAAGTCGATGCCAAACGATAACAACCACCATCAGAATAGCTTTGAACTTGGACCAAAATGACGCTTGTTCACATTTCGCCTTTTTTCAAACTTTTATATAAGCGGGTCTCACATTATCCAATATTGCAACCTATTCCGCAATGGGATTTTTTGTATATTAATATGCATCGCGTAGAGCATTAAATTCCTTTCGAATGAATATTGTCAAGTCGATGCCAAACGATAACAACTACCATCAGAATAGCTTTGAACTTGGACCAAACTGACGCTTGTTTGATTCTTGCGTTTTTTCGAAATTTCGTAAAAGCGGGTCTCACATTATCCAATATTGCAACCTATTCCGCAATGGGATTTGTTGTATATTAATATGCATCGCGTAGAGCATTAAATTCCCTTTCGAATGAATATTGTCAAGTCGATGCCAAACGATAACAACTACCATCAGAATAGCTTTGAACTTGGACCCAAACGACGCTTGTTTGATTCTTCCGTTTTTTTTTATTTTCGCCAAAACTTGTCTCGCATTATCCAATATTGCAACCTATTCCGCAATGGGATTTTTTGTATATTAATATGCATCGCGTAGAGCATTAAATTCCCTTTCGAATGAATATTGTCAAGTCGATGCCAAATGATATCAACTACCATCAGAATAGCTTTGAACTTG
Source organism: Trididemnum miniatum (assembly GCA_964006365.1). Classification (NCBI taxonomy): domain Eukaryota; kingdom Metazoa; phylum Chordata; class Ascidiacea; order Aplousobranchia; family Didemnidae; genus Trididemnum; species Trididemnum miniatum. Next base: position 15,000,521 of record OZ023249.1, read on the forward strand.
GACCAAAACGACGCTTGTTCGATTCTTGCGTTTTTTCGAAATTTCGTAAAAGCGGGTCTCACATTATCCAATATTGCAACCTATTCCGCAATGGGATTTGTTGTATATCAATATTCATCGCGTAGAGCATTAAATTCTCTTTCGAATGAATATTGTCAAGTCGATGCCAAACGATAACAACTACCATCAGAATAGCTTTGAACTTGGACAAAAACGACGCTTGTTCGATTCTTGCGTTTTTTCGAAATTTCGTAAAAGCGGGTCTCACATTATCCAATATTGCAACCTATTCCGCAATGGGATTTGTTGTATATCAGTATGCATCGCGTAGAGCATTAAATTCCCTTTCGAATGAATATTGTCAAGTCGATGCCAAATGATAACAACTACCATCAGAATAGCTTTGAACTTGGACCAAAATGACGCTTGTTGAGTTTTCGCGTTATTTCGAAATTTTTTAGGGTTTGCGCCGCTTTTTTGTGCTGGGAAGATAAAGATGAAAAAAATAACAAAAAAATAGGTTGCAATATTGGATAATGTAAGACCCGTTTAGCGAAAATCAAAAAAAACGCAAGAATTGAACAAGCGTCGTTTTGGTCCAAGTTCAAAGCTATTCTGGTGGTAGTTGTTATCGTTTGGCATCGACTTGACAATATTCATTCGAAAGGGAATTTAATGCTCTACGCGATGCATATTGATATACAACAAATCCCATTGCGGAATAGGTTGCAATATTGGATAATGTGAGACCCGCATTTACGAAATTTCGAAAAAACGCAAGAATCGAACAAACGTCGTTTTGGTCCAAGTTCAAAGCTATTCTGATGGTAGTTGTTATCGTTTGGCATCGACTTGACAATATTCATTCGAAAGGGAATTTAATGCTCTACGCGATGCATATTGATATACAACAAATCCCATTGCGGAATAGGTTGCAATATTGGATAATGTGAGACCCGTTTAGCGAAAATCAAAAAAAACGCAAGAATCAAACAAGCGTCGTTTTGGTCCAAGTTCAAAGCTATTCTGGTGGTAGTTGTTATCGTTTGGCATCGACTTGACAATATTCATTCGAAAAGGAATTTAATGCTCTACGCGATGCATATTGATATACAACAAATCCCATTGCGGAATAGGTTGCAATATTGGATAATGCGAGACCCGCTTTTACGAAATTTCGAAAAAACGCAAGAATCGAACAAACGTCGTTTTGGTCCAAGTTCAAAGCTATTCTGATGGTAGTTGTTATCGTTTGGCATCGACTTGACAATATTCATTCGAAAGGGAATTTAATGCTCTACGCGATGCATATTAATATACAAAAAATCCCATTGCGGAATAAGTTGCAATATTGGATAATGCGAGACCCGCTTTTACAAAATTTCGAAAAAACGCAAGAATCAAACAAGCGTCGTTTTGGTCCAAGTTCAAAGCTATTCTGGTGGTAGTTGTTATCGTTTGGCATCGACTTGACAATATTCATTCGAAAGGGAATTTAATGCTCTACGCGATGCATATTAATATACAACAAATCCCATTGCGGAATAGGTTGCAATATTGGATAATGTGAGACCCGCTTTTACGAAATTTCGAAAAAACGCAAGAATCAAACAAGCGTCGTTTTGGTCCAAGTTCAAAGCTATTCTGATGGTAGTTGTTATCGTTTGGCATCGACTTGACAATATTCATTCGAAAGGGAATTTAATGCTCTACGCGATGCATATTAATATACAACAAATCCCATTGCGGAATAGGTTGCAATATTGGATAATGCGAGACCCGCTTTTACAAAATTTCGAAAAAACGCAAGAATCAAACAAGCGTCGTTTTGGTCCAAGTTCAAAGTTATTGTGGTGGTAGTTGTTATCGTTTGGCATCGACTTGACAATATTCATTCGAAAGGGAATTTAATGCTCTACGCGATGCATACTGATATGCAAAAAATCCCATTGCGGAATAGGTTGCAATATTGGATAATGTGAGACCCGCTTTTACAAAATTTCGAAAAAACGCAAGAATCGAACAAACGTCGTTTTGGTCCAAGTTCAAAGCTATTCTGATGGTAGTTGTTATCGTTTGGCATCGACTTGACAATATTCATTCGAAAGGGAATTTAATGCTCTACGCGATGCATATTGATATACAAAAAATCCCATTGCGGAATAGGTTGCAATATTGGATAATGTGAGACCCGTTTTGGCGAAAATAAAAAAAAACGCAAGAATCAAACAAGCCTCGTTTTGGTCCAAGTTCAAAGCTATTCTGATGGTGGTTGTTATCGTTTGGCATCGACTTGACAATATTCATTCGAAAGGGAATTTAATGCTCTACGCGATGCATATTAATATACAACAAATCCCATTGCGGAATAGGTTGCAATATTGGATAATGTGAGACCCGCTTTTACGAAATTTCGAAAAAACGCAAGAATCAAACAAGCGTCGTTTTGGTCCAAGTTCAAAGCTATTCTGATGGTAGTTGTTATCGTTTGGCATCGACTTGACAATATTCATTCGAAAGGGAATTTAATGCTCTACGCGATGCATATTGATATACAACAAATCCCATTGCGGAATAGGTTGCAATATTGGATAATGTGAGACCCGCTTTTACGAAATTTCGAAAAAACGCAAGAATCGAACAAACGTCGTTTTGGTCCAAGTTCAAAGCTATTCTGATGGTAGTTGTTATCGTTTGGCATCGACTTGACAATATTCATTCGAAAGGGAATTTAATGCTCTACGCGATGCATATTGATATACAAAAAATCCCATTGCGGAATAGGTTGCAATATTAGATAATGTGAGACCCGCTTTTACAAAATTTCGAAAAAACGCAAGAATCAATGAAGCGTCGTTTTGGTCCAAGTTCAAAGCTATTCTGATGGTGGTTGTTATCGTTTGGCATCGACTTGACAATATTCATTCGAAAGGGAATTTAATGGTCTACGCGATGCATACTAATATACAACAAATCCCATTGCGGAATGGGTTGCAATATTGGATAATGTGAGACCCGCTTTTACGAAATTTCGAAAAAACGCAAGAATCAAACAAGCGTCGTTTTGGTCCAAGTTCAAAGCTATTCTGATGGTAGTTGTTATCGTTTGGCATCGACTTGACAATATTCATTCGAAAGGGAATTTAATGCTCTACGCGATGCATATTAATATACAAAAAATCCCATTGCGGAATAGGTTGCAATATTGGATAATGTGAGACCCGCTTTTACGAAATTTCGAAAAAACGCAAGAATCAAACAAGCGTCGTTTTGGTCCAAGTTCAAAGCTATTCTGATGGTAGTTGTTATCGTTTGGCATCGACTTGACAATATTCATTCGAAAGGGAATTTAATGCTCTACGCGATGCATATTAATATACAAAAAATCCCATTGCGGAATAGGTTGCAATATTGGATAATGCGAGACCCGCTTTTACAAAATTTCAAAAAAACGCAAGAATCAAACAAGCGTCGTTTTGGTCCAAGTTCAAAGTTATTCTGGTGGTAGTTGTTATCGTTTGGCATCGACTTGACAATATTCATTCGAAAGGGAATTTAATGCTCTACGCGATGCATACTGATATACAAAAAATCCCATTGCGGAATAGGTTGCAATATTGGATAATGTGAGACCCGCTTTTCCAAAATTTCGAAAAAACGCAAGAATCGAACAAACGTCGTTTTGGTCCAAGTTCAAAGCTATTCTGATGGTAGTTGTTATCGTTTGGCATCGACTTGACAATATTCATTCGAAAGGGAATTTAATGCTCTACGCGATGCATATTAATATACAAAAAATCCCATTGCGGAATAGGTTGCAATATTGGATAATGTGAGACCCGTTTTGGCGAAAATAAAAAAAAAACGCAAGAATCAAACAAGCGTCGTTTTGGTCCAAGTTCAAAGCTATTCTGGTGGTAGTTGTTATCGTTTGGCATCGACTTGACAATATTCATTCGAAAGGGAATTTAATGCTCTACGCGATGCATATTAATATACAACAAATCCCATTGCGGAATGGGTTGCAATATTGGATAATGTGAGACCCGCTTTTACGAAATTTCGAAAAAACGCAAGAATCGATCAAGCGTCGTTTTGGTCCAAGTTCAAAGCTATTCTGATGGTAGTTGTTGTCGTTTGGCATCGACTTGACAATATTCATTCGAAAGGGAATTTAATGCTCTACGCGATGCATATTAATATACAAAAAATCCCATTGCGGAATAGGTTGCAATATTGGATAATGTGAGACCCGCTTTTACGAAATTTCGAAAAAACGCAAGAATCGATCAAGCGTCGTTTTGGTCCAAGTTCAAAGCTATTCTGATGGTAGTTGTTATCGTTTGGCATCGACTTGACAATATTCATTCGAAAGGGAATTTAATGCTCTACGCGATGCATATTAATATACAAAAAATCCCATTGCGGAATAAGTTGCAATATTGGATAATGTGAGACCCGCTTTTACGAAATTTCGAAAAAACGCAAGAATCGATCAAGCGTCGTTTTGGTCCAAGTTCAAAGCTATTCTGATGGTAGTTGTTGTCGTTTGGCATCGACTTGACAATATTCATTCGAAAGGGAATTTAATGCTCTACGCGATGCATATTGATATTCAAAAAATCCCATTGCGGAATAGGTTGCAATATTGGATAATGTGAGACCCGCTTTGGCGAGTATTCAATAAAACGCAAGAATGAAATAAACATCTCTTTGGTCCAAGTTCAAAGCTATTCTGATGGTAGTTGTTATCGTTTGGCATCGACTTGACAATATTCATTCGAAAGGGAATTTAATGCTCTACGCGATGCATATTAATATACAAAAAATCCCATTGCGGAATAGGTTGCAATATTGGATAATGTGAGACCCGTTTTGGCGAAAATAAAAAAAAAACGCAAGAATCAAACAAGCGTCGTTTTGGTCCAAGTTCAAAGCTATTCTGGTGGTAGTTGTTATCGTTTGGCATCGACTTGACAATATTCATTCGAAAGGGAATTTAATGCTCTACGCGATGCATATTAATATACAACAAATCCCATTGCGGAATGGGTTGCAATATTGGATAATGTGAGACCCGCTTTTACGAAATTTCGAAAAAACGCAAGAATCGATCAAGCGTCGTTTTGGTCCAAGTTCAAAGCTATTCTGATGGTAGTTGTTGTCGTTTGGCATCGACTTGACAATATTCATTCGAAAGGGAATTTAATGCTCTACGCGATGCATATTAATATACAAAAAATCCCATTGCGGAATAGGTTGCAATATTGGATAATGTGAGACCCGCTTTTACGAAATTTCGAAAAAACGCAAGAATCGATCAAGCGTCGTTTTGGTCCAAGTTCAAAGCTATTCTGATGGTAGTTGTTGTCGTTTGGCATCGACTTGACAATATTCATTCGAAAGGGAATTTAATGCTCTACGCGATGCATATTAATATACAAAAAATCCCATTGCGGAATAAGTTGCAATATTGGATAATGTGAGACCCGCTTTTACGAAATTTCGAAAAAACGCAAGAATCGATCAAGCGTCGTTTTGGTCCAAGTTCAAAGCTATTCTGATGGTAGTTGTTGTCGTTTGGCATCGACTTGACAATATTCATTCGAAAGGGAATTTAATGCTCTACGCGATGCATATTAATATACAAAAAATCCCATTGCGGAATAGGTTGCAATATTGGATAATGTGAGACCCGCTTTGGCGAGTATTCAATAAAACGCAAGAATGAAATAAACATCTCTTTGGTCCAAGTTCAAAGCTATTCTGATGGTAGTTGTTATCGTTTGGCATCGACTTGACAATATTCATTCGAAAGGGAATTTATTGGTCCGATGAAGTTTTTTACGCTGTTAGATTGTTTTTGAGCTGTTATTGCTGGTGTGATTGTGAGAGGTTTTTGGTTGATGTATTGGTTGATGTTTTGCACGCGGTACGCTTTATTGCTTTTTTTCCTTTTTTTCTCTCTTCTCTCCTATTTTCTGCCAGAATTATAGTGGTGAATTCAAGAAGTGTTAGGCCTAGCGGCTCATTAGCAGCCCAGTAATAAACAAAACTCAAACCGGGCCGTTAGCGGACCAGTAAAAAGGTCGATTAATGGCTCGGCTCGTTGGCGGGTCTTTTAGCGGCCCATGCTATCTCTAGCTTACTGCTCATACAAAATATGTTTCTGCAGAGAGACAGACAAAGACAAAACACCCAAGGACCAACTTCACACTCAGCTTGTAAACAAAAACGCTAGAAGCGCTAGCGATTCGGAATCAAAATTTTTAAATGGCAACTTGTCCCGTGATTGGGAGAAAAAACAACCAAAAAAATCAACTTATTCAGCAAAAATATGCAACCCCTTGACCTTTTTTATGATGCTGCTGCATTTGGACTAGACCAAACTATTTGCTGCACCGAATCGCTGGCTTGTCACTCTTGTTATTTTTCATCGGAAAAAATCAGGCAAAATAGTGAATTACAACCACATGCAAAATTGTCTAAATCCTTCTACCTGAATGTCTGAAAACGCAGGTGTACCGGTACCAGGAGGTACAGAATAGAGATGTGTTAAGTGCTTAACCCTTACTTTTGAGTAACGGTTCCAGGTGATTTCTTTAGAAAAGATATTCGATACTTTTTATCTCTTACTTGTATTCGTTTAGATATCGGCAATCACAAATCAAAATCTATTCGAATTTACAAAGAGCAGCAGAATCATAACAATTAAATACCACGCAACGACGAATATTTTTTCTTTTTTGTCTGTGTACGACGCTCAAGAGCAGAGAGAAAATATCTGTAACTGTTTATCTGATACTAAGTAATCATTACACCGATTCGAATCAAACGATTCCTAACAACGCCACAAGCGAATATTTTTTTTCTTTTGTTTGCCAATCAAGCGTGAAGAAATTTGTTGACTTGTTACTCAGTCAGAAGCAATATTAAATGAAAGTAGGCTAAGGCAGGAGGAGTCGTTTTCTCGTGTAGTGGCACCAAATATAAGAGGGGTCACCAAATGTAAGGGCGCGCGATCTGACTCCAATTGATCTCAAAGCTTCATTTATTTAGATGTAGGTAGTGCGACTCAGCAACATTGTTATACCGAATAAAAAAACAATAGGTCTGTTGAATAAGTCAAAAGAACGATCGTTCGTATGTGAAGCGCTTCTGGCGCCTGGGCGTTAATTGACCAATTTTCCGATTGATATATAGGTCATTAATTGTTGCAAGATTTTAAGTTTGTGGTACGTAAGATGCTGATTGCCACAGTACTTCCCTTGCTGTGAGTGACGATGGCTTCGCAAGGAGGTAAGGAATTCCAAGGCAAGCACACCCGGTTTTTCGACCTGAGTTCTCCGATGGCTTGCAATGCATTGAAACCGGGTGTGCGATTGCAGATCCATTGGTCTGAAGGAGGTTGCGTGACCGTGCGTCGGGTTGTCACCAATGTTGAGTAAGGCAAAAGAACGATCGTTTGTATGTGAAGCGCTTCTGGCGCCCGGGCGTTGTTTGACCAATTTTCCTATTGATATATAGGTCATTAATTGTTGCAAGATTTTAAGTTTGTGGTACGTAAGATGCTGATTGCCACAGGTCTATATTTATAGAGATGCCGTTTCCTGCCTGTTCGTGGGAACAGGAGTTTGTATAATTTAATAACAACAATTTATGCGATATAATAATAAATGATGTCTTAAGCGATTAATTATACTTTAGGCAATATCCGTTCTCAATAATCCGTATTATGCAATATCCGTATTATGCAATCCTTTTGTTGACGTAGCCTACATTGATATCACTATACTCGTTTGATTTAAGTAGTAGTAGTAGGATTTTTTATTTTTAACCATAAAACAACGCCATCATTAACACAAAAAACCGCTTGGTTAAAAATAAGCAAACAGCGACAAAACGTCATACGTTGAACATGCTCAAGATAAAAATATAGAACTAAAGCGTTTAAAAACAAATTTTAGACCTTAGCACGGTCGCTGCACCTAAAAAAACAACACGAAAACAGAAAATAAAAAGCAAAACATACACATTACACAAGCAGTGCAACCTATAGATTTTCATGCCATTAAACCAAGAACCTTCTGTATTAATAATACTACTAGTATGCAAATTCTTATTAAAAATAAATCATTCTTAATTGTCCCTTCCGTTCGGTAGTCTACAGAGTTCTCTTTTAGCAATACAAAATTTAATTTCTGTCCATATAATGTCCAATTCGTAGTACGTTATTCCGGAATATAACGCTGCTTCGTCTTGTGATTCTCTACAGTTTTCTTCTAATGATTTGTCAATTGTTACTACATCAATTCCACCGAATTCAGGTTCTGAAAAAGTATGCTTTCTCGATAAAAAAGGAAAAAAGTCTTAGCGAGTGGAGTGGGAGTTATTTTTGGTTGAGGGAGATAATATGCGAACGAATATGCTTGCGGAAGTTTCGATACGATTTTAGCCGCTTTATATCAAGGGGGATTTTGTTCCAGATTAACGGTCCCTTATATTTCATTGATTGTTTCGTAACATTTATTCTACAAAATTTAGGGTAGAGATTAGAGCTGCTTCTGGTACTTCTAGTGATATTTTCTGCTGAACTATTTATGCTGTTGGTTTGAAAAAAATCATCGAAACAAGGTGGCAAAAGGCTTTTATTATATCTCTTCATAAAGCAAGCTATCTCAAATTCCAACGTTTGCTCAACAGACAATAAGTGACTTTGCACCATTACTTGTTTGACTGAATCTCTAAAATTCAATCCATTAATTAGCCTTATAAATTTATTCGCTAAACGTTGTAAATTTAGTATGACAGTTTTATTTCCGAAACACCATGTCGTTACACAATGGGAAATATGGCAGTTAAACATAGAATGATACAACATAGTGAGAGCACTGCGATTAAAGTCTGATGATATCTTTCTAACAACACCCAAGCTTATGCGAAGCCTTTTAAGCACTGTATCCATGTGAGGTTTCCAACTTAAATTTTCATGAAGAATTACACCAGAGTTTTCTTTATTAGAGTTGTCCGACTCTATCACGTGATTTCGTTTTTACGCATGAGTACTTATAGATCGATTTCAGCAGACTACAGTCAGCTTGCATTGTGAAAAGTGACTAAAGCTTTCAAACGCCGGAGTTAAGCTAACGAATTAGCTAAATTTGATTTCAATTACGTGAAGGATAGTTTTACAGACATTTGCAAGAGAATTTTTAGTGATATGTAGCCTAGTTAGCAAACACTGATTTAAATAACGTGAAGGATAGTTTTAGTGATTAGGTATCTATATAGCTGTACATTAGCATGGGTTACTAAGACACCCTTTGTTGGACACAAACTGCATTTAGTGATAGACTAGAGTTCCAGTCTAAATGTCATTTCAAATCGAAATTGATTTCTATCATTAAAACTTTTGGAGTAATATTTTCAGGAATTTGATCCAAATTAAATTCGACATTTTTCTGAATGCAAAATATTTTACATTAATTGTTTTTTGATTTTTTATTAGACCTTAGCTGTAAAAATAACCATTAAAGCTTATGGATCTTATTGAAAGCAGGGAAAGTAGGGGACCTATCGCACAAGTTTTACTGAATTCAATTTTTTGTCCAACTGGTTGGACAATACATTAGGCCAAATGCTTTTTAGTTTGTTGGACTTAGTTGTAACCAGTGGTGTAAAAAGTATTTTGAAACTGTACTTAAGTAAGAGTATTGTTACTGACGGCGAAACTACTCGAAGTAAAGTAGAAAGTATTGACTAAAAAAAGGACTTAAGTAAAAGTAAAAAAGTAGTCATTTAAAAACTACTCAAGTAAAAGTACTCGTATAGCGTTTTCAAACGTTAAAGTGTCAACTACAACTACACACTTGCCGATGCGGCGATGATGGACTTGCTTTGAAGGTGGCAAAATGGTGAAACAAAAGAAATTATTACCGCCCAAATGGCCGATTGGATAGAGCGTCTGCTTTTGGAACGGTAGACTCGGCAGAGGCGTAGCGTAGGGGGGGGCAGTAGGGTGCATATGTCCCCGGGCGCCAAGGCACAGGGGCGCCAAAATGGGGTGTGCAAAAATTTCACAACAAGGGTAAAAAGCCGGTCACAAGCAAGATTACACCGGCGATAGACATCGTCTGATAGTAGTAGACTCGTACGCACCGTAGGGAAAGGTGGGGCAAAACGGGACACGGGGAAAAACGACAGTAGCGTAGTGAGGGGGTAGTGGGGGCACGCACCCGGGTGCGCACCACCTAGGGGCGTACCAAGAAGTTTTTTTTATACTCTTTTTTTGACGTATTCACTCAGATTTTTAAAACTACTTCGTGGATTACTGTGTTGTAATGTATGCTGTTCACAAAGGATTCAAATCACGCCTTACTTTCGACCACAAATCACGCACCAAAGGGGCGCACAAAACAGTAATTTTATACACTTCAGTTTCGACGTAATTTTTTAAACTTTAAAACAATCAATATATTGCAATGCATCTGACACCTGTATATGCTTTCGGCAGAGAAGTGAAATCACTCTTTACACCCGATCACAAATCGCCCGTTTACTCTATTATGACATCACAAAGAGGTTTGAAACTGCGCGTGCATAGTTATTCGACTTTGCAGCAATTAAACAGAAGGAAATAGAAACTCCACTGGAAGAAAAGTAAAGAAGCGATAGGTATCTACAGTATTAGATTTTCATTATTTTAGCGTTAGATGGATGCTAAAGATTGTTGGTAAGTCGATTAAGATACGCGTATAGTCGCTCGCTAAACCTACACCACAGTGATCCTAAACTTTTTTAACCAATAGGCCCTTTCTGATAATACAGCGGACAAGTGCCGATCGAAGCATTAACTAAACTGAACCTTTGCCTCAATGACCTTTTCTGGGTGTTTTCTTTTGTAGTTTGTATTGTTTTGCTGCCGTGATTGGTATGTAGACTGTGATTTCCAATGCGGATATTTTGAATATTTGACACCAATCACAGAATGAGAAAATAGGGAAAAATCTGGCAATTTAGGGGTTGCGAAGCGCAGCCCCGTTGCTGCTGAGATAATTTAGTTACAAATGTGAAAGAATTGCAATACCGTAGGATAAAATTGCAGCTGAGCGCTTGATTGCCCTATATGAAATGCAATTCCGTTTTCTGGGTAGCCTTTTTTTCAGATCGACGGTCAAACTTCTTGTTGAGATTTTGAGCGAAAAAGCTTTGCAGTTTGATGCGGGCAGCTTTCCCCAGTGTGGGCCCCTTGCCGACCGTTGGGATGTTGTCGTCTCCAAAAAAGAAAAGAAAGGTCTTCACCCACAATTCTCGGCCCTTAAATGGAATCTTGGTCCCCTTGACGGCTAAAAGGTCTCCGAAAAAAAAGGTCTTCACCCGAAATTCGGTGACCTCAAATGGAAACCGGGGACCCTTGACGGCTATGTGGCCTCTCCAAAAATAACAAAAAGGTCTTCAACCATAATTCGGGGCCTCCAAATGGAATCCGGGACTGTTCGACAGCTAAGGGAATCTCTCACCACACTACTTTGGGACCTCTATGATGGGCCCCTAAAATGCTCTTTCATGGACTCCTACACACCCATGGGCCCGGGGCAGATTGCCCCCTGTAATCCCCAGCCCCCCTCTTTTAAGCCCTGGATGAGGGGGTCCTGTAGTGTGTCTTTTGTATCCTTGACATTCAGTTGGGACGATCTATTCTACAGTATTAGAGCAAAAAATGTAATTTTGGCAAAAAGCTGCCAATTTCGTTCTGCATCTCTCTCCACAACGTCTTCTGATTGTACTCAAGGGATTGCATGTGATAAGTTTTCACCGGCCCGCCTCTGGCTCAGAAAAATTGCCGCACCGTTATATAAAATATCTCTAATTTCTGAAAACAGATAAGCGTTTTTAGAGTTTACATTGTTAGCGATTTACTGGTAGGAAGATTATGCCAAAAAAAGAGAGTGGAGCTCAGGGTCGAAAACGGCGAGCCCAATTTGAAGCGTTCTTGAATGAATCTAGAAAATTAATGAAAAAAAAATTTAAAAGTAGTGGCTATGCAAAAAGACAATCGGCCGATATGCGAAGACAAGACGAATCTGCTGGTACAGATAATCATAGAATTGTAAAACACAGGGGGCGCAAAATTTTTGTTTGCCCCGGGGCGCAGGATACCCTCGCTACGCCACTGAGACTCGGGGTTCGATTCAGAGTTGGGTTAAACCAATGACTTAAGAATTGGTATTTATAGCTTCCCTGCATGACGTTTGGCATCAAAGGCGACAGCGTAATTCTTATCGCATGGAGTGAAGTTTCCATGGCGATGACGAGACCGAGTGTTATGGAGTTGAATAATCGAGAATTGGAATGTAAATGCAGATTTTAGGCGCAACGAGGGATTTCAAGGCGAGACTGTAACTCAAATGCCTCAATAGTAAACTACTTCTACTTTTCTAAAATAAAAACTACCCAAGTAGAGTTACTTTATACTAAAAGTACTTAAGTAAACGTAAAAGTAGCCATAAAAAAACTACTCAAAAAAGTACTCGTTACCGAAAAAAACTACTCAAGTAATCTACTCAAGTAAAAGTACTTCGTTACTTTACACCACTGGTTGTAACGACATCGCTATCGATGCGAGAGGTCTGGGGTTCGCGCCCTGGGCCGGTCAAATCGGACAAAGTATCGCCAGGGACTCGTCACCGCGCTGTTTTCTTCGAACTTTGAAGCTGAGTTGCCTGGGCGATCAGCGGCGGAAACGGGTCCCGCTACTTGTTACACGCTTTGGCGGAATATCGCGAGTATAATGACGGCTTGATTTTTTTGGATTTTATTTTGTGATGAAACTCTTCTGTACCAAAACGAAAAAATTCGAAATGCTCACGGTAAATTTATTTGCAGTTAAAAAATGTCACTCAAACGTCCCCACGGGGATCTTTTGTCAATAAAGTGGTAACCTTCCGACCGCTACATGATTAAGCGATTTAAAGTAATTGCAAATGTCTCTTAAAAATTGTTGCTGTAATCGGAAAACGAACGAATGTTTATTCATATGAAACGAATGTTGAAATCTTAATAGTAGACTCGCTTAACCACCAGTGCACAGAGATGGGCATTTATCGGTGATATAGTTTTGATTTGTTGATTACCGATATCGCTTTTGTAGTGCATTTTGTTATCGCCGATGAATTATCGAGATAAACGATTCTTCATGCACACAGTGTTCAAAGTTAGTGAGGTGATGCTGTGGAAAAATACGCAGTGTTCATAAAGTCTTGTTGCGATTTAAAAAAATGTCCCTTTGTTTTGTTGCCACGGCAGAGTTCGTGAACTGCTTTCTTTTCTTAAAAATCTAGACAAATATTTTTGCAATTTGACTCCAAAAAAGCTTCGTCAAACACATCGAAAATTTAATGCAACATATATCGGAAGAATTTATCGATTACCGATATCACTTCAAGAAATTGAAATTTACCGATTATAATCGGTATCGCCCAGGGATTTTTTGAAATTATCGGTTATCGTTATTGCTTAAGTACAGAAAATTTTAGCCTATCGTGCCCATCACTGCCAGTGCAAATGAAAAATGAGCCAAGTATTTTGAACAATAGGTTATCAGTACAGAACATCAGAATAGCCTTGAAAAAGCTGTTTTCGCCAGGGAGTCGAACCGTTTAATTTGCACGGTTCAGAATCAGTTTGGGTTCAACAGCGGTTTCAAATTTCGGTTCAGTTCTGGTTAAGGTTCAGATAAATTGAAACGCTCTGGTTTGGGTTCGCTCCAGTAAAAAATATTTCAAACCGGTTTATAAAGTTCCGGTTCAAGTTCGCAGTTAAAAATGGTATAATTCTAGTAACATATTTTAAAAAATGAAACGTACAAAGCAATTTTTCTTCGCATTGACAGGTCACTATAATGCATAAAATACTAGTAGTATAGCCAGTTTCGAGATAATTAAATTGCTACTATGCTCCGACGCCGGCGGCCTAATCTTTGATAAAGAAACATATCTTCACATTGACGGGCCAATGCACAGCTTGTAGTGCTGTGCAAGTACTGTATTTCTTTAAATATAAGCCACCTTCAAAGTGTCAGTCGGTTACGCCGATCAAAGTGACGCGTGTGACCTCACGGAGCGAGCCTCTTTTTTAATCGGTTCGATTAAGGTTCGCAAGTACTCAAATTATTCGGTTCAGTTCCGGTTCGCTCTTTGAAATTTTGAAAAATACGGTTCAGGTTCGACCAAATTAGCGTAAAATCAATTGATAAAACTTCGGTTCGACTCCCTGGTTTTCGCATTTGGAAAAACCTCTATCATAAATACTCTCGATAGCTTTGAAAAAAGCTGTTGTATACCAGAAATTTTTTGTGACGCGCTCGTCAAATATTAATAATGTGTGCTGTGCAAGCTTCCAAAGATCTCAAATTATCCAGCGCAATTTTTTTTCTTTTAACTAAAAAAATCGACATTAAGGCTCAAAATTTGAAACTAACCTACTATGTGTAGAAAAAACTGCTCGGGTAGCGTTACTTTATGCTGAAAATACTCGTTATCGAAAATGCTAGGCTTATTCGTTATCGAAAAAGCTGCTCGTGTAAAAGTCTACTGTTTCTTTCTTTTACACCACTGCGTATTAGCCTACCTGCGTTAAGCATTTTTTGCTAAATACGCTAAGAAAAGTAATGGCGAAATATCAGGGTAGGCTATAAGTTTGCTTTTCTTTGGCGCAGTTGCAGAGCATTGCTAGTTGTTGGCACTAAGTTTTTAAAAACAAATTCGTGCATTTCATGTTATGATTTCAAAGCAAATAAAAAAAATAATGCTGCTGCAAGCTACAAGACTGGATTCAGACTTTCAGAGTCGCCGGATTGCTGCATTCTTATGCTGCTGCTGCTATTGTATCTTATGCACTGCGACGTTTCTGTGAGACAATTGATCTATTAGTATTGAAGCGTAACCATTATAACAAAGAAACAAAAATGAGAAAGAGTCGGACAACTCTTATTGAGAAAACTCTGATTACACCTAAAAACTAGCTTGAGGAACCGGCCGTTAGCTCAGTTGCTAAGCGCACGCTATCGGTGCGGGAGGTCTTTGGTTCGATTCCCGGGCCGGTCAAATCGACACAGTGTCGCCAACGACTCGCCACCGTTGCGACGTTTCTTCGGAGCTGTGTTGCCCAGGCGCTAAGCCGCGGAGATGGGCCCCGCAACTCGTTACACGCTTCGGCGTATATAGTGAAGATTTGATTTGAACTTGCTTGAGGTTACCCTGTTGATGCGTTTGTTTCTTATAAGTAAGGTGAGTTCGATGTTCGCTTGCGCTCTTGAGTTGACATTTTAGGTAAAATTTCGATTTGAAACAAATTTTTGACTTCGAAAGTGCTATAGATATGCAACACAGTACAAAAAGTAAACGTGGCATACTGTTATACATTGACTTATCACAAGGCTCTTTTTACTAAACATTCATAAATCTCACGTGGCATAGTATTGAGATTAAGGGATGGCATAGTAACTTTATTTTTTATTAAATTTCATTGAGACGATCAAAAGCGGCATAGTATCGAGAGTGGCATATGTTGTATTCTCAACAAAGAATCAAAATTTTTACTGCTGTTAACTTCTTGACGCTCAGACTAGAAAAAAGAACTACACGAGGCCAGGGTTGCCAGGTATATTTTGCAGCTGGATACCAAATTTTCAGCAGTTGGATGCCAAAATGAAGAGTTGGATACCAAATTTTTTTAAAGTTTCTATTTGCCATGCGAAACTAACTAGGCACTACTATTTTAATTATTTACTCTTACAAACCTAATAAAGAAAGCACATGGTCACAAATCATTGATCATGAAAACATGAACAATAACCAAAAGTACAAACCTCACACTAGAAAATAGTAAAAATCAGGGTAAAATTAAAGTGTATGTTACGTAATATTTTCACGTGGTCAATAATCATGTTGGCCATTGCCCATCGGTTGCCGCTGTGTTTTGTTACCAATCAGTAATTGAGTGTCGGCTCTACGGCTTCGGGGAGTCATGTGTACTGTGTTAGATCGCTGGCATTCGCATCAAATCTTGATCAGTCTTTATTTGCCGACTTGGCGCTAGCAGTGTATGTTTACTCTGTGGCTAGCAAACTTACAGCCATTGCGGCTGACTTATAATTTCCTGTTGGAAAATATTTCTTTTTGGACTTATTGCGAGCGTCGTATTCCTTTTGGATTTATTGTTACGCTGGTGGCTGAGTATTTGGTGAGTACGCTTAGATCTATAGTTATCGTTGTTAAGCTTCCTGAAAGAAGTAAATTGCTGCACTGGCGGGCTTGTTTGCCAACACGTACGATCCATCCTGCTACGGTAACTTAGGTGTTGTCCGTGCGTTACTGAGTTATCAATATGAATTCATGTTCCACGATAATATTTATATTTCTGTTTAATCTGAAAGTTTATTATTTTTGTCTAATATTTATTTATAATACCTGTTTGTAACACTGTTGCTTGTTTTAGAAACCGATGCAATTCGATACAATACAACCGTCAATACAATATTTCATTTCCTATTATTTCCCGCGATATTTATTGCATATTTGATTTGAATTATACGTCAAAATACCAAAGGTTGAAAGTCTGTTGGATTATATTGCGTTTCATCTTGTGAGCGAATCCTTATCACCAGCGGTTAAATCTTCGCCTACAGTGTATATGTACAAAAATAATGTACTAAACTTTAATTTTACCAAAATCAGAAATCGTAACTTACATAACATATGATAAAGGAAGAAATAAGCACAGTCAAAAGTAAACCCATTCTGCCAGAAATGAAATAAATACTAAGCACAACACAGGATAAAAAAATCACAGCCTGCCAAAGCAAAACAGTGCAACAAATGAATGAAATAAGCAAAAACAACGTCCAGCAGTGAAATAAAAAGCAGAATGGCTTCTATCTACATTTGCTAAAAAAATAAGTAAATGAAAAAAATATGTAGGCCTACCGATATACATGAATCAAAACAGTGGGGTGCGAAGTTCTACAAATCAGTTGTAATAAAAAAACAAGTCTATCAATTACTAGCTTTCAATCAAAACAGTCATGCAATGCCAATATGCTGCTCAAGTCTATAGCAAATTAAAGATAACATAATACGAATTGCAACATAAACACCAATCAAACAACTTGCACTGAACATCTTAGTGTATAAATACCAGTAAGTAGACCTACCGGTACATGTCGGCAAAAACTTTTTAAAAAAGCTAATTTCTAATAGCTACTTGTAATACCACTCATTTAGTGACACAGTGAAAAAAAGCAAAGCATAAAAAAACATATACACAGCAACATAGCATTTAAAAAATACAGATTGCATTTCCCCTCAACACAGGCAAAAAATAGCAGAGCACACATTTTAAAGAATGCAAGGCAAAGTTGTTTTATATCAAGGACACAAGAACAATAACTTGTTAATTAAGGCCAATTTCCGTTTAAACTGAGTAACAAAAGCTGATACAGCAACATTATGATTATTCCAAGCATCAACAACTCGATTGGAGAGAAAATGATTTTGAAAATTATGTTAGACCTGGTTTTTCAATACCGGTAACTTAAAATGATGGCCTAAGGTACGAGAAAGTCAATTATATGATATTTATATTTTATCAGGTTAGGTATTGACTAGCTGGGCCTACAAACCCTGATTGCTTGCAACAGGCTTTTAAGTCTACCACAGTCACTGGTAAAGTGGTCACACCCTTACAAATAAATACAGAATACACTACTGATACGCTATGCATATCTACAATACAAATTAGTCATCAGTCTGCATCAGTATATTACTCTTATGTACTAGTTTTGTAATGTTGGTCTCCTGGTAACACACTATGACTACCTAGAAGCAAAAGATCTAGGAGTTCTTGATTGTCTAGTCACTGCAGACTGGACTCAAGGAATGAACTACACACTGCACTGTAGGTACGGACTCCGGTGCTACAGCCAGCAAAGACGAAGTAATCAGTGCCTAATCATGCGAAACGAACAAAATGTTTACAAGGCACCAAAGGCACGAATCCTTGACTTGCGGTAACTCTTTTTTTTCTAAAGTTGTCGTTTGCGCAGGATACCAAATCTGTCTTTTGGATACCAAATCTGTTCTCGACGGATACCAAATTTTTACAGGATACCAAATAAGAAAAGTGGATACCAAACAAGCAGTTTGGATACCAAATTGGGGTCAATTTGGTATCCTAGGATGCTACCTGGCAACCCTGCACGAGGCATTGCGAAACCACATACAAAATCCGACTATTACGTCACAATGAGGTCAAACATAAAACAAGACGAACAGCAAAAGGCAACGTCCTAGCGGCATACACAACAGCATAGTTGCGGAGTGGCATAGTATCGAGATTTGACTGTAGCGCAGACATTTCTGTTGCCTTCTGGTCAGCACTGGCATTCATATATTGTCAAGAACTATTTTTATAGCGCTACTTAACAGGGATTCGATCTCCTTGTATAATACTGCGCAAAATGAAATGTCACTCGTATTGAAGTTTTTAAGTAATAGGGCTATCACGTGATGCTCTAATTTTCTCACAGTAACACCTCGTGCCTAATCAACTACAACCGTAATCACGTCTTTTTTATTTCGCCTGTAAACTTGTATATATCTCTTGCACCTTAGAAGAATACTGTGTGTCACTGGCAAGCGTTTTTTTTTTATATACGTTACTAGTCACAGAGCAAGCATCTTGAATTTTATCTTTTTACCGTGGAAAACTTCAGATATTTTTTACTGCTGATTTTATTTGTGAAGCTTTAACTCTCCGGAAGAAAAATAAACCAAGTTTGTTTTGAAGTTGAGTAAGTTTGGACAGCAGTGAAGGCTAATAGCGCTCCGCTTTAGCACCAGATACGTACTCGCCGCCATTGCGGTGGTGATTCGTAACATAAAGAAAAATATCTGAAGTCTATTGCCAGGAAACCGTCAAGAAAGCATTCCGAATTGTCAGATACTTTCAAAGGAAACTCTTCTAAAGTTCAAAGAAAGCTATTAACTTTGTTGATTT
Organism: Trididemnum miniatum; assembly: GCA_964006365.1. Taxonomy (NCBI): domain Eukaryota; kingdom Metazoa; phylum Chordata; class Ascidiacea; order Aplousobranchia; family Didemnidae; genus Trididemnum; species Trididemnum miniatum. The sequence goes on from OZ023249.1 coordinate 15,019,577, forward strand.
TGTTTGGATTGGAACAGTTTTGTAGAACTTGTGGATTGTCAGATTTACTTCAGCATTGGCGTTACATAGACCCAGTGAACTTATTTACCCGTGGCGGTATACTTCGGACTGACAACCACACTTCGACGGTACTGTTGAGGAAACAACAACACCCTTCCATCCTTAAACTTCACGAATTCTACTGCTTGGACACTTCCTTGAGTTCCTTATAATCGTTACGGCAGGAAATTCCCACCTCGACGACTGACATTCTCTTCGCGTTGGAACTTACAATTACTGTTCGACTGCGATTTAATTCTTGTCTTCCAACACTTCGAGTTTCGATTGGATTCCAGCAGTGGTCTTGTTCCTGGGATCGGCATCGTGGAACTGCGTAGTGCGGTACGTTGGAGACTTCGAGTACGCTAGAATACTTCTCAACTTCGCTGGAAGGATCGGGAACGTGGGACTGCGTGAACGTGCAGACTTCGGGTACGCTGGAACTACTCCTGGACTTCACTGGAGAGGTTTTTACTTTATTATTTTGTTTTGTTTAAATATTTGCTACTTAACTGTTTTTATTATTGCTTTTAATTATGTCGCATGTACCTACAGAAAAGGGTAGCGTAGATGTTGCCACGGGGTTGATTGGTGATGATACGGGAGGGAAAATACCGGGACCTGATACTCAAATGGGACCCCATACCAGTCAATCTGCACCCTCTAACTTGAACAAATTCCGGAAACTTCTTACCTCTAAGCGGCAATTAGTGGTGCGCATGAGGCGTTTTTGCGAAACAGCAAACGAATGTAAGTCGCAGCAGCAATTCAGCGAATGTTCTGAAACCCTCATCAATATTCAGTCCGCGTATAATCAATTTAAAAGGGCAACTGATGAAGTAACTGATTCAGAACTCGTTGTTGAACTGGTCGAACAAGTGGCTGACCAGTTCGAGAATTGCACTAAACTTCACCAAAAAGTTAAGCAACATTTCCTTGTTTGCGCTTCCAAGAAAGTTGCTAAACATTTAAACTGCGATCAAGGTGTAGCTGAACTTAACCCCGCCGACAGTGTCTCTCAAGTGACTGATGGGATTAGCATTACATCTAGTAGGCTCGCCGCACGTCAAATTAAACTAGAGCTTAAACGTGCTGAACTTGAGGCTAATCACAAACTTGCTTTGGCACAGGCGCAGGCTCAAGCGGCTCAAGCACAGGCGCAGGCACAAGCGGCACAAGCTCAGGCGGAAGCCCGGCGTTGCATTGAGGAGGCCAGACTCGACGCAGAGGAGAAACTTCTTACACTTTCAGAGTGTGGCTCGGTAGCGGTTTCTCGCGGGTGCCGTTCAGCTTCTTCCTCGCAGCGAGTGGAGGGCTTGCTTGTAACTGCTGAACGCCATCTTGATATGCAAACCTTTAGAGAAATGCGCCAGGGTGAAATCGGCGATGGGTCCCCAGATTTTAACTTTTGGCCCGTTAACATGGGATCTGCACCTCACCCCACTCAGAGCGTAGAACAAGTTCAACCTAATGCTAAAGAGACCTTTCGAGAGAGTGCTCCTATACCATTAACACCGTCTGGTAATAATGTGCCCGTGTTTCCTGCGCAGAATGATGTGGGTGAATCTACATTAAAAACCTATTTAGAGCGCCAAGGAAGAAACGAATTTATTAATTTAGCCAGTCAAATTAGTTACGATGGTAAAAATATAGCCTTCGTGTTTTTCGAAAACCAAATTCAAAAACTTATGGCCGAAAGCCCTTACGACGAGCGACGTCTCGAAGTATTGAGAGCTTCCTGCGTCGGTCAACCCCGAGAAATGGTTAACCTATTCTTAGCTCCCATGAAAAACATGTCGACGTCACAGCGTATCGAAAAAGCGCTGGATCGTCTACGCCAAAGGTATGGCGTGTCGGGAGGCCTTACGTCAGAACCTAAAATCATGGATGTTCGTTACGGTCCCAAGGTGATATTTAATGTGGCTTCACTTAAGGCCTTTAATGAAGACTTGAACACTCTAGAGATATTTGCTTATGCCCATGACGAAGTTGGGAAGCTTTCAGGGCAGTTACTTTTGGACACAGCGAATCGCCTACCCGGGGTTCTTAAACGACGTTATCTTGACTATTTGGCAAAGATGGGACTTAACTTGAACCAACCTGGCTTCGATTCTCTGCGTAATTTTATCGTACATGAGCTCGAAGTCATGACGTCAGATTATGCTCAAACATTTTTTAAATCTGATGAGAAAGAAAAAACTCGTGAACTCAACAATGGGCGCTATAACCAGGTCCGGGTAAGGCAAGTGACTGTTAAAACGAATAACGAAACGCAAGAGTTACCTCACAAAAAAGAACCTGCGTCAACTACAAAGTCACTTAGCAGCTTCGGACGTCCTACTAATAACAAACCGCCTCCTGCTTGCTTTGTCTGCAACGAACCAGGCGTTAAGCATTATATTGCGAATTGTGACAGATTTAAAGAGCTTTCAATAGAAAGACAGCGCCGAATAATAATAGAAGCTGCCAGGTGCCTAAACTGTCTTTCCACGGGTCACGTTGTCCGCAACTGTTCCTTTAGGTCAAAATGCAGGAAGTGTGGGCCGAACTTTAATATCAAGCATGCAGATGTTTTGCATGACTACTACGCACGGTCAAGTTCTGTTGACCTCGGGGCCGCTGAGACAGAAAGTGGTCATGACGTTCAATCTCCGGCTGATTGTAATGGGCGGGACTCGGTTGAGAAAAACGAAGTAGTGACGAGAATGGTTAAGCCAGGATGCAACGCGGTACTGTTGCGCACCAGTGCTGTGAAGGTCGTAAACCCCGACACCGGTAAAGCTACCTTTGCGTATGCGCAGCATGATACTGCGTCTCAGGCAACGCTAATCTCAAAAAGCTTGAGAGATGAACTCGGGCTCAGCACTGATCACGATCAAGCCACTGCTATTCGTACGTTAGCCGAACAGACGATTTCTAGTCATGGAACTACAGAGTTTCAAGTTGAATCTCTTTCTACCGGTGAAGCTTTTAAAATTACAAATGCTTTGGTTGTACCAGATTTCACCGACGATGCTAACATTTTACCTCATTTTGTGAACACAACAGGTCTTGAACATTTTAATGGCGTCGAAATTCCCACCATTCCCTACCGTAAAAGTATTGATGTTCTTATTGGACAGAGCGATAAATTGTTGCTCACGGTTCTGGAAGAACGAGAGGGCCTGACACCTGATGATCCTAATTTCGTGTTAACCAGACTTGGTCCGATTGCCAGCGGTGGTCGTCAGGTGGGATCTCGGTCTAATCTTTGTCAGAGCAGAAGAGCTGAGGTTGGTGAAATTTCTGATGTGTGTGAGGTTGACGTCGTTACTAGTGTCGATCAAGGTAAGGAACAATCGTTGGTTCGAAGTAAAGATCTTTTGGATTGTTGTGACGCGTGTGATTGTGATCGACTAAAAAAGGAAATTGTTGTTTTGAAAGAAAACCTACGAAGTCATGAGTTGGCTGACGAGGTCATCCAACCGTCTAAAACTGATGACTTAACTCGTGATTTGGTGGAATCAAATGTTAAAGTGATAAATGGTCGCTATGAAATTCCAGTTCCGTTAAAAATGGATATTGTTAAAAGGTTGTCGAATAACTTTGTTAACGCTTGTGATCGTACAGTGTCGTTGCGTCGTAGTGCTCTAAAAAATCCTGAGTTGAAGCGCACTTTAATTAGCACTTTTCAAGAACTTACTAGCGCCGGTTGGCTTGTTCCTGTTGGGGAGGATTCGTTTGATAGTCGAAGCTGGTATTTACCTTTCTTCGTAACTAAGCAGGATAAGCCTCGCGTTGTGTTTGATGGTGCAGCTAGATGTAATGGTTGGTCCATTAATGATGCTGTTCTTTCGGGTGAAAACATGTTGAGTAATTTGGTTGAGGTCTTAACGCGTTTCCGATTGGGAAAATTTGCTTGTATGGCTGACCTAAGTAAGTGCTTTTTCCAAATTGCTATGCCTGAGCATCAACAAGATTTGTTTAGATTGGTTTGGTATAGTGATAATGACATTGATGGTGGAAAAATACAGATTTTCCGTTTTACAAGGCACGTTTGGGGGATTAATTCCAGCCCTTTCATCGCTTTGTTTGCTATAAATCGATTGATAACCGAAAATCCTACAGATGCTAGTTCGTTGACTTTGTCGGCGATTGAAAGTAATCGGTATATGGACGACTTACTATTGTCTTCGGACTCATTAGCTGATCTTGAAGTGGTGTCTCGAGAAGCAATGGGTTTGTTTGAAAGCAGAGGCTTTAAATTGCGGAAATGGTTAGCCAATAGTGTTTCTAAATCGATTCTGACTAACATTCCTCAGTGCGATCTTGGTTCTAACATTCGTGAGATTGACCTTGGCTCACATCCTTTGCCGGATTGTAAGGCTTTGGGTTTGGTGTGGGAGGCTGAGAGTGATGTTTTGCGAGTGTGTTGCAATAGAAAGTTAACTGAAGTTTCTAGCAGACGTGAAATGATGCGTATGCTCGCTGGTCAGTTTGATCCTTTGGGTATACTTGCTCCCGGGCTTCTAAGAGGTAAATTAATTCTTCAGGCAGTTTCTTCGTCTGGTTTTGATTGGGATGATGAACTCCCAGGCGATATTAAAAGCGACTGGAAATCTTGGATAGACTCTGTTGAATTTATTAATGATATTTCTATTCCTCGTTATTGTTTTGCGGGTGAAGAGTTGAGCGAGTGCAACTCCCATGCGCGGTACCAACTGCATGGGTTTTGTGATGCCTCAGATTATGCGTTTTCGTGTGTGGTATATTTGAGACGCGTGGTTGGGGATCAATCTAGCGTGGCTTTTATTCAAGGAAAGTCTAGACTTGTCTTGTCTAATCAGCAGAGCTGGGTTATTTCCCGAAAGGAGCTAGAGGCTGCTAAGTTGTGTTCAGAGCTGATGTTGGCTGTCTCTAAGTCGCTAGATCATCTTTCTTGTAGCATTCATCTCTGGACTGATTCGCAGGTGGTGCTGAAGTGGATAGTGAATCCCGACCTTCACCTTCCACGCTTCGTAAAACGGCGCATTAGTAAGATCCATCTTGTAGCTTCTGCTGACGCGTGGAATTATGTTCACACATCACTTAATCCAGCTGACGTTGGCACTCGGAAAAACAGTTTTAAACGGTCAGGTTGTTTTGAGCTCTGGCTGGGAGGGCCTAGCTTTTTGTTGCAGACAGGAATCGAATCTCGTCCTGTTGATCCTTCCGTTGTTGTTCGCAAAACTAATATAACTTCCGAGTTGGGTTTTGACAAAGGTAAGATGTGTCTAGATAAGTTGATTGACGCTTCTCCTGATCTTTATGCGTTGAAAAAACGTGTGGGATATCTCATTGCCTTTAAGCAGTATTTCGTGTCTAAAGTAAAGAAGCTCACCTTTCATAAAGTCAAACTTGATGCTACATTTCTAGATAAGGCTCTTCTTGATATAGTAAAATATGTGCAAAGGCGTTATTTTGGAGCTGCCATTGATATGTTGAAAAAGAATTCACCTGACGCTTTTGAGTTGATTTTGAAACAATTAAGTGATAAAGCTACGGATGTAGAGCAAATGCAGCGCATTGCAGAAATGAAAACTTTGCGCAGTTTGCGACCTTGCGTTGATACTGACTCGTTGTTACGTGTTGAAGGACGTTTAGAAAATGCAGATCTTCCGCTTGATGCTAAACACCCCTTGATACTTCCTAGTAGACATCCCTTGACAAGGTTAATTGTCCTTCATGAACACTCGCTTGCAGGTCACGCTGGGCCCGCTTACACTTTAATGAGAACTCGTCAGCGTTTTTGGGTCATTTATGGGATCTCGAGTGCCAAACGTTACATTGCTGAGTGTGGAAAATGTGCTATACGCAAAGCCACCCCTATCCGACAATTGATGTCTGACTTGCCCGTGTGCCGCGTTTCTGCTACTAATAAGCCCTTTAAATTTTGTGGATGTGATTTTTTAGGCCCCCTGATTTATCGGCAAAATCGTAGTCATTGTAAGGCGTGGGGCCTGCTTTTTACCTGTTTGTGCACACGCGCAATACACGTTGAACTTGTTACAGGCCTGGACTTAAACAATTTTTTACTTGCCTTTGCTCGCTTTACAAACCTTCGCGGGCCTGTAGATACTTTGTACTCCGATAATGGGTCAACCTTTTGTGCTGCAGCGGACAAACTTCCCTCGTTGTTGGACTCTTCTGAATTTACCTGCTCTGTTCGTAAGCGTAATATTAATTGGGTAAGAATCCCTCCCTACTCGCCTAGTCAAGGTGGAAGTTGGGAGAGTATGGTTAAACTTTTTAAAAGTTCTTTAGGTCGTGTTATGGGTGAGGCGCGTCGTGAGCCTTCGTTGATTGAGCTGCAAACATTCGTTTCCGACGCTGTGCGCATCGTTAATGATCGCCCCCTCACTGCCCTTAGCGATAAACCTAATGATCTGGCACCCATCACTCCCTCGTCATTCCTGGGTCAACAGCTTGCCCCGTACACTCCCATTAGTGCATTTCATGATCGGGGAGATCTTAGGCGGGATTATTTGTACAATTCCACTTTGGCACATAAGTTCTGGCTTAGTTGGATTAAGGGATATCTGCCGACCTTGCAGGGCCGTTCTAAATGGCGAGTTACTCGTGCTAACCTTGAACCAGGTCAACTTGTTCTCATTGGGGATGCTGATGATATATCTAAGCGGGGTTCGTATCGTTTGGGGCGCATACACTGTGTACATCCTCAGTTTCGTAAGGGAAAAGAAATTGTTCGTAGAGCAACAATAGCTGTCCTTAAACGTTCTGGCTCAGGGGAGCTTGAATATGTTTTGCGCGATCTCGCAAAGATTGCACCACTTTAACTGTGTTTGATGTTTTTACATTGTTTGACGATTTTATGTTTTACCTCTGTGAACTTGATTACGAAATATGGTGTTTAATGAATTGTCGCCAAATATATACGATATGAAGCTTTAATCCACTTTTATGAAATGAATTATGCCTTGGTGCTGCTATGTTTGAATTTTGTTTGAATCTTCACTTTGTGTTCCGTTTCAAAGGGGCCGCTATGGTCAGCACTGGCATTCATATATTGTCAAGAACTATTTTTATAGCGCTACTTAACAGGGATTCGATCTCCTTGTATAATACTGCGCAAAATGAAATGTCACTCGTATTGAAGTTTTTAAGTAATAGGGCTATCACGTGATGCTCTAATTTTCTCACAGTAACACCTCGTGCCTAATCAACTACAACCGTAATCACGTCTTTTTTATTTCGCCTGTAAACTTGTATATATCTCTTGCACCTTAGAAGAATACTGTGTGTCACTGGCAAGCGTTTTTTTTTTATATACGTTACTAGTCACAGAGCAAGCATCTTGAATTTTATCTTTTTACCGTGGAAAACTTCAGATATTTTTTACTGCTGATTTTATTTGTGAAGCTTTAACTCTCCGGAAGAAAAATAAACCAAGTTTGTTTTGAAGTTGAGTAAGTTTGGACAGCAGTGAAGGCTAATAGCGCTCCGCTTTAGCACCAGATACGTACTCGCCGCCATTGCGGTGGTGATTCGTAACACCTTCATCGCAATAAATCAATGCCGAAATGGTGACTTCATAGATTCAACCACAGTGTTTATAGTTCAGCTGCTTTCACAGTGAAATGAAAAACAAGAAAAAATGCGACATAAACCGGTTCAAACCAGTATTTTCATTTCGCCTGGTTTTCATTTCGAGTATCCTGTATTGTAAATAACAAACGAATACAATGTTGAATCGTTATTTTGACAAAACGAATCTGTTACTATCTGTTACTTCTTGTTAATTGTTACTTTTTAACGAATGATTACTATTCGCCCATCTCTAGTAGGCCTACAGTACCGACGTTTTCCGGTAGCCTACGGTCAAGCTGTCAGAGCTACCGTTATCAGAAAGCAAAAAACTGTAAAAAGTTATTTGAAGGTGTTGTATTGGCAGTGATGGGCACGATAAACCTTTCTGCGCTAAAGCGATAACGATAATCGATAATTTCACAAAAGCCCTCGGCGATACCGATAAGCGATAAATCTCAATTTCGTGAAGCGATAACGGTAATCGATAAATTATCGCCGATAAATTTTTCCGATAAATGTTGCGGTAAATTTTCAATGTGTTTTTACGAAGTATATGTTTTAGGTCGAATTGCAAAAATGTTTTTCTAGATTTTTCAAGAAAAGAGAGCAGTTCACGGACTCTGCCGTGGCATTAAATAAAACAAAAAGAATTTTTTTTTATTGTAACCAGACTTTATGGACTCCGCAAATTTTTCCATGGCGCTTACTCAATAACTTTGAACACTGCGTGCATAAAAAATCGTTTATCGCGATAATTTATCGACGATAACAAACTATTTTGCAAAAACGATTTCGGTAATCGATAAACCAAAACCATTTTGAGCGATAACGATGATCGATAATAAATTATCGCCGATAACTATCGCCGATAAATTATTTAGATGAATGCCCATCTCTGCCATTGGTCGTATATTAACCTCATTGAAATTGCTCTCTCCTTCCCCGCTTCGTTGTCGGATAAGATGCTTCATCACGCTAATTAGCTTATTCCTGCTTGGTGGAATCTCACCAGCACTGCCGTGATCTGGTAAAACCGATTAACTGCAAATTTTTCAATTTTTTTTTTTTTGCATTTTTTGAATGTTTGTACGTATGTACATCTTGTGTGCAAATTTCAAGTTCAAACCTTTTGCCGTTCCTGAGATATTGATGGTGGCAAAACCCATTAACTCCACTCTTGGAGAAAATTGCGGAAAAAATCTGAAAAATTCTCTGGTAAAACCCATTAACTCCAATTGTTATTATTCACCTCTTGTTTCGTCACACGCAAACAATGGGTTTTCAGTTTCTCAACTCGGGATAGTCTGATAAGAGTTTTGTGTTGAAATCGCTTTGAAACGATAATGATAGGCAAATATTCGTTTCTAGTTAATTAATTTTTTCATGTTTTTACGCAAATTATTCTTTGGTTAATTATTGTGTGAATTGTAGATAAGGCTATCTTTTAAAAGCGCTTTCACCGAGCATCAACTACAAGCCCGCAACCAGGGGGTGGTGCGAGTAAGCTCCGCCTTTTCTGGAAAAACTTTTGATCCCCCTAAAAAAAATCAGTCATGATATAATATGTATACAGCCTACCTAATTTCTCGCCTCCTAATTTTGCCCTTAAAACATCTTCTTTGGCTTGCGGAACATATTAACAGTAAAATATTTCAATTAAGACTATAGATATTTTATTGCATTTTTACCCGTACATTTAATCGTAGCCGGTTAGGCCTAATTTTATTCGTAAAGTTATTGTATGTTGCAGGGAGTCGAACCGTTTAAAATATCGCTCCGGTTCCGGTTCAGGTTCAAGAAATTTTATTTTTTACGGTTCAGTTCCGGTTCAAGTTCAAGACTTTTCAAAAATTTGGGTTCAGGTTCGGTTCGGGTTCAGTTGCACCAAAATTTAAAGGTTCGGGTTCGGTTCGGGTTCATCAAAACCAAATTTTTAAGGTTCAGGTTCGGTTCGGGTTCACCAAAAAAAGCGGTTTTTGCCGGTTCGCGGTTTAGGTTCGGGTTCACTTCAAAATTTTTAATTTGGCCAAAAACTAAATTAGGGTCTTATATCATTAAAATAACGAAATATAAATTGCATGCCCGAATCAATTAAGGTTAAATAAAAATGTAAAAATTCAGTAAATTTTGCAAAGCAGAAAGAATGTTGCAAAGGTTGGTATAGGTCAGTGCTTCATCGTTCTGATGATGTTGGTCGTCAGTACCAACAACAGGTCAACAAATGAAAAAATAGAAAACCTGACTAGATTTAGTTGAGGTTATTGCAAAGTTACCAAAAGAACGCGAAAAAAATCCAAGTAAGCAGAAAGAATGTTACGCATCGCAGCACATGTCTAGAGGTTTTTATTAATATTTTTTAAGAATAAGCTCAGGTTCAAACATTGTTACTAAACGATTTCTGTTCAGGTTTATGTCCACAAAATATTATAGGTTCGGGTTCGGTTCGGGTTCACTTGCATAAAATTTTAAAGGTTCGGGTTCGGTTCAGGTTCACAGATTTGAAATATTAAAGGTTCGGGTTCGGTTCAGGTTCAATGATCTTAAATTTAAACGGTTCAGGTTCGGTTCGGGTTCACCGAAAAAAAGCGGTTTTTACCGGTTCGCGGTTCAGGTTCGGGTTCGGTTCGACTCCCTGGTATGTTGTCATATTAATTTCAAGATTGCTAGTTAATTTCCAATGAATTCGTTATTCGGAATTTCGGATAGTGCCCACATCGTTCGGGGCCAGAAATTGTTAAAGCAATTTGTTTAAACTTTTGCCTGTACCGTGTTTCGTATCGAGAAGCAGATCGAGTTTTAGTTACCGTAGTTTCGTTAATTTTTCTGTGTTTTGTAATAAATATGAGACTGTTGTTTCCGCAAGCACTTTATGGGTGTGCAGCGAGCATTTTCTGGCAAGAGTTTCAACCAAATTGTTAGACTTTTTCTGAAGTATCTGCTACATTAATCCAATGGTTTACCGGAGGATTCTTACTACCATGCCTATACATTTACTTTATGCAATGTCAGCCATCTTTAAAACAGAATCGCTTGATAGGCTATGACGGGGTCAGAGCATCTCAAAGTTCCGGTGCCCCTGATTTGGATTTCTGAAGTAATAAAAAAAAACATGCCAATTGCCATGCCTTATTATATTGCTTGGGAAGTCGATATATTAGCTTAGCAAAATTATTTTGCAGTTTTACATGTATGAATCAAAGAAAGGTACAGTAACACATATCCGGACTACCCATAATCTAAGGTTAGCTAGAACTTTGAATCGCGGAAGAGGGATTTGATTAGCTGAAGTGGTACATAGCCGCAGCTTTATGCAAATACCACACTTGCCTTTAAGTGGCTCGTTGAAAGGTTTTGTGCTTTGTTCACAGAAAAGGCTCTCTAGGGCAGTGGTTCGCAAATGGGAGTGCGACGTGCGAGAACGGATATGTTTAAGATGCAAACTTATCCTTTGTGGTTACTAATATCAGCCATTATAATAAAAAATCAATAGGCTTAAATCATTAGACTGATCAAATGGTGCAAGGGGTGCAAAAACGATTTTTTTTATCAGGATAGGTTTCGGGCTTGAAAATGAATTTAGAATAGCTGCTCCAACTAGAGGTGTGTTTGAGACGAAGACGGGTTGGCTGAAAAGGGTCCACTGCTTTCCAATTGCTCTCAGAAGAATGGAGATCTTGATATGGTTACGACGCCTACTTAAAGAAAACGACGGACTTTCTAGTTTTTTGGCAGGGAAAAAGGTTCAATTCGTCTCTTCGCTGTTCTCCTTGAGTTTTTTCATCTACGGCAGTGGTTCCGATCTTAACATCAATTTGGTCGATTCCTAGAAGTTTGGTAAAGAAGTTTCGAGTGCTCGTAAGAGGGTATATGCTTCCACGCAGTTTGAAAACATTGTGTTATACTGGCGAGTTTATGGGGTTCGTTGAATGCACGCTGTAAAGTTTATTAGCTCGACTCCTTTAAAAAAATTAATTAATCGGTGAACCGGGGGGGGGAGAAACGCTTATCAGGAAGAGGCCAAAGTTTTGCGCAAAATCCGCTATCTTCAAAAAAGTAAGTTAATTGATAAACGGAAGGGGCCAAGCTTGTTGAGTGAGAAGACAAGGCCCCCTTTTACATCGGCCTTGCCTTGAGTTCTTCCGTCTACAACAGCAATCACGATCTTAACATGGATTTGGTCAATCCTACAAGTTTGTTGTCAATCAAAGTCCGCATCAACGCTTTGTTAGGCGTAAGACCTTCATATTTTATTTAGGAGCTCTTAATATCGAAGGACCCCATTGCAGGTAGGGGCGAGGCCGAAGCATCTATACTCAATGTCTCGTTAATACAGCCTTACACTAAAACACTGAGTCGAATTGGTTCTAACTGCGATTGCGACAAGCATTATTATTGGAAAATTTTAATGATTTTGCTTTCAACCACAACAAAACAATTTTAATAGTGACGTCATAAGTATCGAGTTAATGGGTTTTACCAGAGAAAACTTGCTGTTTTTCACAAAAAATATTTGCTAAACCGATTAACTGCATTTACAAATTTCACGATATAAAAAATTGAGATTTAATTTCATCATTAAGCTGCAATATTTAAACCATTACTTTGACGAAAAAATGAGGAAAATCTACAATCAGGAAGTTTGTGAAAAATTCAAAAAAGCTAAAACTGCATTTTCTCGAAAACTTTCGAAAAGTACGAAAGTGCAGTTAATCGGTTTTACCAGATCACGGCAGAGCAGCAAATTAAAGATGTCAGAAGCAAAGCTTAACCGGAACACTCACAAACATAGGCAACTGCTGAGTAGAGCTGGGCATTCGGTACTTTAAAAGTTAGCCTACAACGATATCGATATTTTTAAAAAAAGTAACGACTGTACCCAGGGCTGGTGAGAGGGGGGGAAGGGGGTACAGAGTTCCGGGGCCCGTCATGTTTTGAGGGGCCCCGCTCTTATAAAAATTGTTTTTAGGGACACACAAACAAATGCTGGAGAAATTGCGTCTTCGCTATGTTAAGAGTTAAAACCTACGTCCAGTGTGCGAAGTGGGGGGGATGGGGGAACATGTTTCCCCCACTAAAAATAGTCGTCCCCCCAGCAAAGAAAGAAAATTTGTCCTGGGGATATGCCAAAACGCCTCCCCCCCCCGTCATCAGTACCGTAAGAAGTTAAGTGTTTTTTATATTAACATAGCCTACAACACGTCAGCAGTTTTTTACGAGCGTCTAGTGAAAGCACTAAAAATATGTTAATAAAGCAGCGGCTTCCCAACTTTTTTCAGATCATATTTAAGATTGAGAGTATGAATTAAGAAAATGCTAACCTATTTCTTCTGGGGCTTCGTCCCGGACCCCGGTGGGATGGCTTACTACTCTCCCTTCAAACCCCTTGCTTCATTTAAAAACAAAACCTGCCTAAAACAAAGCTAATGAAGTTTTCAAAATTTTACCATTGATAGTTTTTGTTCATCATGCTGGTGGTATGCAAACACGCAGTAGGCCTACGCCCTCCACCACGTTTTAATTTGTTCATTGACCAATGACATCGCCCCAAGAGCGTATTTAGTGAGGGGGCATTGTGCCATGGCCCCTCCCCTTTAGACTTTGCCTTTTACTAAAATAAAAAGAATGGCGCCAGGTGACTGAAATACGCCAGACCCTTTTGACGGCTTTTATAGCTCATGGCTTAAGGGCGGATACAGGTGGATGGTATGAGGGGTATGTATTCGCCTCACCAGCCTTTTTCAACAATATTTTTAATAAATACAAATTTTCCATAATTTCGAACCTCTTCGATAACAATAGGCCTTACGCCTTAAGCACGCTCAATTGAAAATGTGCGAACAAAATGCACCATATTTGGTGAAGTAGGCCTGGGCCTACTCAGCATTAAAGTCAAAAAATTTAAACAAAGTTTGCCTGAAAAATGTTCAAAAAGTACTAAAATAGCCATTAAAGCATGTAATATTTCAAAAATTTCCCGGGGGAGCATACCCCCGAATCCCCTAAACTTTTTCTGTTTTTTAATCTGCTTCAGTTAACTCTGCTAAAAAAACTACACTTGAAACAAAAAATGGTGAAATTATGCTCCCCCCCTTTTTAAATTTCTTGCTACGCCACTGCATCGCCCCATGAACAATAAATACCATTTTCGCAACATTGTCTTGTTCTTTGGGTTCACAATTCAAGCAAAATTGTAGACAATAGCATCTCCCTCAGTAAAAATTTTTTACTTCGCACACTGCCTCAAGGTGCGTTTACCTATACGTACGCGACGAGCGTCACGCGACTAAAATTATAATGTAAGAAAATGTAGAAGGAGTTCGCAGGTTTTCGCGTGATCGGTGAACAGTAAAATACAGTAAAACAAATAAGGTGCGAAAGATTTTTGACGCATGCCGCGTATCGCGTTGCCGCGTATCGGTAAGCGCACTTTAAGGCTACGTCTGCGCGATGTCAAGACATTTTCCTTTTTGGAGAATTAACTTTTGGTACCGAGGGGGCCGGCATCATATCTCTGCCCCAGGGCCCGGATTTTCTTTCGACGGCCCTGACTGTATCGATAACGGTACATTTGTGAAGAATAACGTAACGACAATAATGATACTCGGACCGACTTTCCATTTTTTTTTGAAACAAAAAGAAATTGTTTTTTTTTAACCTGTCTGAATTTAATCGACTTAGGCCTAACAATTTCGCAGACGAAGATTGAATAATTTTAATACATTTACGAAATGGTTAAGTCGTTTTTTTAAGCAAAATTTTGTTTTGCTTAGATTACCTAGAAGCGCATCCATCATCTAGAACGCACACCGGTAATGAATGCATTCGACCTGAAGGTGCAGCCTGAGCTTTTGAAATTGATTTTTGATGAAACGCCAAGTGAAAATGTTGTCTAGTACCGGTATAGGTCATTTCTTATGAAAAAGTTTGTCAGGAATCCTAGTGATTTCCATACACTCTACAGATCTCCCCAAATACCGTGCCATATAGCTGAGCTGGTGTATTAAAATTATCAATCTTCGGATAAAAAAAAAACAAAAATCCACTTATTCAGCAAAAATGTTTCTTCCGTTCTAAGTTCATTCCAAAAAAGAGCTACCGAAATATCGAGTAAAACAGTCAAAAAAAGAATGACGGTATCAAAAACAGTAGGCTACATTTGAAAAAAGTATCAACGTCACTGATAACCGTAAGGCCTATTAAAAAATACCACGGCACTGCCCATTGCCCAACACTGCTGCTAAGCGAGTCTAATTGATTGATGATTTTCTTCACCTTCATCCTCCTATCGCGAAAAAGCGGCGGAGGTGCTATGCGTGGTACAAATCCAGACTCGTTTAGGAGTTGCCTTTGTTTCCAAATTTTTCGGTTAAATTTACTTCGGACTTCTTTAATTTGCTGTTTGCCAGATTCCACCAAGCAGAGATAGTCATCGTGAAGTATCTTATCCAAGGACGCAACCAAAAGACTGCGCCGGGAGTTGAACCATTAACCTTGCGATTATGCTCGTCGTAAAAACGACACTTCGAACCGCTGCGCCATGCAGTCTGAATTGGTCCTATACATACCTAACTCATAGCTTCTCCGTCGCTTTCTCGTGACAGAATAAATACGAAGAAATCAAATCAATCAATTTTCATTGGTTTCAGTCGTAAGCATCCTTATCATTTTTTTTCATAGGCCCCTATTGTTTATGAAGCAGAGCTGTCCAGGATCAGGATTTCAGGAGTCGACTCTGGCAGGATTTTTGCAAAATATTGGATACAGGTCCGGAACAGAATTGCTAATTTTTTTACTTAAGCAGGATCAGGTCCGTAGCTAATTGTGGCACTGACATACTACTATATCTGTGCTCGATCAAATGTGGATACATGTCTCTAAATATCTTGCACTTTAGCTGAAGTGCGAACGATACTTTACATGTACTACGAGATACTCGCAATATAGAGCCGGCGGCAGAGCAGTCGACTTAGGGGGGAAAGCGTTTATCAGGGGGGGGGGAGGCAAAGTTTGAAATTAAGCACAAAAGCTGCATTCTCAAAAAGAGTAAGCTTGTTGATTGGGGGGCCAAGCATGTCGATTGGGGGGGCCAGGCTCCCTTGGCTCTCCCTTAGCACCGGCCTAGCCGTAATATTACCCTATATTGCAGTGGTATCATCCTTTTTATTTTCAAGGATAATTTTTTTGGATCACCATCAGAATTCCAGTTTTTGTCACAAAACAGGACCTGGATTAGGATACAGTAGTGGTTTTGGATTAGGATCGGATTCGCACCCACGAAGTTGCGACTCCGGACAACTCTGTCATGAAATACGCTAAATTACTGTAAACATCCGTAGAGGTTTTCCTGGTAAAATAAAAAACGTTTTGCTTTTTGAAGTTGATAAAATGCTAGCGATGAATAAGGCTATCACAATATTATATACCCATAGTTTTATCTTTACTAGCTAGCCACGTAGCCATAGGCCTATAAACTAAATAGCATTGCTTTCTACTATCAATTTTAAAATAAACACGAACGTAGAATTTTACCAAAACAAATATATTAAAATCAGCCAGGCTAGGCTGCTTCTAAATAATCGCATATAAGTAGAAACGAAGTCAACAAAAAAGTAAACGTCAATCACAGATTCATTCTTCCACGCTTCTGGTTAGGTCGATTTTTACCATGGTTCGAACTCCTCTTATGCCTCGAAGACCAGCCAAAAATATCTAAAAACAGTTAAGAACATTACTTTATTTATGTTTATCAGTTTTCATTGAATTCCAACGATAATTTAAAGTCATGAGCAGCCTACGCAGGTGGGGGGATTCTAAAATTTGTAAAGGGAAAAGCTAGAAATTGAAAATCTCGTAGCTTTGTGCTTCGTGAAGCATTCAAGTAGGCTGCAGATGTTACCCGTTAATATGTAGCCTTCAAGTAGAACTGATCCCTTTAGCTTTAGTGAGTTCGCCAATGACAAGTGCAGATAAAATGTATAGAGAAATCAGTCCTACCTGGGGATTAGGCACATTACTGTTTCCTTCTTTCTTCGTTTGAACAAAGTTATCTTTTGGCAGATAAACTTGAGTGGTGTTGTCTCGTCGTAAATTACTGAGATGAGTTTGAGCTGATTTCGTTAACTTAGTTCGCAAATTAGCCTGCAAAATTAAAAGCTGAGAATATTTTCAAGTCCTTGCAATAAACTAAAAATGAAAATGTGAAGTAAACTTGCGCTCTTTGAGTTAGTGGCAACCCGGCAAGTATGTAAAATGCGATCGGTTTTAGCCTGGAATAGAACCTATCAGAAACGATAGCTTATATCACCCACGCACGGTACCGACCGCTAGGCTATTTCGCTGGCAAAATCTGTTGTTCTTTTCTTTTAAAGGTGCTCTGTTTCTAAGTGTTGCAACCATGCCCAGTTGCCTACTCTTGTTGTTTGAACTCCTCTTCTCCTACCTGCATGCCATAACGTTGATCGTTTTGTTGCCTCTTGCCTTTTCTTGTAGGCTACCGTGTCATATTTCCTTAATCTTATTGTATTCTTCATCGTGTTGACGGAGCGGAAATGAAAGACATATTACTTCTTGCCTACTACTTTAAAAAAACACAATAGGCCTAACAATAAAAAGAGCAATAAAGAACATTTTAATTATTAAATGTGTTTCATTGCTTACTAATTTGAGTGCTTTTCTCCTTAGTTCCCACTCATTCCATTCATAATCTTTGACGATGTTATGCTCCAGTATATGTGTGTCTGTTTGAGTGCCGCATTCAGAACGAGTGACAGGCTTTTCCAACATTTTGCTTGCATCACTCTGAAAGTAAATTTAAATCGTCATTGATTGGAAATCAACTTGGATTCTTTGTCAATTTCAACAGAATTTGTACAGGCTAACCTACAACCGAATCCATGGTATGTTATAAAGCAGCAAAAACAGAGGTGGACAAACTTTCCATTGGAAGGGCCGCATTGGAAAAAAAATTGTGACCGAGGGCCGCACGGATTAGAAGAGCAAAAAATGGTCATCACGGCTGCAGATGCCCAATTTTTCACCTAAAATCAAGTGAAAAAAAAGGTCATTACGTCCGCATATGGCCTTTATTCCGCTCAGTATCAGTCCGTCGGACCGCACAAAATGGTCTCGCGGGCCGTAGTTTGTCCAGCCCTGTTATAAAGAGTGCAAAACCAGCATCCAAAGCGGTAATTTCGTACTGTATTGACTTACAATGCTAAACCCGCATCCCTGATAACTGTACGTAAGTCTGAGTAGTCAAAATATTACACACTTTTTCAAAGGTTTGATTAAGTGAACTACTCAGAAATGTAACCCCAATCTACAGTAGTATTGGCAATCAGCAACCACCTTTGCGGGAGAACCTTCAAGCCTTTAAAACCATTTAAAATCTACTATACATCAACCGTGAACAATAAAGTCAGGGTTAATGCGCCAATTGCTAGAGTTAACATTTCATAATTGCTTTTAAAACCCAGTTACCTGTCCATAAGGAGAAATAGCTGCAAATTGCTGATGTAATTCCAGTAACTGAATTAGCTCAGGTGATTTTTTTGCTGCCTCTGCTACAAGCATGATGTATTTATCGGGGTCGGAAGCAAACTCGCAGGCTGCCGACTGGGAACTAAACACATACAGCTTGTCTTTGTATTGAAGAATTCCGATGTCTGGGTTTCCTGCAAAAATGTACATGATGAAAGTCTATTTCGGGAATAATTTGCTGAAATTTCGTAGAATTATCGCGTATTTCAACTGGAGCAACAATCTCAACCGGGGATCGCTATTCCAATTTTTAGAAAACGATGTTTAATGCCTGAAAAGTTTATTCATAAATGAAGTCAATGAAAAATAAACTAAATGCAGTACTTGGAAATTACAGCAATGCAAACAGTTACCTTTTGATTTCGCATTGCTTCAAAGTGAAAGCAATGAACCTCTTTAACATTTAATTAAACTTTGTGTGAAAATACACGTATGTATGGCGTGAAGCTAACCACTGGGCAATTTGAGTACTTTGGCAGGGGGTGAAGATGTTTTAGCTATCTGGTTACGACCTCAACCAAAAATGCTTGGAGGTTGTGGAATTGGATTTTATTAGTTCTTCACTCCAGACTACTTTGAGCTCTTCTGATGAGACCTAACAAGGCAGAAACAGTGACTGTCAGGATTCGAGAACAGACCAGCACAACGAGTAGGCCTATTGCACTGCCACAGGCCTAAAGCTATGGTCATGTGTAGACATAACACAGCAAAATTTCGAATTTCTAACGGAACAGTTTTTAAAGCGTTTTGTGGTTTTGAGTTCCTAGCAGCAGTGAAATTTTTAAATAGCTTTTGTTTTAGGCCCCTGCAGGTCTATTTTGGACACCCAAAATTTTCCTCCACAAAATACTTCACATACAAATTAGTGAAAAGGCATAGCAAGACTACCTGGCAGCAACAAACGGTCGTTTTTAACAATAGAGTATCCGCAGCAGCCTCGATACTGCAACAGGAGACGATCGTAATTTTTGGTTGTTTCGGGAAACAACCACTCAATGTCAGGACGGTCTTTGAAATCTTCTGGCTTGATTCGATTTCCTAAAATATTAGTCAGTTTTCAGAAAAACTGGTAAAGATCCTGTTTCTGTTTGAATAGAAATTTACTGAAGATAGCGTAAGCTAATATCGATTTAAATTAAGTAAAAGATAAGCATCAACATTTTTGACTAATTTCAGCATACAGCAGCAATTTTTTTCAGTATATTAAATTCTACACAAGTTTAGGGTTAAAAATGATGACATGTAAGCCAAAAACTTTGGGTTCAAAAGTTTGATGAAAATAGTAGAATGACATTCTAAAAACTGAAATTCTTTGGGTACAAGTAAACATGAAAAAGTATTAACCAGTTGGCGTTTGCTTAAATCTCGCTTAGCAGACAAATGAAGCGATAACGTGGAAGTTGCTAGAAGTTATTTGTTACAGAAAGCAGTGAAAGCGCTACACATGGATGAGAACAATATCTACTACAACTCTAGTATCACGTTATTAGTGAAAGATTTATAATATGCGCCCAACGAATATGCAAGGACTTATTGAGGCTTTGCACGATTCAATTTGAATCATCGATGCTAGTACAACATTACGACGGATCATGTAAAAAAAAATTAGAGAGTGTGTTGTTTGAAAAAGCGAGCTGAAGTATTGCGAAAAATCAACATGTTTTTGCTTAAAACGATCGACTTGAAAATTTTTAAATTACTATCTGCAACATCCTAATTCTTACTCATCGTCTCCACGATTCTCTGTTCGTCTGTTTTTACCGCAACGTCTTCGAGATGAGGAGCAAGAAGGTCATCGGGAAATAATTCTCTTTGCGTTCTGCACGAAACAACAGCTTAAAAACAACACGAAGTAACGCTAAAGGACAAAAATTTGCCATAACAATTACGTGATTATATGCTCGTATGCCAGGGCACAAACATAACTGCTGTTTTAAGATAACAATTACAATTTTCATTTCCAATCGTCAAACATTGGTCATTTTTTGATACTAGAAATAAGAAATCAGCATTAAAAAACAGGAAAATTTAACACAAATTAAAGCTGTACGCGTAAAGTTATACAGGGTGACCATGCAAGAGCCAATGACGCTTCAACAAGAATCATAAGACATAGCTTTATAAATGTACTACGTTACTAGAACAAAAAAATTATCTTGAGTGTTTTCAAGATTTAAGTAATATATTTCTTGAGCTCATTCGCCTTCACATACCTTGTAAATGGCTCAATGCTAGCTAAAATATTGCTTAGAACACTAAGCAGAACCATTTCATCTTGAAAACACGTCCACAGATGTGATATGCTGATAAACTGGGGCTAAATACAAAAACGTGAAGTTAAACCAGGCCCAAAAGTCTGCAAAACATGAACCTTACGTAAACTTGAGCAGTCGGCACGGCAGTTTTAGATTGAACAGTCTGTTGTAGTTGCTCCATGCGGGCAGTCAGTTGATTCACCAACATTTCAACTTGTTGCGCGCATCCAATGATATCATTCTACGTAAAAACACATTATTTCAATCTCCCCACAGCCGCTGTCTTACACTTGTTAAGTCTCCAAAGAGAACTAACAGTCTTGAAATTGATCTTTAAAATCATTTTAAAATCTATCAAAGATTTTTTGCTTGTAGTACCACAAAAGAAAATCTCTTCAACCCAACCAAAGTGATATAATAGTATAAAGGATAAGCAATGCAAGGATAGGAGGCCCGGATGAGAGTGCTCAACCAAGCATGAAACAAGGGAGCGTATTATTACACATTCCTAGACAAAATAAATTAAAATACTGAAACAGAAAGCAGGACAAAATTGCAAAAACGTCAGGTACAGAAACTAGAAAAATTCATAAACAAAGCTTGTTTACGCCCATCAACAACTCCATCCTGTATATACTGTACATCACATTAGCATAAATTATTATATTTTCCACATACAAAAGTGTTGTTGTTAGGCTACTTTAAAATCAACAGAAAATTGCGTTTAAATAAGAATAATGAAAATGAAATTTCAAAAAATTAATCAACAACCTTATTTCTGAAATAGCTTAGTAAATACAAGCAACATTTTTCTGCAGTCGTGTATAGCGATTATAAACTATCACCACATACCAGTAAGATTCTCAAAAATGCTTCGTGTTGTCTGACATTTATTAGAGAATCTTTTAACAACTGTTCAGGTATATCACTAGGAGAAGGAGGTGGCTGCATAGCTTGGAATTTTTCAATCAGAGCAGTATATCTGCCAACATACACAAAAACTTCAGTATTTTGTATTTCATTTTGTATTTAATTGCACATTTATCCTTCTATCACGAAAAAGCGATCCGTGCTCCACGAGCTCGCCGCTTAGGAGTTGCCTGTCTACCACACCAAGATGGGGGAATCTCGTTGAGTGCCTTTCCCAACGGCACTACAAGTGAACTTGCCGATATGTTTTAATCACCGTTCCTTTGATGCCGAGCGTCAAGAAGGGAAGCTGTTAAAACCAATTTTAAAGTCATTGGTTTGACCAGACTCGGAATAAAATTTGAGTCTGCTGCTCCAGAAGTGAACGCTCTTAACACTCGGTCATCTGAGCTATTTCAAGCAACTCAACTTGCCAGCGCGAGTGACCAAGTAAATACTGGTTAGAATATCCATCATGGTTGTTTTAGCTCGCCGGAAAACTTTTAAAAATGAAACAAAAGAAGCATGCATACAAATGACTTTAAACCTTTGAAAACTAAAAGTCTAGAGCAGATAGTTTCTACTTAATTTCGTAGTTTGAGATCAAACGCAGCGATACTGGTCAACTGATTTATACTTAACGCTATTAGACCACAGACTCTAAATAAAGATCTTGCATTAACCCAAGACCAAATCAAAATCTAAAACGACTCAACCAATAATCAATGTAAAGCTGGCACAAATGTGAAACAGGAAAAGCAATTTAACAAATTCAAGAGCATAACTACCTGAAAGCTGCTTGTTGACTGTTTTGAATTTCGATATCAACGTTTTGAGTAGTGGCCGGTATAGCTTCATTCAATATTCCAGGCACTAAAAATAGTAAATTTTGAAACATTAATGAGTTGAAATTGTAACTCTTTTTACTTTTTGCTTACTGGTAAGTTTAATTTTTTTTATTGCATACATTGTTGGGTTAAAAGCAATGAACCACTTTAAAGACCCCAATTACCTACACTGGTAGATGTTGTACAAAATGCCGAAATAAAATAGTCAAGCAAAGTAGCTTTTCTAAAAAAAAAACGAAAAGTTGGTTCTTTCAAAGCTACAATTCATCATAAAGCAATTAAAGCATGCTGCCGACGGCAGTTAGACAAATTCCCACGATCGTGTAAATCACTAACTATGAAACCGGCAGCTGAACCTAACTCCGACCCTTACTGATGACCTAATAAAATTACGGTATTTTACGCACCATAAGGCGCCTTTTAGATCATTTTTTTCTCAAGCGCTTTATAATTTGGTGCACCCAATGTATGGATCAGGTTGTGCTTTATGCTTTTTGCCATTAAAACAATGTTTTTTTTCGTTGAATCGGCTTTATGCGGTAACCCGATACTTCTCAAAAACTGTTGCGTCTTGCAGTCCAGTGCGCCTTATGCACGAAAAAAAGCAATCAAAGCAATTTATTGACAGTGCGCTTACAATCATGTGTGCTTTATAGTCTGTAAAATACGGTACTGCGACAAACTCTACAAAAAGGCGTATACTCACAGTCGTCAATCCCTTCCCCTCCTTTACCACATTCTTTATTGAAAAGACGTATTCCGGAAACAATTAGAGTTAGTTCTTGCAACTGTCTTTCTTTATCTCTTTTGGTCAAAGACATAAAAGTACCAAGTTCTGTTTGAGGGAAAACACTTTGCAGTGCAGCTGAAACCAACAATTATGGTTAGCTGATAAGTAATTTTATTATTGTTATTTAGAGGCATATTTATGCTACTCTCCAACCACGAGAACCAACCGAGTGCTATAACAAGTTCGCTTACGAATTGCCGGTTATGTGTCTACCCCACCACAATGAGGGAATTCGTTAACTGCCTTCACAACGACGCAACAAGGAAGAAGGTCTTCTTACATTCAAACAAAAAATGCCTAACAACTTGTCGGTTATACTCCACATCCACAGTTCCACACTGTACCTTTAAAACCAACGTGAAGGAGGCATGCTGTAAATACCAAATTTGATCGACTCGGAATTAAATCAGAATCTACTGCTGCAGACACAGACTCTTTCTGAGCAGTAAAGTCGTCCCACAGCAAATGGATTTGATAAACCGTTTTCAGACAAGCATGGCTGGCAAAGAAGTTAATCTTGACCGTTATCACAAAGGATAAAAAAACAAAGCATTTTACATCGGAAAAAGAATGAAAGTTGTGCCTTCTTACATTTAAACAAAAAATGTCAAACAATGTATCCCACGATCTGTGATATAAAAAAAGAGCTAAAAATAGATTACCTGTGGCTTCTCTTACAACTGCAATATCGGTTGGAGAACCAAGTCCTGATCTCAGAAGAACATAAGAAACGATTTTTCGATATAAACTTTCCAGTTCCTCTCTTGTTCTGCAATTTTATATGTAATGGTATTAATCACTTATTTCAGTCGTGTTCTAAACTACTGTAGCCTAATCGGCGACCGCGTCGTCCTTTTCGACGACCTCCATGGTCTTTCGCTCCTCCTTGTCGAGCTGTTCCTTTATTTATCGTCTCGCAAAGTGATTTTTTTCTTTTTCTTTTGCCCGACAATAAATGTATACCTACCTACCTACCTACCTACTAATAATTGTGAAAAATAACGATAAAAAATGCAGCATTCTATTTCAACAATTGATGTAAACAAAGATTGCATCAACAAATTCAAGTAAGAACAGCTTTGAAAGAACAGTTTTCGCACAGGGCTTCAAAAAACTCTGTCATAACTCTTTGGTGTAGCTTTGAAAAAAGCTGTTGCGCCAGAATGTTTTCATGACTCACTCGGAAGTGGGTAGTCGCGTCAAAGTAAGAATGAGAAGCAAGGTTTGGGGCTTGAAGAATAGCAGTTTCGAAGCTACTCTTAAGTTATGTACTGTCAATCAATTACTCAAACCCAAGTAAAAAATCTCAAACAATCAAAAAAAGACATATTGCCAGCAATAATTACATTTCGTGTTAAAAAATTGCCCTGAAGTTTATTTTGACCACTTATTGTTGCGTTATAAATATTAAATTTAGTTTATAAACCATTTACCTTGCCCTGCTATCTGTTATCTCTCTTGTAACTGGAGTAAGGCGAGATTCAAGAACTCTTCTGTGTTCTTCCAAGAATTCTTTTCGACTTGTATAATTCATATCAAAATAAACTTGCATTTTGATTGTATCTAAACTAGGAGATCGTACATCCACCAGGCGTTCCACACAAAACTAAAAAGACACATTTTAAATTCAAAAAATCAAGGTAAACCAACCACTAGTGAAATGTTCTAGCCCAATTTTAAATCATTTCAAAAAAATATATTCCTCCAAGTCACTCCACATGCTAAAAAGTGACATATATTAAGTTTATTGGACAAAAACAAAGTTTAGGGCTAAAATACCACTGTTCAGCATATCAGTACAACCTGCGTCTTGCTTCTGGTATCCCTCACCACAGATGATCAATAAAAATTTGATCATTATCTACATGCAATGACGATTGACCACAAAAATGCTATTTAGATACAGTAGATATACTAAGTTTTTGGACTGCAGTCTATCTTGAGCAACTTCCAAAATATCAGACCACTTTCAGTCCCTTGCAAGCAAGTTTGCTGATGTAAATTAAAAGGCTGAACATGTCACAACGACAAATAAAAATTAAAATTTTGTACACCAAAATTTTGATTCTGTTAAGTAAGTGACTCTGGATTAGCTATTTTACTGAAACTTGTCATCTTCAGGTCTTACAATGTCGCAAAAGTCAAAATCTTAGTTACAAAACTGCAACTGCTCAAAAAGTTAGCACATTTTCTTGGTTAGCTACAATAGCATCCTTACCTTTATTAATTTTCTAACATCATCTTTGGTTAAAGTTCTATCAACATTGAATTCATTTTCAGGGTCCAAAACCACTGCCTTGACCATAAAAGCAACAAGTGTTTCAGATAAACTATGCCCTTTACTTGCACACTCTTGTACAATTTCACGAATAATATTTTTAATAACACTTTCTGCTTGTGCTCGAGACATGATGCAAAAAAAAGCCACAGCTTGATTTTCTAAAAATATATAAATTACGTTATTCTAATCATATTTTATGCTATAACAGCACATTTCGCAAAACTGAAGCTAAAAGACCCATTTCACATCTATGGTGTGTGACTGCTGAATCAAAAAGTGCAAGCTCACTTCACAATCTTCCTCAATTACCGTTGAATTTTCAGTTCAATGTAATTTGAAAATAACCTCGGTTGACTCAGCCTTAATGTTTTGCTTGGCACCTGTGCAACACTGCTCTAAAGAAACATTGAAATGGGGGCAGCCATCGGCAACACTGTGTCCAAATTACCAGTACGGAAATCAAATCCAAGACCTGCTGTGCCAATAGCATAAACACTACACCAACTGTCCTGCTTCCATCAGAAACAATCTAATTTGCCGTTAATGGCAAAACACTGATTGGCAAATTTTCTCAAAGCCAGGCGCGCATATAAACACAAGCCAATCAACAGTCATGCATATACACAGACACATGCCTATATTTTTAGCCACTCAGTATTTCGCCAGGAATGGCAAAATAAAACTGCCTTTGAATTATATAATCAAACTAGCGTAGTTTATTTGTCATTTTATGATTAAAAATGCAATAGACTACTTTATTATCTTACTAAACTAATCAAGATCTGACTTCAGCTGCAGGGACGTACCCAGGGGGGGAGGGCCGCTGGGTCCATGGCCCCCCGCTGAAATATAAACTGATATATATCTCCAGTCAGTAGAACAGTGGAGATAGGACATCTGAGGACGCGATGACCTTTTTTTTGAAGTAAATTAGACGTTGAAAGATGTGAAAACTTTTTTGGTCTTTACTTGATTTGGGGGGGTAAATTGGACGTCGAAAGACGTGAAGACCTTTTTTTTTGGTCTTCACCAATATTTTTAGTGGAAACGAAAACAGGAAATTGCAGCCCCCCCCTTTTCAAATTTCTGGGCACGCCCCTGAGTTGTGATTATGATGCTGGCAAACTGCACCAAATGTCCAGACTACTCTTAGCAGTAATTTAATTTAAACAAGAATACAGTGTATAAATACGTTATTGAAACAGCATTGGGGCAGGCTGGCACTAGCATTGGACCTATAGAGTTTCCAGATAATGAAATATTTATCATTTGTGCATACAGGAAATGGAGACAAAAAGACTTTGTGCAAGCACACATCAGTAGCCTACAGGCAGTTACCAGTACGCTAGCTAAAAAACATTACTGGTATTAGTCCAGTAGTCCATAAGTTGTTCTGGGGTTAAACATGCTATGAATAGATTCATTCATTCCGAAGCAGCAAGCACAAGCATATATGATGACATTCATACCAGAGCATTTTACAATGCAGTACCAGCAGACTGGAAGAGGAGTAATGTCTAGTATCAGCCTCCACGCTTTTTCTGTCTGCCAAGTTTGATCAACCTATGACCTTAGCCTACCGTAACCTATAACCTGCTCCTAACCAAATCTAACCCTCACAGAACCTAACCCTAAATAAATTTAACCCTAACCAAATCTAATCCTAACCAAACCTAGCGGCTGAAACTAGTTGTTACCCCCAGCAGAGTACCGGTACTTTTTGACAGTACAAAAGAACTGGTTGACAGTGTTAAGAAACCTACCGGTACAGTACCGACAAACTTCTCTTCTACCTTCATGTATATATCACTGGATTTTTTAGTTTTTCAGCATGTCTTATACTACGAGTACTAGTTCTACTGGCTACTCCTTAATTTTGTTCCAGTTGCTCAGTGCTAACAATTGAAATCAATAACTCAGTTTGGACATATTAATAGTTTTCTAGCATTAAACGTTATTTGCACGTTTTGGGTACCAGTGATTTTTTAATTTTTGTACGTATATAATCAAACTGTAAGCATCTCCTCAGATCCTGCACTTTACTCAGCGTAAACAACCAAACAGCCTGCGATAGCCCTGGTAGCTTACCCGTACCAGAAGTCGCGATTGATTTACCGATTACCATAGTGACCTACGTCAGTTCACGCTTCATTAAAAACTAGACAAATCTTTTAAATATGTTTGAGAAAGAACAAAGTTTTTCGCTGTACGAAATACCTAAACAGTCATAAAAGTTAAAGTTTAAACATTTAATAAATTTCGGTACCAAGTAACTACCGGTACTTGTTTTTTTTTTTAACTCAAGTTTTTCTATTGGTCGCAATACTCGCAATCTTAACTCTGATATCACTCTTGTCCTCGACGGTCGAACTTTGAATCCAACTACTTCAGCAGGATACTTGGGAATCATTATAGATGATCACCTATCGTTCAAATCTCACATTAATCATCTTGAAAACAAAATTTCACGGTCTGTGGGAGTTATAGCGAAACTAAGTTACTATCTTCCGGACAATACTTTAATAAATCTCTATTACACTTTAATTCAATCTCATTTGCTTTATGCTCCTAAGCGAGCTCGTATAGCGCATTGATCGCTTTCTCGTGATAGGAGGATAAATATGCAACTAAATAAAAAATAATAAATATGCCTTGCCAGTATGGGCTTCCACCAATAAAACGTATCTGCCAAAATTAAAAAAACTTCAAAACAAAGCCTTAAGAATCATTTCGAAATGTCCAATTAGAAGCAGTATAACACCACAGTACTACAAATTTAAGATTTTGAAACTGGAAGATCTATACAATTTAGAAATCGCCAAGTTTATGCATAAGTTTTCACACAAAAAATTGCCCATCAACTTTAACGACTACTTCAATTGTATTTCTGAGGTTTCTTCACATAAAACGCGTCATGTCTCTAATAATAATATCTTTTTACCCCGTGCACACACTTCTCGTAGTCAATGATCAATAAAATATACTGGTGCTAAAATATGGACTAATATTGCTTCTGAAATTAAAAAACTGCCTTTTCATGAATTCAAAGAGATTTACAAAAACTTTTTTCTGTACAATTATAATGCCAAAACAACCCGGTAATATTATATTATTTTACAAGAATTATTACTGTAGGCTTACATCTTTAAACACTAGATTTTATTAAAATCACGCACTGCCTAATCACCATTTGTTGACTTATTGTATTACCATTTAATCAATTGTTTTTTTTTGTTTCTTTTTTTTAAATTACTTTTTTTTTTCATGAATATTTAGAATAGCTAGGCTGCTGCTTGACTCGAAGACCAATGGTCCCTTCGCAGTTGCCTGTTGCTTGTATTATTCTTGTGCTATTGTATGATGCTGTTGTGATAGCGAGTTAGCAACAAAATAAACTTGTTCTGTTCTGTTGTTCTGTTCTGATACATTTTGTGAAATATTTGAATAATTCAACGACAAAACTAAGAGTCCATAATAAATGAAACACTTGAGTCTACGCTTAAATATTTTTGAGATATTTTGATTTCTACTTAAATCCTTTTTTTCTATCTTATTCAAGCAAAATCAAGCTATTTTAATGAGATTCAAACATATCAATCAAATTACTAGTGTTCGCATTTTTGTAATTTGGTAATTATATCTAGTTATCTACATACAGAAAGAGTTGCCGCTCAGTTTTGGTTTATTATATCAATATAAGTTGTAACCATACACTGTGGCGTTGCGAGAAATTTTAAAAGGGGGGGCCATAATTTCTCTTAGTCAGCGACATGGCCTAGCGGTACCGCGCGCAGGTGACAGATCCTATGTGACGGGTTCGATTCACGGCTGGAGCCGATCGCATTTGACATATATACCGGATGGCTGCTGACTCGAAGAGCGCAAGCTCACTTTGCAGTCTCCGTCAATTACTGTTGAATTTTCAGTTCAATATAATTTGAAAATAACCCTCAGTTATTTATTTTACTTACATTTTTTTAGGTGTATCTTTTTTCGGCTGAACAAATTTGATGCTGATTGAGAAAGAAGAAAAGCTTTAGGGGGGTCCGGGGGCATGCTCCCCCTAAAAATTTGGAAAATTTGCATGCTGTAATGGCTATTTTAGTGATTTTTGAATAATTTTCAGGCAAATTTTGTTTAAAATTTTTGCCCTAATTTTGAGTGCTTCGTCAAATGTGATGCACTTTGTTCGCATTTTTTCGATTATGCGTGTTTAAGGCTTAAGACTTATTGCTATCAAAGAGGTTCGAAATTATGGAAAAATTGTACAACTTTCATCAAAAACATTTTTGAAAATGGCTGGTGGGAGGATGCACCCCTCATCCTACCCCTTGTATGCGCCCCTGGTTAGCTATAAAATCCATCAAAAGTGTCTGGCATATTTCAGTCACTTGGCACCATTAATTTTGTTCTTTTTACAAAAAGGAAGAGTTAAAATGGGGGCCATGGCCCAATCCTCTCCCTAAATACGCTACTGTAACCATACCTAGGAAACAACAAAGGGCCAAAAAGTTTGTCTGAAGCCAGGGATACCATATATGCCTTCTTTCAAATGAATTAGTCTTCTTTTTTAAAAAAAGTGAATAAAACTTCGAAGACGCCCTAGAGTAGCCAAATGCCTTTTTACTGTTGCCGAGTGGCGTAGGCAGAAATTTTCAATGGGGTTGGGGTTGAAATACTAGGCTAAGCCAGATTTTACTTCAATGCTTTCACTAAGACACGTACGACGCGGCTGCGCAGTGCGCGAAACAGACTGAGGTTTATACTTTCATAAGTGAAGAGCGGGCATTGCAGTATGTCGCCATGCAATCGTAAGGTTAGCCTACCGATATCAAGAAATGTTTCGTCGACTAACGACAATTGCTTCAGCAATGAGAATTGAACCAATAATGATAAGAGAAATTTCGGAATTAGTCCATAGTTTAGTTCTCCGTAACATTAAAACCTTCTGGCGTGGACCAACGTTCCCTCTAAGAGCTTGTTTAGTGTGCGCGGAATGGAAGACTGTGTGAGCTCCAAAAAATAGGTCTGCGCGGAAAATTTGAAAAAATATAAAAGAACACAACATTTTAAACGATCACAAAATTAATTTATACACTCAAATTACAGCAATAGAGAAGCACAAATGTGGACAAAAAACGACCTTTAGTTTGCAAAAATGAATGCTTGATCATCCCAAGCCTACGCCGTGGACTACACGTTTCCACTCACTTTCAACCGGTCATATTTGGTGGAAGCGGTCATATCTTAATGGAAGCGGAAGTGCGAAAAGTATGCCGCTTCCGCTCACACATCATGCGAAAAATCATACTGTAAATAACTCATTAGATATTGTTTTATTCAATTTATTAGATATTATTTTATTGTACAATGCTAGATTCGCATGGATGCCAGATCTCACCATTACGCTTCACTTGACTTTCAGATAGTACTAACGAAGATTCGCTTTTCCTTTCAGCTTTTCCTAAATTTTAAAATGAAGTAATTGATTTATCAATAGCGCTAAAAGCAGAAGTTGACTATTTTCCAATTATAATCATGTCACGAAATAGTTGGAGTGCTGTCAGTATTTAGGGCAGAGGTGACGAACATGCGGCCCGCGAAAGAATTTCCTGTGGCCCGCGAACATTTTGACGAGGCCAGTACTTTTAAACATTTTTTTCCCGTCTAATCTTTGCGATGCGATACCAAAAGCTGAGCCGCTGATTTAATCGAGCGCGTATCACACAGTAATTATATAAACGCTCAATACAAGTAATCTGTTTCAGGATTCAGCAGTTCATCCATTGTTATGAAATAATAATAACATAACTCGAGTCCGTTGCAGCTTCGGCATAGTGCACCAGTTTACGAGTAACTATTCGAGTGAGAGCTTAGCTTGCCTTACAGTAGTAGGAATTATGTGAGTTTGCGGAAATGAATTGGTGAGGTGGCAGTACCATTTATCATATGCCAATTTTACTGCTTTCTTAAGGTATTTGTTATTTTGTTTTTTAATCAATATTTAATTAGCCGCTTGTCTTCAGCGATGTCTTCAACGAAAAAACGAAATATTGTAGATGAAAAAAGAGTATTTCAAAAAGATCGAACTTATATCCGATATGTATATGACCAGGAGCGTATTCAGAGGGGGGCCATTGTGCCATCCTTCCCCCTTTTTGACTCTGCCTTTTAGTAAAAAAAGAAGAAAACTAATGGTGCCAAGTGACTGAAATATGCCAGACTCTTTTGATGGTTTCTGTAGCTTATGGCCAGTGGCTTATCCAAGGGTTAGAATGAGAGGTATGCATCCTCCCACCAGCCATTTTCAAAATAGTTTTTGATGTATACAATTTTTCCATAACTTCGAACCTCTTCGAGAGCGATAAGCCTTACGCCTTAAGCACGCATAATTGAAAATGTGCGCGCCAAATACATCATATTTGGCAAAGCGCTCAGAATCAGGGTCAAAAAATTTAAACAAAATTTGCCTGAGAATTATTCAAAAAGCACTACAAATAGCCATTACAGCATGTAAATTTTCAAAAATTTTTCGAGAGAGCATGCCACCGGACTCTCCAAGAGCTTTTCTTGTTTCTCAATCATTTTCAAATTTGTTCTGCCGAAAAAAACGCTTTAAAGAAATATGGGAATTGTGGCTTCCCCCTTTTAAAATTTCTCGCTACGCCACTGTTTATGACTAAAAAGTTATGCGGCCCGCTTGCTTATTGGTAAGTAACAAAGTGGCCCGCGACCGCAAATAGGTTCGTCACCCCTGATTTAGGGGGAGAGCATTGTGCCATGCCCCGCAAACTCGAGGCATTTTCTATCGAGTTGGAGTTCACTGACAATTTACAAGTTTCAGTTGAACTTTGTCATTTTTAGTTTTTGTAAGTGTGAGTTCGAGTTCAGTAAGTTTCACCGATTTCACGCTACACTTATTATAAGTAGTTTTCACAGAGTTTTAAGTCATTTTTGTTAAGTTTTGGCCAAGTTGAATGCTAAATCCACGATGTGCTATTTCAGATCGAGTTACAATTCAAATTCTGATTGCGAGTTCGGGAAAAACGCCTTGTTCAAGCTCGAGTTTGCAGCCCTTTGGACAGGAATGGTGTAGGCCTACCGTATATGCGTAACAGCACTTGCTATGGGCTTTCATTTTTTGAAATATGCATTTTATAGTCGTTCCTGCCAACATTCTTCCATGGCTCTGGCAAAGGCTGTAATAAAAAGTTAGTCCTAGTTTCAAATCGGCCTACTGGCCCTCCCTAATTTTTTGGTTGCACTACGCCACTGATGGTAAACCTACGGGAAGGGGGGAGGGAACATAATTTCCACATTTTTTTCTTTTCAGATAGTACTAACGTAGAATAACTTTTTTTT
This sequence comes from Trididemnum miniatum, assembly GCA_964006365.1. Taxonomy (NCBI): domain Eukaryota; kingdom Metazoa; phylum Chordata; class Ascidiacea; order Aplousobranchia; family Didemnidae; genus Trididemnum; species Trididemnum miniatum. The sequence goes on from OZ023249.1 coordinate 15,052,166, forward strand.
TCAGCTTTCTCTAAATTTTAAAACAAAGCCACTAATTTATCAATAGCGCTAAAAGCAATAGTTGACTCTTTTCCAATTATAATCATGTCACGAAATATACGTATTTAGGGGGGTTGACTCTGCCTTTTAATAAAAAAGAACAAAATTAATGGTGCCAAGTGACTGCAATATGTCAGGTTCCTTTGATGGGTTTTGTAGCTTATGGCCAGGGACGGATACAGGGGGGTAGGATGAGGAATATGCACCCTCCCACTAGCCATTTTCCCAAATGTTTTTGATGTATACAATTTTTCCATATTTTCGAGCCTTTTTGATAGCAAGCAATAACCCTTACGCCATAAGCACGCATAATCAAAAATGTGCGAACAAAATGCATCATCTTTGGCGAAACATTTAGAATTAGGGTCAAAAAATTTACACAAAATTTGCCCGAAAATTATTCAAAAAGCACTACAATAGCCATTACAGCATTTAAAATTTCAAAAACCCCCGTCACTCAATAAACCTTTCTCGTTCTTCAATCAGCTTCAAATTAGTTCTGCCGAAAATAATACGCTTAAAAAAATGTGGAAATTGTGCCCCCCCACTTCGTTTTAAAATTTGTCGCTACGCCACTGAGTGCTGTGTATCAACATTTTTCTAATGAAGGGAGTAAGTTTTGCAGCAAAGTTGCAGTAAAAGTCTTCCAGGATTGTGACTCCATCATTCCGTTATATTTTTGTCTGCTTTTTGCTGACTATCTTTAAAAAAACGCTAGCTAAAGTTTGACCAAGAGCTTGCAGCGTGTTGGAAAAGAAGTTACGATTTGCAAACTTTACACTACCGGTACCTGCTACCAACGCACTGATCGTATTTTTATTAGCAAAATTTCGGTGAATCCGTTTGCAAGCGGAAGCGATAGGTGTGGAAGCGGAAGCTTTTTGCAAATATACCGCTTCCACATCCCTGGACTAAATACTAAAAAAAGTTTTTGATCTCAATGCTGTAACATGTCTGTTGGAAAATTGTGAAAACGATGAGAACAGTTGCGAGGATAGCAGAGGTACTGACTCGGACGATAATGTAGAAGATCGAACAGAGGATTTTAAAACAGAACAGGAAGATGCCAGTGATTCTGAAACAGATGAAAAAGAAGCAGCTGCTGGAACCAATTATTGCTGCATCAATTTTCAGGACAATGCGTAACTCGTGCTTGATAAACTGTGCTAATTCATAATTAAGTTATGTGATAAACTTTCATGGTTGCATTTTCCTTTCGCTGCAGATACAAAATAAGTCATACTTTTAAGGCATTGCAACTAACATGTCGATGAATTATGTCATACGCGTTCAAAACCGAGTTTTCAGAAATATTTTCGACTTGTGCCTGACAAGCAAACTGCACCCTTACGCGTCACTAGTCACATTGCGCCTGACGGAAGGTTAAGACCAGGGTTTTTCCAAGATGAAAGCATCTCAGCACGGTAAAGGCTGGTTTACACGACCAGCTGAGTTGAGCTTAACGTTAGTTTGTTTTATTAAAGCTGACTTCAGCTGAATTCAACTGTTGCGAGTCAGCTTTAATAAAACAAACTAACGTTAAGCTCAGCTCAGCTGGTCGTGTAAACCAGCCTTAAAACGTTGTTTTAATGGAACAGCAAATAACACGAAGCTGATAATTTAGACCCAGAGCCGGCGCCAGAGCAGTCGACTTAGGGGGGCCAAGCGTTTATCAGGGGGACTAAAGTTTGAAATTAAGCACAAAAGCCGCTGTCTTCAAAAAAGTAAGCTTGTTAGGGGGCTAAGCATGTCGATTGGAAGGCCAGGCCCGCCCTAGGCGCCGGCCCTGCTTACATTTGTAACTCATGTTACTTATCCAGTTTTCCGCTAAGCTCACGATCAAATTAATAAAATAAGACGATATCTACTTGTAGACGCAAAATGGGGCCCCTTAAAAGTACGGGGCCCGGGGCCAAATGGCCTCCCCTCTTGACGGGTCTGCACCAACCAAATTTTTTCGAGTGGGCTACAACAATTGAATGAAACAACTAAAGAGCAGCGTCCTTCCTGGCCTACCGGACGGGAAGTCATGACGACTTCCTCTTGTTGGGTCAGAGGCTATAACTGCACTCCATCACCAACAGTGCAAAGCACTCCAGTAAATCGTACCGTAGAGCGAGACAGCGCTGTTTCTGGCTATTAGCCTTCATCAGCCGCCCTCAGGTAAGAAACATTCATCTTCCAGGACGAATGATCTTGCCAGGATCACTCATCCCTTCGGATAAATATTTCTTAAAGAATTTAACCTTTGTGGTACGCATATCCACTCGTGTGGCTACGTCACCATTCCAGTCAAACTCTTTACGTGGCCAGGGTGAAGAGCAAACAACTAAAGAGCAGCGTCCTTCCTGGCCTACCGGACGAGAAAGTCGTCATGACTTCCCGTCAAGAGGAAGTCGTCATGACTTTACAAGACTTTACAAGAGGAAGTCGTCATGACTTCCCGTCCGGTAGGCCAGGAAGGACGCTGCTCTTTAGTTGTTTGCTCTTCACCCTGGCCACGTAAAGAGTTTGACTGGAATGGTGACGTAGCCACACGAGTGGATATGCGTACCACAAAGGTTAAATTCTTTAAGAAATATTTATCCGAAGGGATGAGTGATCCTGGCAAGATCATTCGTCCTGGAAGATGAATGTTTCTTACCTGAGGGCGGCTGATGAAGGCTAATAGCCAGAAACAGCGCTGTCTCGCTCTACGGTAATTGAATGAAAGCAAAAATGTTTTCTATCAGTGTTTATTTCAATTAGATTTTGTTTAGGCCTTAGGCTAGTGATTCTCAAACTTGTCGGAAGTATCGAACCCAACAGGTGTCATACAAGCATACATCGAACCCTTAATTATAACCAGGAGCGGATCCAGAAAATTTTAGAGGGGGATGCAGTTTTGAATTAGGTTGAATGTTAAATGAATGCAAAGACGTTAGACGTCTAAACCGGAAAAAAGCATAAGCTCTTTGAAAATGTTTCACGTCAGGGGCGTATTCAGAATATTCTTAAGGCGGTGGAGGGTGGCATAAAATTTTTACATTTTTTAAGCGTATTTTTTTCCGGAAAGTTAATTTGAAGCAAATTGAGGAACAAAAATATGGCTCTAGGGGGTCCGGGGGTATGCTTCCCCGGAAAGTTTTCAAAAATTTAGACACTGTAATGGCCATTTTAGAGCTTTTTGAACAGTTTTTATGGCAAATTCTGTTTAATTTTTTTGCCTCTAACTCTAAGTCCTTCACCAAATATGATACATTTTGTTCGCACATTTTCGATTTATGCGTGCTTAAGGCGTAAAGATGATTGTTATCAAATAGGTTTGAAATTATGGAAAAATTGTATTCATCAAAAACAGCGTTGAAAGAGTATGGTGGGGGGATGCATCATTCCACGCAGAGATAGTCATTTACTACAACTGTATGCCTTTTTGCAAAAACTTATTCTGATCTTAGCCGAACCCCTGCTACAGCCTCACCGAACCCCTGGGGTTCGGTCGAACCCAGTTTAAGAACCACTGCCTTAGGCCTATTAGCTAAATTAAGCAGTTTAAAGCTTCCATCACGCCCGTAGCCAATGTAGGATGGTTACAGTACATGCTTTCTCCATTCAGCTTAGGCCTATTAGGCTTATAACCCTAGTACCTAGGTCATAACCACCGTTGCCGGTAATTCAACAGTGACAAGGACGAATTCATATTTCCTATAACCAACCAAAATTGAATCAGTTACAACAATAAGTTTTTCGTGTAATTGTGATTGCATGACTGTAACTGAGATTTTTCGGTTTTAGTAAACATAATATAGGCCAATTGCAATTTTCAAAAATTGTTAGCTGGCCAATTTAGGCAGCGATTACTATTACCAAAATAATTCACGAACACAAATGCACACCTAACTATTGCGCTTTTAACTTCAGCACCAAAACATTTCATGACAGTAAATTATTGTAAAAGTTTGATGTGTAATTGATCTGTTTCGCTGTAATTAATACAACTCTGCCTATGACCATTGACTAAAGCCTATGTCTGATTTCCTTTTTTGATATAGCTTCGAAACAAAACGGAGTGCCAAAAAGTGAACGTTGTCACTTGCACAACTACAAACATTGGCAACGTCACACCGAAAAAACCCTAATTCGTCACCAAATATCATGCTTTGCATGGTGGCACGTGAATTGTCGGTATTTTTCTTATTCCCATAACCATTACTGGCTTGCAGGAAGTGACGTAAACACTACGTGCCTTGTGCAAATTCATTGAAGTGCGAAACCGAAAAATGAATCGGCAAAACCGGATGTCTTAGCTACCTTGACTAGAGTAAATTAATGATTAAGCAAGCTTAAATTTATTTTTGATAATAAAAACTGGTCCACAAGGACGCAGAGTTTTCCAAATCTCAATTGGCGATTTGGCTGGTGGCGCAAAGCTTACATAAAGTTGTAAAAAGAATTCAATCAGCTTTCTTCCATATGCGCTGTTTACTACACAGAAAACTATAACAACGTAGACACTAGAACGCGGTAGCTTTGATCAGCTATTGAGGCAGATCATAAAAAAGTTATGGTCGAACTTCGAATTTTTTTCGAAAAGAATCTAAAACATGCCACACTATTGATGGAAATTTTTTTAGATACTCGTTAGTAGGGTTGGATTGAATTTGGATCCGCTCACGAGTTCTTGATGAATTTGAATTTCGTTTTTTCATAGTCAATGAATTTTAATTTCGTTTTTTCAACGTCAATGAATTTGAATTTTGTTTTTTCAACGTCAATGAATTTGAATATTTTGATTAAACAATTGACGAACTTTGAGTTTTTCGATTTAAACCTTACAAATCAAATGTAGCAATTTGTAACTGGTTTAAACCAGTTAATGTTGCAAACGTTCCTTGGCATTTTATCAAGCCAACAGAAAGTTTATGATGGCAATTATGACGCTGCAAGGCGCTTTGAAGTTGTTTTTGGGCCACAGTAACCTCCCTAGTGCACCTGATGGAAAATAGACTTTACACTCAATCGCTCGGATTTCATATCTTTAAAGGTTTTTATAGCTTTTTAACTTGAAGTGAAGGTGCCGAGAATGAAATTCGTCTTTACGTCAGCAATTTTCCACATGAGATCAGTAAAGCTTATTTATTTCACCAACAGGCGAGCGAAAAAAAAAAGTTTCAACTTCAAACTGTTTTTGTAAAATGATTATAAGTGCAAGACAAGAACTATCTACAGTAGCTTATTATTAATATAAAGGTCGGATGGCCGGACAATGCTTTCTCCTCTCACATACAGTAGAATGCACATTTATGCGCAGCGATCTTGAATGTGAAATAGCTGCGTTTGATCTATATGATTTCAGAAGTAGTGGTTTCACTAGGCGCGGAGACGTTTCAGAGGCTGTTGCTTGTAAAATGCAATAAAAATGTTTTGTAGCCGTTAAAAATTTGTTCGTGTGCTTGCTTTATCTCTTCGAATTCGTTAATTGTTTTTCGTGTTTTCTAATACAAGTTATTTTTTTTTGCATCTTGGATTGTCATTTTTGAGGTTAGCTACACTTTTACTTTATTTTACGCATTTCTTGAGTGAAAATATTTTGAACAAGTTGCTACTCACTAAACCTACAAGTACTTAAAATATTTCTTGTTTCAAACGCAAAATTATAATAATCCGGCTGACCAAATATGGAATTAGTAGAGGTGGCTGATGAGTGGCGACACTGGTGAGTATACTGGTGACTGGTAAGTTGGATTGAATTTGAATCTGAATCCGCTCACAAATTTTTCATGAATTTGAATTTCGTTTTTTCAAATTCAATGAATTTGAATTTCGTTTTTTCAAAGTCAATAAATTTGAATTTGAAGTTCATTTTTTCAAAGTCAATGAATTTGAATTTCGTTTTTTTGAAGTCAGTGAATTTGAATTTCAAAGTTAGAAAAAAATGAATGGATTCAACCCTACTCGTTAGTAAACACTTGTAGAATTTTTTTGATAATTGTCTAAATAACAGAGCAAAAACTTAACTGTGTTACAAAAGTCAAAGTTTCATGTATTAAAAAGCAATAGACCGTCACTCAAAGACAAGCGAATCAAAGAAATCAACAAGGTGAACTAGAAACACTTTTCTAAATTATAGTTCATTTTAGCTCAGTAGCTAAGCACACGCAATTGGTGTGGGAGGTCTGGGGTTCGATACCCGGGCCTGTGAAATCGGACAGTATCGCCAACGGCTCGCCACCGTTGCCACGTTTCTTCGGAGCTGTGCTGCCCAAACGGTAAGCCGCGGAAATGGGCCTCATCGTCACTCGTTACATGCGTCCGCGTAATACCGCGAGTATTATGAAGATTTGATTTTTTTTCAAATATCACAAACCAAAAAACACGTGCGTGGAATGGAAGTCACATTACAAAAACACGGGAAAAAAATAGGTTAACATAAATCATGAAAACGCAGCTCGTGAAAATAAAGCACTGTAACTTATCAAAATTTTCAATGCTACCTCACACGGTTACTCCTACAGACTTCAACCTGTTGCAAAATTTAAGGCATATTTACAGGTTTCAGCACAATAAAATTAGTTTCACGTATTCGATGGCATCTGCAAGATACGTATATGATAACCCGTATCAATTTGCATATAGTTTTTCATTGAACTATCCGTAAATAAGTGTCATTACAATAACACCAGTCATCACACATAGGAGTAGCTGACTAGTATTGGTTGACTTCTATTGTAGTTGTAGTTGTTACTTGAGTGGTTGCAGCTCGACTTGAACGCCCATGTCTACGATCTTGCCACTGACGATAAAGATCTCGGCAGATTATAAACGATAAATAAGTACTGCCAGCATAAGCAGCAACAGTTACAAAACCAAAGATAACTGCAGCTGTATCAGCAGTGCCTCTCTCAATATTGGCTGCAAGCCAAATACTGCCAATGAAGTAATTAACAAAAAAAATTAAACAGTTGATTAATTCAGTGGCAGGCCAATGGATAAACCAAATTTTTTCAGTTAAACCAAAAGCAAAGATAATAAATAAAACTATGGAACATATTAGTGCTCCAATAGCCACTCTCATTAAATATCCAGCTGCTCCACAACTATAATAAAAACAGTTTGATGCAGCGGTTCCGGCGCATATTGCCACTATCAACCCCAAAATCATTTCGGCAATTCTAAGATAACCTGAAATAAAAAAATGATCAAATTATGAAATCTAGAAGTGGTTTTACAAGTTTTTGAACCTCAGAGGCGGATACAAAGAGAGAATTGTCCTCCAAACAAAAAAAAAACGTTTATAACATGACACAGCTGCAAGTAGGCTACTATTGCGTACCAGTATAAGTTGAGATGTTCAATGTTATGCGTAGGCCTATTATGTAAATCCCTACCCCCAAAGAAAAATCTTGGATGCAACCTTGCTAGCTGTAGCGCAGCCAGGAGCAGGCCCCACGGAAGTGCCCCTGCCTGTTCTTGACGCAGCATAATCTGAATCAACGGCGTACGCACGGGGGGGGTTTCGGGGGTCAAAAACCCCCCATTGAAGATTTCAAAATGAAAACCTCTCTTTTTGGAACGAACCGCCTTTTTTCGTACAGAGATTGCCGAAATTGCTCTCATGTTTTTCTGTGCTATCCAACTTCCTTATAAAATCTTGAAAAACTTTCATTGTGATGCAATAATAGGCTTAGTAATAGTCAAACTTTGCTTGTGCGCTGCGCTTGACGTTGACGATTGCAGAAAAAGTGAAACCTTTCTTGTTTTCAAGGCAAAATCGTTTTTACGCACCGTAACTGTCTCAGGAGCTGGAGTGCTCTGTTTCCCAGATACCCCGATTATGTGCTTGAAAGCATCACATGATATCGACGCTATGATTTGGGTGAAAAATACATATATATAATCGACGCTGTTTTTGACCTTAATCATATGATTAGAGATTCCTTTACTGTCTTCAGTTTTCAAGATAGGGAAAACTGCCCCTTTTATAATGAGAGCATATTAAATGTTTTTATCAAGGTTTATATGTGTTGTTTATATCAATGTTGGTTCTGGAAAAGATTTTTTTGCAGGGAAGCAATTACCTGTTTTACCCCCCTGGCTACACCCTGTTTGTGACGTTGCGAAAGCTAGCTTACTTTAGTCAGTTAATCTTCATATGGCCCAAAAATGAAGTCGACTAAAATTTATTGGTAAATTTTTAACCACGAATTAACAGCTTGAGTTTTTGTGAAACCTTTTCGCTCCTAAATGAAGCGCAAAGAATCAAGCAAAAGTGTGAATGAAATATCTGGAGTGTTTTCTTCGTTATGGCATTATAATAGCTGTGACGTTACTGAAACTTACGTCATCACGGTGTAACGTCACTCCAACCCCCCCATTGAAAAATCCTGCGTACGCCACTGATCTGAATTGTGTTTAAAGCATCTCGAGAAAACAGTACGAATTTCGTAAAAATTTGGCTTGTTTAATTTGACCTCGGCCTACGCACCTGTCTGTCAGATCTAACTATTTATTTTCAGACATATTTTCAGGTGATTCAAAATGCGCAAAGTCACTATGAGTTTCCTTCGATGCACTGTCGCCAAAAGCGCAAACCTGGCTACTTGGCGTTAGAGTGTCAGTTTCAGTTTCGGTGTGTTAAAACCCAGATGTCAGGTTTCAGTTTTGGTTTGGTTTCACGGTTATTGAAAAATAGGTTCCAGTTTCGGTTTAAGTTTTGCTTTCGCACAGCTTCGATTTTTGGGTTTCAGTTTTGGTTTAAGTTTCATCCAAGAAAGCTATTATATTTTGAAGAGGAATTATTCAAATGCTCTACTTCTTGGCATTTTTGTTTGATCACAATAATAAATAGCAGCTCAGATGGCCGAGTGAGGTGAGCAATTGCTTCAGAAAATGTCGATTTGGGTATGATTCCGAGTCCGGTGAAACCAAATACTCAAAAATTAGTATTCACAGCTTCTCCATTTGATGCTCAGCATTAAAAGAACTGTACTGGTAATGATGGTGATGACAATTTTTAAAACCCAAAACCTTAGAAAATTTTGAACAGGTTTTAGTTTCAGTTTTGGTTTTGACGTTTCAAGAAAAAGCGGTTTTGGTTTAAGTTTAGGTTTTCAAAAATTTGGTTACGTAGGTGTCAGTTTCAGTTTGGGTTTCCAAAATGTCCTTTAAAACCGAGTTTTCAGGTTTAGGTTTGAGTTTCGGTTTCCACCCTTGACTGTGGCATTTCCTGTTCAATGTGAACTATGATAATACCGGTAACCTCTCAGCTCTTTATCATACAAGGCAGAAAATTAATTTGATAACACACAACTGCGACGCAATTCAGTATAAATGCACTAATTATTGACCTTTTGTACCAATGGTACTTACCCGCTTTAGACCTGACATAATTCATTTGCATTGGTACTCCTGCCACAGCAAATCCACTTCCTTGATTAGCATTGCTTTCTTCGTACGAAGGAGGCGAGTTGGCAGCATCTTTATTCGAGTAGTTTAATTCATCCATATTTTACTAGCACAGTTATATAACACCAAACGCACAAAAAACTGATTTCTCAATACTGTTTTCTGAAACAAGATGTAAGAATTAGAATCCAGGCCTGAGAATCAAACTTACTACTGTATATCACTATTCACCACACTAACAAGCAAAACTCTGAGCCCGCGACCCAGTTTTGTATTTGTACACCCTGTATTTATTATTTATATACAGTACAATTGCTTACTTCTGGTCCTACTTTCAAACAAAATATTACCATATTGCTTGTCTGAAATTTGTAAGCCTTTGCTATAAACTCACTGCACTTATCATAAGGTTATTACCAGGGCAACCAAAAGTCAATAAAGTCAAATATTATTACCTGGCTCAGAAAGCCATTAAACTTCTACTAAGCATGTTTCAGCTTCAGGCGTAAAGTTCAAATCAAATCAAATCAAATCTTCATTATACTCGCCGTATTACGCCGAAGCGTGTAACGAGTGGCGGGGCCCATCTCCGCGGCTTAGCGCCTGGGCTACACAGTTCCAAAGAAACGTTGCAACGGTGGCGAGCCGCTGGCGACACTGTGAGGCGTAAAGTTATTAGGTCAAAATGTTGCGTTGGGTCAAAATCTGCTTTTTAAGTCAAGATGCAAAATCTGCGTCGTTTACATTGTTTAATAAGTAGATGAAACAAATTACGTCGTAATGATTGGCTGCCAGCTTGTGGAAAGCAAACTGGTAGTCCCTTTTTCAACATAAGCGCATTAAAACACCATTTGAGTATAAAAGTAGTAAACTGTGTTTATGACGAGCAATCGTTTTCGAACAATTCCAGCGTTTCATTGTAACATCACAGTTGCCGGAGACCGAGCTTTGAGGATTAGCTTAATGTTCTAACAGTGGAGGAAAGCATGGTTGCCAGATTGGACTATCTTTGGTACAAATTCGCGAAATTTGGACCTTTTTTAACTTGTTTGGACCGAAAAAAATTTATTTTGTACCTTTGGACTAATTTGATTGAAACAATTTTAGTGCTATTTTGTTCGCTGTTTATGTTGGTTTTGTTGTACTTCGTTCATAAAAAACTATTCAGCAGTATTAGTACTTGCTTACTTGCTTAAACATGTTGTCGCTTTTTTTGTGATAAAATTACGTCCAAAACAACGTCAAAATTTTAAAATTTTTTAGGTCAAAATTTTAAAATTTTTAGGTCAAAATCTGGTTGCCCTAGTAACCTAGTTATTACCGATAAAAAGTTAAGTACAATACGAAACGTTTTGAGTAATTATGCACTTATAACGGAAAGACAAACTCGCACAAACTGTAAGTAACACGCATGAATGCACTTAATAGCAGCCAATATTCAGACAAATGAAGCAATTTTCTCACGTAGCTGGAAAGCAATTCAGTAAACACTCAGCCTAAGAAGTTAAACGTCAAAGTGGAGTAAAGTAATACCTAACATATACAGAAGACTTCACACAAGCATATGCCGAATCGTCAAATATAATTTTAAAGCGAGATTCCATTTACCTTATTCGCTTTTGATAGACAAAGCAACCATAAGCTTAACTAAGTAGATATTAATACGTCAATCAATTGAATTGGTCATTGTTAAAAAGTGAAGTATTAATCAGGATATTTTAACTTCGATTAGGCTACCTGTTATTGAAATTTATAATAGGGTAGCCAACGAAACAAAAACAACTCGTAGTTAGAAGATTGAGAAGAGTGCGAACCGCGTGCGAAAAACATTAACAAAACCAAGTAAAACTTTTCAGAATTCTTAGAAACGTTATCATATTTCTGGAAAAAATCAAAAAAGCACACTTTGATCAAATGATTTATCCAAATGCATTATTTTCTTGTTTTTTTGGAAGCAAGCAGCAAATACTGTAGTACAGTAAGTTTTTTAATACCTTTCACCAGGGATGTGCCGGATAGCAAATTTGCCGGATAACCGGATACCGGCAAATCTAACTCACCGGATATCCGGTCCGTCACTATCCGGCCGGATACCGGATAGTAGCACCAAGCCAAAATTAATATTTTGATGGTTTTTGTCCCCGCTATCGTCTTGCTCGACAAGATGGCCATGAAAATATTGCATGAGATTATGCAACTCACAGGAAACTTCCAAAAGCATTGTGTCCTTAAAAATGGGCTTCATTACTCTATCTCAGTTGGCCGAATCGGCAACGTGTTCAAGCGGCAGGAACTCAGTTGATATAATGACCATCTTTTGATTTAACCCCAATTCACAACACCACGTTTGTGTAGTAACACGTTTTCAACGCTAGGCTATATTTTTTGGGTGAGAAGAATTGTGTTTAAAGTGTGGATTTTAGTCAGGAGTGTGCCGAAAATCGGACGCCAAGTCGGTCGGCTGCCACATGTGTCTTTTCGGTGGGAGCAGGAGCAGTGCTTTCTCGGGTCTAATGCCAAAGCGGGCGACATATGCGTGGCGTCCGGGGTGTTTTCATTATTATATTAAAAGTTAACTGCATGCACATTGCACAGTAGCTAACTCAGTTCCAAAATGTAACAGCGCAAAATCTTAGCATTGTTTTGACAAAATTTTGCGCTCTTGCTATGTATAAAGCGAGAAAAAAACTTTATCAAGCGTGTGGCTTGACTCAGCGGCGTGATTTTCGAGTAAAGCAATCGCGTTTACATTATTACCACACATTGTGTTCAATGTGTTGATTTTTTCGGTTTGGCGCTTGTGAGCAATTTGTGACAGGTTACCCATCGAAAAGCAAACTTCGAAAAAGATTAAATCTTCATTATACTCGCGGTCGCGGTATTACGCCGAAGCATGAAACGAGTGGCGGAGCCCATCTCTGTGCCAGTGCAAGCACAATTTCGAATCCCAAAAAAAAAACGTCGCAACGGTGGTGAGCCTCCCACATCGATGTCTTTAAGCACTACGCTGATCGGTCGATAAAGGCAAGTTTGAATTTGAATTTTTACATGTTTTGAGCTATGATCAAAGCTACTAAAAAACGCAAGGTTTATAGTATATAAATACCATATTACCATAAAATACTGCAAAAAATCGATCTTGGGATAAATGTGGAATGATGGGTAAATTACGTCAAACTTTTATACAAACAGCCGATTGATAAACTGAGGACGTTGAATTGAAAACTTCAACTTATACAACGTTACAAAACCGCGCAACATATAAAAGCAGAAACACATCCATTACAATGCTACTGGTACCTCGAAACGTCGTTTTTTGAACGTAGAAAACAAAGTTTCTATAACGAGAAAAAATTGGCGCCTATGTCGGCCGCTCATTTCATTTTTTTTTTTATTATTTTGAACAAAAGACGAGCATGCAAGTTACAGGACAGAAGACATTATCTGCGTGGTCTTTACGGATGAAACGACGGTGGTAGCCATCAAAGTTATACTGTCTCGGTTTGAGGCCGATTGATTACTGCCTTACTGCTACACCCTCGAAGTGGCTTTCCTAATGAAAAAATTACAGCGCCAAACAACAAAAACTTGTTAAGCTAAATTTAAATCACTTGATATAAAAAATTATACTAACGTAGTCTAAGATTTGGACTCGGTTCCACTTTTTGTAGGGTCTAAACAAAACTAAAGTTTTCGAACTTGCACCAAATTGTTTCACATAGATCGGAAAGGTAGATTTTATTTTTACCGAATCTACTCTACGCAATTTTCCTGAACTTTAAAACGACCCGGTATCCGGTCGGATAGAGAAGCACTATCCGGCCGGATACCAGATACCTAAAAGCGCCGGATAGTTTTATTTGCACTACTTTTCACCTGCAACTTGTGGAATCCGAGTCCTTGGGCTCCACTGCACAGTGTCGCCGTGCTTTCACTAGTCTTATTCGACAAAAGTGGTTCTTAACCGGTGGGAAATTTCCCACTAGAATTTGGTAAGAAGCAGTGGGAAATGTCTTTCCGTCCGAATTAATAAACAATTGGCAAATTTCCCCAAAGACAAAAAAATTAATCACAAAAATATAACTTTTATTTAAAAACCCAACTGCCCTGGGCATTGTTTTGTAACGATTATTATATCAACACAGGCATTGTTATTCCCTTTATCCAAACGGCTAGTAACCCATGAGGCATAAAACAATAACCTACAGTTACTGTAGTAGGTCTAAGTACTGGTGGTAATTACATAATACATACCGGTACTGCAAGTATCCCATGTGCATGGGAGCTAACCAGTGGCGCAGCGAGAAATTTTGAAAAGGGGGGGGGCATAATTTCAACATTTTTTAGTTTTAGTTTTCTTCGGCAGCGCTAATTGGAAGCAGATTGAGAAACAGCAAAGGCTTTGGGAGGGTGCGGGAGCATGCTTCCCCGGAAAAATTTTGAAACATTACACGTTGCAATGGCTATTTCAGTGCTTTTTCAACATTTTTCAGGCAAATTTTCTTTAAATTTTTTGACCCTAATCAAGAGTAGTCCACCTTCACCAAATATGATGCACTTTGTTCGCACATTTTCAATCATGCGTGTTTAAGGCAAGGCGTAAGGTTTATTGTTGTCGAAAAGATTCGATATTACGGAAAAATTGTATTTATCAAAAACATAACCTAGTTGAAAACGGCTGGTGAGGGGAATACGTATATACCCCTCATCTCACCCCTGGATCCGCCCTGGTCATAAGCTACAAAAACCATCAAAAGATTCTAGCATAAACCTATTTCAGTCACTTACCACCATTTGTTCTTTTCACAAAAAGCAAAGTTATGGCACAATGTCCCCCCCCTCATGGCACAATGTCCCCCCTCTAAATACGCTCATGGAGCTAACTCTCAAGTGCGAAAAGAAAAAAGAGTGGTCCACATGGTCGTTGATCAAAAAAAAAATGAATTAACGTGCCTATGATTGAGGGAAAGGGAATGGAGCCAACTATATATTGTATAATTTGTATATAGTCCGAAGAGAAAAAGCATTGAGCCCTGTGGTCGTCGATCAAGACGTAATCAACCTGCCTAACAATTAGCTGCATTTGCTAATGTTTTTTTCTGAGGAGTCTAAGACACAAAGCTTCAGAGTGACTCTTTTATATTAGGCTATGCTAAAATCTGAAATATATTAAATTATGGGAAATAATGTAGCGAAGGATCAGGTGATTTTGCACAAAAATGGAGAGTAAGCAGGTTGCACCGATTTGTTGGTGAACAAGCAAATTCAAAAGTCACAGTAGGGTCGACAACTCAACATTCACATTGTTTTTATTTTGATGTATTTCAATATAATACAGTAATTGCAGTTTTTCGGGTGTTCTGTTGACCTTTCAAAACCTATTGGCTGTATAATAAAATGTCTCATCTTAACATTGACTAAAACAGTCGGGTGGGAAATTCGATCATAATAAAGGTCTATGCTGGGAAACAGACCAAAAAAGGTTAAAAACCACTGCTCCACGACTTCATAACTGCTGTTCTTTTCATGGGCCTGGCTTCACTTTAATTCAAACGTTTGTTCTACAGTCGATTGTTAAGTAACGCGAAAATCAAATGCAGCAGTCTGAACCTTTCCTGCAAGGAAAAGGAAACTAATAATACCGCTGAAAGCGGTTGTTTTGCAGTGCTACGTTTCACAATATGCTACACTAACGCGTCTTCTGAAGCTAACACAAAACAGAGAAATGCATAGCATGCTCTACTCAGAACCATCGCTGAAGGGAAAAACGAAAGCACAAACTGTTACGAATGACGGCTTTTTTTCCAAGTTGTTCTTCAAAAATATTTACCGCTACTCGCCCACGCGTTCACGAAAAGGCCGCAAGCATCACTAAATAAAGCGAAGAAGGAATTATTGCTTCAATTAAACTAGTAGGCATGCTGCTACTCTCTTCAACCTCTGTAAACAGATGAATCTTTGAACAAAAAAATTCTTAGTAGTTCGACTCCCACTCTACTGCAAAAATCAGTGGCATAAAGTTTTTCTTTTGCAATATTCAAGCAATTTATTCTTGCAGCTAAATGTCTTATAGATGGGCCTACATAACTATTATTTCTGGCTGAGCGGCCGTCTGCCACCAATTACTATCAACAACGATTTGGGCAAAAGAGTAAGAACGTTTTATACAACCAATGAACTTTCCTTTAATAGCCTTTTTTATAAACTAGCCGGCAGTTCTGTCAGTCAGTCAGTTTTCCAAGAATAGCCGTTTTTTTCTTTTTTTTTAATGCTAGCTTCGCATCGTGACCGATTTCTCACTTCTGGTACTTTACGCCTCAGCATTGTGCAAATCATATCTACAAAGGAAGTTGCCGAGGGGATGGTGCCGTGCGCTTTGGCGATGACTATACGATCTGGCGGGGGAGGGTGAAAGGAGAAGTAAAGTTCTCCGAACTATTTAATTGTATTTAAATTGATACAATTATTCAGTTTTAAACGAAATTTCAAAACTGCTTGTCAACTGTACCGCAGCTTTTGAAAGTTAAGATTTTAAAAATCGAACTCTATACTATGGTAGCTTCATGCGCTCTAAAGCGCTGTAAAAGAAATGGAACAACTGTCTTACCAAAGTTTAAACTAATCTAAAAATTTTATTTTTCCAATAAAGTTAATCAAATTTGCTACGGAAATTAGCTATTTGTTTACTGTAGCTACCCGACTTAGAAAATGTAGACTGTCAGTTACCAACCTGCGTTGCTGTGGTATGTTGCCTAACTTGCCTTTAACCGATATTAATTGCTTCTATTTATGTACAAACAAGTACATCTGTTGCTTTGAATGCAAGGGTAGGGAACCTGCGGCCCGCTTAAGTTTTGAATGTGGCCCGCGTCAGAATTTTGTTAAATGTAGGCCTACAACAAACTGGTAGAATAGAAAACGTTAAGATTCTTTTAAAACTGTTTTACATTCAACTACATGCTGTTTTCGTGGCATCAAAAACGCGCTAAAGTCTCTGATTTTTGCGGTAAAAACAACTTAGCATGAATGCTTAATAAGTTTGCGACGTAATATTGCGTACTTTTAAAAGAAAATTTTCAAATTGAGAGCGAATGTGGCCCGCTGAAAGTATCGTGCAATCAATGCTGCCCGCTATGCCTTGCCGGTTCCCCACCCCTGTTGTAATGTGACGCGAAGTCAATGAATCGAAGAACACGAAAGGCGCGAAAATTCATTATGCAGTGTTGCTACACAAACACGAAAGTTAAAAAATCAAAATTCGGAAAGAGTGTCGCCACTGTAACACCAGAAAAAATTGAAATAATAGTATGCTTTTGCTTCTGTTTCTTTTTTATTGTATTTAACTAAAAGCTGTAGTCAAAATTAGGCGTGCTTAGTATTAATTGATGCATAGGCGTACACTGTGTTTCAATTTTATGTAGTATGCCGCGTTGAATGTGACGTTCGCTCAATTTTAGCACTCTTTTAAAAAAAATCTAAGCATGTCAGCGCTACTTGATTTTACGTTAGAAGCCATGTAACTTTGTGTATCAACGTTGGCATTTTTGACCACTTATGGCCTTAAAATTTCCAGCTCTTTAGGAGCGAATCCAGGTGTTTTTAGAAAGAGACTAACAATCGAAAAATGCTTGTTTTGGAGCTTTTTTGGGTCAAGTACCAAAAGTGCCAACGTAATGATATAAACTACTAAAAATTTGGAGGGGGGGGGGCTTGGGCAAATGCACTTATGACCAGGACCGCAAATGCGCTTATGACTGATCTGTTGGTAACAAAAATATCATGCTAGTTGCAACTTAGGGCCGTGAGCATGTTTTCACCCCAAAACATTGCAACGGATGCATGACGTAAGACTATTAAGTATTGTAATTCAGTTGAAAATAGCTGGAGTTTTAAACGTTGCGCAGTAAAAATCTTCCAACGCTATAAACATGTTATTAGCCTTCAGCCATTGTGAAATATCTTTGACATTGATTTATATCTTTGATAAATTAGCATTCGCTGTGGGCCTATCACACTGCTTGTAAATTGTAATAGAACAATAAAATGCATTTGCAAATTTGTTTTGCTAATGCTTTATGCACCATCTATGAATTAATGCAATTGGATACCTATTAACTATTTAATGGTATTTTGCCTCTGCTTTTTATTGTTTACACAATACTATTACTGTTGCTAGCAAATGTCAAATCCCCAACAACTTATTTTTACACTTTGTCATTTGGACTCATTCCTGAATTAGGATACACTTCTCAAGCGTTGTTGTCTCAGGCTAATCAATAAGCACACACCAATACTGAGTTCAGGAGCGTATTTAGGGGAGGGGGGCATTGTACCACATCCTCCATCCCTTTTTGACTTTGCCTTTTCATAAAAAAGATCAAATGCTGCTAAGTGATTGTTACCCGACTCTTTTGAAAAATTTCTTGCCACGCCACTGACTGAGTTTTAGGTTATTTAGTGGATTGAAGCAATAGAATCAAAATCAAAATCAAATCTTCATTATACTCGCCGTATTACGCCGAAGCGTGTAACGAGTTGCGGGGCCCATCTCCGCGGCTTAGCGCCTGGGCAACACAGCTCCGAAGAAACGTCGCAGCGGTGGCGAGTCGTTGGCGACACTGTGCCGATTTGACCGGCCCGAGAATCGAACTTCAGACCTCCCGCACCGATAGCCTGCGCTTTGCAACTGAGCTAACGGCCGGTAGTTGGTAGAAAACATGTTCATTTTCCACCGCTGAATAAATGCTTTTATAAAAACTACTATGGGGCGCCGTCGTGAAAAAAACGATTTAGCAAATTTTGTACAAATTTTCAGCTACATTTACACAGCTTCACAGCTATGTAGTCAAAGTGAAGTGCACCGCAGCTAAAACGCTTCGAAAAATGCAATAACAGCCAAAGTGTAACGACATTTACTAAGTAGCGGCGATATTTAACAAATAACGCGACATTCATTAAACAGCGGCGATATTTAACAACCAGCAGCAACGTTTAATAAATAGCAGTGATATTTAATTACAGCAGCGACATTTAATAAATAGCAGCGACGTTTAATACATAGCAGCGACGTTTAGCTAAAGTGCAGCGAAAAATTAAAGTGCTGTGGTAATATGCTAATAAGATCAACAGTGTTTCCATTTAATGTAATCTTGAAATCGATTTTGAAAAGTTTAATATTTATTTATCCTAATTTGAATTACTCTATCCGCACAGTGTATATATATTACTAATAGTGGAGCCACTCTCTGCGCTCAGTGTCCAGAACGAAAATCAGAGCTTAGATGTTTCGTTGCCATTTTTTTGATTTTTGTTTTCAAATTTTTTTATGAAATTTACGAGAAGTTTCTAGTCTACTTTATTGTTAGATCAATTTGACAATAAATGAGAAAAGTGAGAAATTTTGGCATGGGGTAAATGATAAAGTATGGGGAAGTGTTGGAGAAGGTGTGGGGGTTGTGAGGAAGTGTGCGGAGTGAGTGTGGGGAAGAGGGTGGGAGGGAGAGATGAGGGAAGGTGTGAGGGGTGTGGAAGAGTGTGCGGAGGTATGAGGTAAGTGTGGAGTAACGTGTCAAGTAAATGTGGGGGAGAGGTGTTGGGCGAGTGTGGGGAGAGGTGTCGGGTGAGTGTCGAGGATGTAGGGAGAGGTGTAGAAGAGTGTGTGGGCTCCCCCACTCTTTTCCACACCTCCCCTCATCCCAACACATTTTCCCCCACTTCCCCACAATCCCCACACTCACCCCATACACTATCACTGTTCCACACCTCCCTCATAAGCCTACTTCCCCACATCCCCGACACCTCACCTCCCCCACACCCCAGCACACTTTCCCATTCCTCCCCCACATTTCCTCAATCCTTCCACATTTCCCCCATACTTGACCCAACTCCTTAAACTACCAAATATTCCCCAATTCTCCACCATCCATACTTTCCCAAATTTTCTATACTCCCCTATTCTCCCCCGATTCTTTCCTATACTCCCCCATACTTACTTTATCATTAGTTCCACACTAAAATTTCTCACTTTGTTCTTTTCTCGCCAAATTTAGTTTTGCAATCAAGTACACTAGAAACTCTTTGTAAATTTCATCAAAAAATTGTGAAAACAAAAATATAAAATGGCAACACAACATCTAAGCTTCTTAAAAAGTTTAGCGTTTGTGTGGACATACGCAGGCCTAACAATGCTTTTTTGTTGAGTGGGTCCCCTGAAAGAATTTTATGTACACTGTGGCTGTACTCTAGAGACAACCGCGATTAGATTATACGAAAAATGAAGAAATGAAAACGCTGTTGATCTCATTAGCATATTACCGCAAAATACAATAACTGCACTTTAGCTAAACGTCGCTGCTATTTATTGAATGTCGCTGGTGTTTATTAAATATCTCTGCTATTTATTACACGTTGCTGCTGTTTATTTAATATCGCCGCTACAGAGCCGGCGCCAGAGCAGTCGACTTAGGGAGGCCAAGCGTTTATCAGGGGGGGAGGGGAGGGCAAAGTTTGAAATTAGGCACAAAAACCGCTGTCGTCAAAAGAGTAAGCTTGTTAATTGGAGGGGGCCAAGCATGTCAGTTGGAAGGGCCAGGCCCCCCTGGCCCGCCCTTGGCGCCGGCTCTGCCCCGCTATTTTATGAATATCGCATTATTTATTAAATATCGCCGCTATTTAATAAATAGCAGCGATATGCCGCTATTTAATAAATGTCGCTGCTATTTATTAAATGTCGTTACACTTTGGCTGTTAATGCATTTTTCGAAGCGTTTTTGCTGCAGTTCACTTCACTTTGACTAAATAGCTGTCAAACTGTGAAAATGTTGCTGAAAATTCGTGCAAAATTTGCTAAATCGTTTTTTTCACGAAGGCGCGCCATAAACTACGGCTTTTGTATGCACGATCGAACAAAGAATTGACCAAGTTATATATATTTATACAGGCGTGGTACAAAGCTGCTCCACTTCGAATATAGTCGTTGTTGGGTTGCGAAATGCGCTGGTTGCAACCGTCGTTGAACTGTTGTCCAGGTAGCCTAGATTCCATTAAAATATTTTATGACAGTTTGAATGAAGTGCAAGTCATCCTAACATTAAGCTTACTACAGAAATTCAAAATAAAAAAATGCATTAATTTTTTGGAAAAAATGCATTAAGTTTTAGTAGATAACAACAGTAAATTTGCTAATCTGGCGCTAAAAACACTGACAAAAAACCAACGTTTCGACAGTATAAACTACCTGCCTTCGATCAGGGTACAAAAAAGCAATAAAGACGAGTCAGCACTTTAAATACAGCAAAGTCACGTGCTTAGAACAAAAACAAAGTCCTGTGATTAAATTTAAATGCACCAATTGAAACATCAAAACCAAGTAGATCTATGGGACGCCGTTTGGAAAAAAACTATTCGTTTTGTGAACCATGTTTTTTGAGCTTATTTAGACCACAGTTTGTCCGATATGTATATTGGAAATGTCCTACTTATATATCGGACAAAATGTACTCTAAGTCGGACCAAAATACACGCGCAAAATAAGTCGGACAAAATCGTTTTTTTTCAAACGGCGCGCCACACGCCTTTTGGAAAAAAAAAACGATTTTGTGACCCCTGTTTTTCGAGCTTATTTGGACTATAATTAGTCCGATATATACATCGGAAATATCCGACTTATATATCGGACAAATTGTGCTCTAAGTCGGACCAAAAAACACAATCAAAACAAGTCGGATATTTCCGACTTATATATCGGACAAATTCGCCGTTTGGAAAAAAACTACACGTTTTGTGAACCATGTTTTTTGAGCTTATTTAAACCATAATTTGTCGGATATGTATGGGGCGCCATTTGGAAAAAACTACACGTTTTGTGAACCATGCTTTTTGAGTCTAAACAAGCTCAAAAAACATGATTCACAAAACGTGTAGTTTTTTTCCAAACGGCGAATTTGTCCGATATATAAGTCGGAAATATCCGACTTGTTTTGCGTGTGTTTTTTGGTCCGACTTAGAGCACAATTTGTCCGATATATAAGTCGGATATTTCCGATGTATATATCGGACTAATTATAGTCCAAATAAGCTCGAAAAACAGGGGTCACAAAATCGTTTTTTTTTTCCAAAAGGCGTGTGGCGCGCCGTTTGAAAAAAACGATTTTGTCCGACTTATTTTGCGCGTGTATTTTGGTCCGACTTAGAGTACATTTTGTCCGATATATAAGTAGGACATTTCCAATATACATATCGGACAAACTATGGTCTAAATAAGCTCAAAAAACATGGTTCACAAAACGAATAGTTTTTTTCCAAACGGCGCCCCATATAGATCAGCAGGACATCGCTGCGTCAAAGCAATGCCAGAAACCAAATTAATTAACAACGCAACGATGAAGCTTCTCATGCAGAACTCGAACGAACAATTGGAGCAAACAAATTTTGATACACATGAGGAAACGCTACAGAATCTCTGTCATTTAAACAATTATTTTGCGAGTTAATAAAATATGATTCGACAAATTTTCGTTTAGCATAATCATTTTCAAGGTCAAGAATTTCAGAATTTTCCCAGTCAATTTCATGTTCCGATTGTATGGCGTGTTTTGATAATGCTGTTGAGTCCCGTTTACTTCGAATATAGTCTCAACACAACAGCATTATCAAAACACGCCACACAATCGGAACATGAAATTGACTGGGAAAATTCTGAAATTCTTGACCTTGAAAATGATTATGCTAAACGAAAATTTGTCGAATCATATTTTATTAACTCGCAAAATAATTGTTTAAATGACAGAGATTCTGTAGCGTTTCCTCATGTATATCAAAATTTGTTCGCTCCAATTGTTCGTTCGAGTTCTGCATGAGAAGCTTCATCGTTGCGTTGTTAATTAATTTGGTTTCTGGCATTGCTTTGACGCAGCGATGTCCTGCTGATCTACTTGGTTTTGATGTTTCAATTGGTGCATTTAAATTTAATCACAGGACTTTGTTTTTGTTCTAAGCACGTGACTTTGCTGTATTTAAAGTGCTGACTCGTCTTTATTGCTTTTTTGTACCCTGATCGAAGGCAGGTAGTTTATACTGTCGAAACGTTGGTTTTTTATCAGTGTTTTTAGCGCCAGATTAGCAAATTTACTGTTCTTAACGTTTACTGGCCGCATCAAAAAATATGTTTAGTAGATAACAGTTCAACGATAGTTGCAACCAGTAGGCTACATTTCGCAAGCCAACAAACACTGGACTGTTGCGTAACCGACCGCAAAATCAGAGCCCGGAGGAATTCCAAGGCCTTACTAGCAAAGCATCTGACGTTTCAACCAAACTTGAAATATCTTGAATTTATTCTTGAATCTTTCTGACGAGGCCAAACTTGAATCCAAAACAAAAGCAGTTTCAAGAAACAAAGGGTCAATAACATAGGATATATTACTTGCCAACTGCAGGCTTTGCCTGTAATAAAACTGAGATTTCTTCTCTCGATAAAATGGCGACTTAAAATAATAAGTTAAAATTGGTCCGAACCACAACTGAACAATAACGAATCTGAGGATTAAAGGTGCTATGTGCTACAAGAAAACAAATCACGTGAACAGTTGCGCAACACATTGTTAGGGCGTTTCTTAGAATTGCAATAAAATTACAAACTGTGAAAACAAAATCATTATCTGCTAGCCAAAAGCGGTGACTAGCGGCATAACAGTTTCAAACCAATTAATAGGAGACACACACGCGTTGGATCGAACCCAGCCCAGGTCCAGACGACGAAAATAGCAAAGCCGGTGCGTGAACATAGCGGCCCCTTTGAAACAGAACATAAGCGTGAAGTTTCAAATATAACACAAGAGTAAAGCCACGGCTACAAATGGTCAAATCATTCAAATCGCAAAGTGCAACAGTATTTTCAAAGATATAGTGAATCCTCAGAAGCAAATTAATTCTAGTCAACTTGTCAAATTTTAAAAGTAAAACACAATTTCATCAGTTAGTTAAACACACTAAAACAAATTTTATTTTGCGCATAAACACAGTAAACAAACAGTTACTAGATGGGAGCAATCTTGGAAATATTCCTCAAAACATATTCCATATCACCAGAGCCGGAATTTTTTAACACTGCAATACTAGCTCTGCGAACAATCTCGCGTCCTTTATACATTTGAGGATGAACGCGATGAACGCGCCCCAAACGGTACGCTCCACGTTTCGAGATGTCATCCGCATCTCCGACCAAGACCAATTGACCAACAAAAAGGTTCTCGTGGGTCACCCGCCATTTGTTTCTTCCTTGTAAGGTGGGAAGATAACCCTTAATCCAACACAACCAGAATTTATGAGCTAAAGCAGCATTGTAATGATAGTCTCGTCTTAGATCCCCTGTGTTGTGAAAAGCCCCTACAGGTGTATAGCTAGGTCCAGCGTGTCCCGATTCAGCATGTTTATCGAGAACAATTAACCTCGTAAGAGGGTGTCTATTCGGTAAAATCCTAGGGTGCTTCGCGTCGACAGGAAGTTCCGCATTTTCGAGGCGCCCATCGATGCGTAAAATTAACTCGTCATCTGCACAAGGACGTAAATTGCGTAATGTTTTTAGTTCAGCCAAGCGGCGCAATTCTTCCGTACAAGTAGTTTTGGCGCTTAATTTCTTTAATATCGATTCGAAAGCGTCAGGAGACTCATTTTTTAATAAATCGATAGCGGCCCCGAAACGATTCTGCTGAACATATCTAATAATATCAATAAAGGCCTCGTCCAGTTTGTTAGCATTAAGCACGGGAACAGAGAACGCAAGCTTTTTATGTATCGCCCAAAGATACTGTTTAAAAGCGACAAAATAAGCCACCCGTTTCTTTAAAGTGTGTAAGTCACGAGAGGTCTCAATCAGGCTGTCCAAACCGCCCCTAGCGGAAACCAAAAGCGGGTCCACGGTAATCCCTGTCTTCTTCACAACAATTTCAGCTGGCGGACCAGGTACCAATCCCACGTCCAACAAAAACTTGGGACCCTCTAGCCAAGTTGAAATACCAGATTTTTTAACGCTCTGCCAGCGTGTCCCAACGTCAGCTGGATTTAACGACGTATTTACATATTTCCAAGCGCTTGCTGGAGCAACCAGATGTATTCTATCAACCCGGCGTTTTACAAACCGTGGCAAATGAAGATCAGGATTTATGATCTATTTCAACACCACTTGGGAATCCGACCAGAAGTGCAGACCACAGGCAAGATGTCGCACCGAACAGTCAGAATGTTTGACGTTGTCGCAACGAGTAGCCTAAGTTCTTTTTTAGGTTTGTTTTTCTGTTTTGCTTTTTCAAGTTTTGCTTACGTAGCCATGTATTGACGGTAGAAAAAGAATTGGTTTGTTTTACGCGCGAAGCAACAAAGGCCAAAGGGATATGTTTCTCATTATTATTTGTTTGGGCTTACTTTTATTTGGGGCCGCAAGGATGCGGCCTAAAAAAGATTTGCAAAACCTTATGGTCCGCGGCCAATGAAAATTTGCTGAAAGGCTCACAGTTGGGCCGTGGCCCATTGGTTGCCGACAACTGGTTTACGAATTCATCGTTCAATAGGCCTATCTGCACTTGAAAGTTATTGCTTGCTAATTGTCTTGCCGGAACTCTGATTATTTTCGCTTAAGAACAAGGATTAGGCGTTATCGGAGGTTTAAGAAGCAAGCATGAGACACTTACCTTGCCCAAATGTCCAATTAAAGTGCGCCAAAAGCCCATAAGCTTTCTGCATCATAATTAAATTTTTGACGCCATAAACCCTGGGCTTTCGGTCCATTTTAATTGAATATGTGTATAAGATAACTTACTAACTATGTGTAAAGCATTAGAAACCAATCTCACGTAGTTAAAAGTTGTTAGGTCAAAAAATATTTGTTCATTAAAAATGCCACTGCTAAAGCTCAACTTACATAAAAGGGAGCGCCTTGACTAGAAAACCCGTGGGTTCTTCGGTACTCCCTGGTCAATAAGGTCTGGCCAAATATAACTTACAACCACGTAATTTTATTTCGCTTCCTCACCTTAAATTGTCATTACTGCTTTTTTGCTGTCTACTTATTTAAATTGTTATGGTTTTGTATTTATTTTATATTGCGTGTGTTTACGTCGAATAGCTGTTTTTTTTCCGTAGGCCTAGTCTATACTCGTAATAATCGTTTACATTATCGCTGTTTGACCGAAAAAACTTCTTATTGTCTTCTTGTCTAATCGCTGAGACGGCAAATCGAGTGAATAGGCTTACTCAGTTTCTGCATCGACTTGACGTGCCTGCGTAAGTTTTGAATGTGCGCTGATCTAACTTATTGTTACGTTTTTTATGCATCTAAGCGGCGATAACAATAAAACGCTCAAAGAAAACTGAGCAGTTAGGACTGCATCTTTGCTACGCTGTATCACGTTTGTTAATGTTGAGGTATCGCCTCGAGCTAAAAGCAATTCTCTGACCAAGGTTTGAAAGCACATATCTAGTTTTTCGCGTATTTACATAATGTGGATTTTGGTGCAAATCATAAACTTCACGCGGCAAATCATAAAACTTCACGCGGTTTGATCTAGAAAAAAGTGATGGATTTTTATGGTCCATCGCAGCAGTAGAGAACAACAAGGGTTGTTTTATACATAAGCTTTGATAAAAAGCTTTCCGAGGGGAAAGTCATAACTAAAAAAAACTCTAAAACACAGGTTTGCTTAAATTTTTGAAACCCTTGCCATTCCCTTTGGCCTTAGTTTGATTAAGATGGCTTTGCTTTGTACTCAAAGCAAATAAAGTGAATTAAAGCTTTTTAATTCACCATGATGCAAAAAAATTAAAAAATGCAGGAAGGAAGGAGCTCAAAATTATAAGGTTTATTGCAGCAATTTCGATATAAAAAAGATATCAAGTAAAAACATTGTAAAAGCAATGTTCACTTAATGCAAAAAATATGATGGCTAGGCAATCTTAATAAAAAGTCAAGTTCGTACTTATGTTTTTGTAACATGAGTAGGCTACATTACGGCTACATGAAACTGAAATCATACAAACATACAATAATACATAATGACACCCAAATGTAACTAGCAGCTAGCTCCATACACTATGCGGATAGCTGGGATCAAATTTTGAAATAAGCATTATTCGCACCACTTGTACAGCACCGACCATTGCAACAAAACTACCCACAAAGTTTGAATGCGGTAACCTATCTTATAGGGCTGAGCTCATAGCTTCCAGTTTAAAATGTAGAAATAAAACATGCATACGCTTTAATTAAGTAGCCTACAACAAACACGTCAAATAGGTAAGAATCTACCGCACAAAGTTGTCGCCGATTACGCACTGTTACAGCAGTAGTTGGTCCATGGACTTCCAAATAATAGTATTTAGAAGTCCAAGGTTGGTCCCATGTTTGTTTGTTATTTTCTAGTTGCTACGTTAATTACAAAAAATAGTAGTACAAACATTTATCAGTACAACGTGATAAAACTGTATACAGCAGCAGTACACTTTTCCACAATAGGATATCGTTTTTTAGTTTACACAAACATTTTTCAGTATACCAGGTACAATGCACACGCAATAGCTTCAAATCACTGCAGCAGTAGTTTAGTACCATTAAGTAGGAATGCACAACCCAACGCTCGCGTGTCCAATGTGCCACGCCTTAGGCTCTAATCGTGGCAAGCGAACAGTTTGATAAAAGTAATTCTTGTACTTAAAATAAATCGAAATAACTTGGATTTCTGTCGAAGGAAATTCATATCAACAATGAATTGCGTTCGTAAAATACTTCTTTGTTATTTTGTGCTGTAATTTTGAAGTGTGACGTTATTTGCATGTATTCAACGGAAGTTCGCAGGCCTATGCGATAGCCTACAAACGATTATTCGAATGTGGCGCGGCTCTTTTCAGTTGCGCTCTTCGGCCATAAAGGATAAAACACTTACATCGGCAATAAAATAAATCTAACACGACGCTACAGAATGGACAATAATTAAGCACACATACGACTCTGCTAGTATCAAAAAAATAATTACATTTTTATCACAGCTACTTTCATCAGAAACTGTAGCACTTAAAAGATTTTATTGCCAACATAAAGAATACGATTGCTTAGTCAAAAAACACAATCAATTGCTAAACCAGCAACATTTTTGACAAAAAATCAAAATCAAATCTTCATTACTCTTGCGGTATCACGCCGAAGCGTGTAACGAGTTGCGGGGCCCATCTCCGGGTCTTAGCGCCTGGGTAACACAGTTTCGAAGAAACGTCGCAGCGATTGCGAGCCATTGGCGACACTGTGTCCGATTTGACCGACCCAGGAATTGAATCCCAGACCTCCCGCACCAACAGCAATGTTGTAACAACAAAGCAATTGTCTAATTAGTAACATTTTGAAATATTTTTAAGCATTCGCTTTTGCTGATATGCGGTTGCGGTAGGGAGCAATGCAACGTAAATGCATTTTAAGATGAGGCATTGAGGCAGCTATTGTTATCACAGCAGACTAAACACGAAATAAAACTCAAGCTCATTTGCCAAAAATATAAAAATACACCACTGAGGTGTTAACTATTTTTAATGCAGCACAACTAGGGATGTTCATTTCAGTATAAGAATAATTCCAAACCTTTTTTTTTTTCAAATCCAGAATTTTGAATCCTTAACCGAATCCCTAAAACTATAAAATGGCCATTAGTGCTATTTCGATATCATTTCAGCACTCAACGGCTCGACTACCGGTACTGCAAAATAAAAAAAAACAGCCATTTGTTTCATTTTTAATGAATTTATAGCCAGCACAAAGATTACAACACTATCAACTCGAAGCATAACACGCAGTGGGGTAGTCATGGAGTTAACAGCGGGCATGCCCCTCTTAAATTTTGAAAACGCACGAAAAATACGGCTCCAGTACAAGCGGTGCATACTATATTCATGGCCTCCCACAAATGTTTTACGGCCTCCGACGAACACCGCATGATCACACACACACACACGAGGCCGAGCCCGCACTTGCGTTTATGCGAATCGTTTGAAAAGATTTATCGCGCGCAATTTTTCTTTACAATTAAACCGAATCCTAAAAACGGAACCGGTTCAAAATAGGAACCGGTTCCGTTCAATTCGATATTCTGAAATGGACATCCCTAGGCACAGCAAGCAATTTCATTTTTGCTAAATAGTACGTACAGTAAGAAGGAACTTTGAGTTCAAATAGTCATCATGACTGCAATGTTTCATTTGTTTGTAGCGGACTATACCGGATTTGAGACAACTGACGACATTCAGCCAACGCAAGCCAAGTGCTAGCGGCATACACTGCTGCAGTAGCAAAGCCAAATATCACTGCAGCAGTGTCAGCGTAGCCAAAAGTGATATTGGCAGCCAGCCAGCAACTTCCCGCAAAATATACAACAAAAAAAATGAAAGAATTGAGAAGCTCGATACCTGGCCAATGTATAAATGTAATTCTTTCTCTCAGATTTAACGAAAACGCGACAATTGATATAGTGGATACAATAATAGAAATGATTCCAACGTTCATCACAAAGCCAGCCGGTCCACAAATCAAACACTTTGCCTCAGCAATTGCTGCACAAACCACAACGATTAAACCCAACAGGATCTCAGATATTTTAAGAACTCCTGCAAAAAAGCAATGGAAGTTATCGGTATTATGCCATTAAAACAAAAGTTTTTAAAAGTTTACTCAACCTCAAGTTCAAATTACCATCATTCAAATGCAGTATCATCTGGCCAGGCAACAATGGCAGCTGCCAAAAAGCTCATACAGCTAGCAATCGTGCTTCAACTTATTGCGAAAGTCACTTGCGCTACAAATTGTGACATTAATCTACAAGGAGGGTAAACATACCTCATTTATGCAAATAATAAATTACACCGTAGCAACCAAACAAGCTCATCTATCTCATTATTTGTTTGTGACACCTTGAGATTGCTAATCTACTCTAGATAGAATGTGAAGTTAGTTGTAGTAGTCAGGAGCGCATTTAAGAGGGGGGGAAGTATTGTGCCATGCCCCTTAAGTACGTTCTTGACTACTAGTACTACCAACATTCATACTTATCAAATAGAAAAGTAAACTCAACACACATATGATGGCTTTTATAGTTTATAATTAATTATCTTGCGTAGATATCAGTAGTAAACTCGAGGTACACTTATAGCTTTCATAATTTATGGCCCTTCTTCCTTTTAAATTTTTCGTTACGTCACTGGTTGTAGTGAGTTTTTATTTTCGGCTATAAAATGATAAACACAAAACACAGCAAGGCAAAAAATGAGGCAACAGCGGCAAAATAAGCGTACTTATATAATAGTAGTACAGGTAAAAAAAAGTTTAAGAAATCGCACGGCCGCTGCACCAAGTCATCAAATATTATCATAGAACCAATCCAGATAAGCTATCAGCAGTAGGCTATATAAGTACTCCATACGGCTTAGCAATATAACCTGCAAGTGCCATTAACAACCGGTATACCTACAACGTCTACAATTATTAATCATTTACCTTGTTCTGATCGTACATAACTGATTTTCATAGGCAGTTCCTCTCCACCCATCCATATTGGAATTGCCAGTCTTGGGAGCGTCGGAACTGTTTCCGCCGAAGAGTTTTGGCGGAAATGCAAAGCTTGGTTCAGGCCTATGCCTAATGACGGAAATTGCCGACTAATCATTAGAAACCAATTGATCAGAATACCAAAAAAAAAATGAAACGAAAATAGCTCAAAGAGAAAAAATATAACCACAGTAAATTTTTAGTTTGTATTGCCTTGCTTGCACTGCTGATGATGACAGCTGATCATGTTGTCGAAACGTCCAGTTTTGAAATTAACTGCAGCTGTGTTTTTCTTCCTGCAAAATATCTCAGCAAGACTATAATCGCTATCTCGACCCATGCGCTTATTTAAAAAATACAAACTTGCCGAACTTGTTTTCTAACGCGCTCTTGTTCCAATACGCGCACTTGCGGTTTATTTAATTATTTAAATGCAGCTCAACAGCGCCTCATGTCGCTCAATATATCTCATTTTACACGGCAAACAAAACAAAGCGCTGAGCACGGTGGCTGTGTTACTAAATTGCACATGTTTGCGATGTCCACAACGTCCGCGATGCATTTTTTGTATTTTGTTGCATTATCTTCCTGTTACGAGAAAGCGATCAATGCGCTGTACGAGCTCGTTTAGGAATTGCCATCTATCTGTCTACCACACCAAGATGGGGGAATCCCGCTAAGTGCCTTTCCCAAAGGCACAACAAGTAAACTTGCCGGCTTGTTGTCTACACCAGACTTGGGACAATTACATTACTCATATAATAGACTCTACCATTAGGAAAAATTACGATTACTCTTAATCATTTGATTACAATTACGGCTACGATTACTAAAAATTGCATGGTAGTTGATTAAAATTACTTTAACAGTAATTACAATTAGAATTTCGATTAGTCAGTTTTTGGGATTGTTTGTTGATATTTTTTGTTTTACATTTTTTGCGGAAATATTATCGCATATCATGCGGGAAAATAGCTTTTTTTTTTGTTCAAAAATGTTCTAACACGTGAAAATAGCACTTCTATGCACATTTCTTCAGAAAACAGACGTTTCAACAAAAAGTATGCTTTCACAATAACCCTACCGTATATATGAATGAACACAACGATTTCACAGATAAGACACTAGCTTTTTTAGCTTTTTTGCTTCACATTTTTCCTAATGGTAGAGTCTATAACACTCATAGCAGTGCGCTAATTACATTTCCGCTTCCAACTGTTTGGTGTGGAGCAAAACCTAATACGAGGCGCCGTTTGGAAAAAAGTACTTCAGGTTTTTCCACTTGTTTTTTTGGCCAATTTAAGTCATATTTTGTTCAATATATTATATAGGATATTTCCTATATATATGGCGGACAAATATGTGGTTTAAAATAGCCGAAAAAACTGATGCAAAATATATAGGTAATTTCCTATGTAATATATAAGACATATTATTGCATAAATTGGCCCACAAAAGCAGCGCAACACATATAGGAAATTTCTTATATATTATATAGGACAAATTATTGCATAAATTAGCCAAAAAAAAGCAGTGCAAAACATATAAAAAATTTCCTATATAATGTATAGGACAAATTATTGCATAAATTTTCAAAAAGAGCAGTTCAAAACATATAGGAAATTTTCTATATAGTATATAAGACATTACAATTTAGAAACATCTATTTAAAATCCGACAGTCTGTTGCACGCAAGGGGAGTCATCAGTGCCGAAACTAGCGCCCCCCGAACACCCCAGCCGGGGGGGAGCCGTGCAAAAAGGGGGCCCCGTAAGTAGTCAGTACGTAGTACTATTTACTCAACGTATGATAAAAGTGCCTTAAATAAGCCTATTCTAAGATTCAATATATTTTTTGTCTTAACTCGCGCGATGTGGGACCTCCATACCGTATATGCTTTTGGCTATGGGGGCCCCTGCAAATTTTTCGAAAAATAGCAGTCGCAAAACTAGCAAACAAACGTTTTTAGTAGCATACCAAGAGCCAGGGGCGGATTCAGGGGGGGATGTGGGGGATACTCCCCCTCACCAGCCATTTTCAACAATGCGTTGGATAAATAGTTTTTCTGTAATTTCGAACCTCTTCATAACCATGGGTGCAAATCCATGGAGGGATGTATCCCCCCCAATAATCTGGCAGCATCCCCTCCAATATTTTCATGTCCCAAAACTGGGCATCAGCGAAGGTGATGATCTCTTTTTGGTCTTCACTTCATATTGGGCAAAAAATTGGGTATCTGAGAACGTTATGACCTTTTTTTTGGTCTTCACTTCATTGTGAGCAAAAAATTGGACATCTACAGACGTGTCAATTTTGCTGAATCATCCCCCCCAATATCTAAAAATACTCGATTTTGCTAAGTCATCTCCCCCAATGCTCAACATAGATTTGCGCTCCTGTTCGTAACAACAAACCTTAGTCGCCTTAAGCACGCATAATCGAAACTGTGCTTACAAAATGCATCATATTTGATGAAGCACTCATAGTTAGGGGCCAACAATATGAATAAACTTTGCCTGAGAATTGTTCGAAAAGCGCTAAAATGACCATTACAGTATGCAAATTTTTAAACATTTTTCGGGGTAGCATGCTCCCGGACCCCCCTAAAGTCGTTTTTGCTCTTTAAGTTGCTCAAAATAACTCTCCCGGGAAAAAATTGCGCTTGAAAAAGTGACGAAATTTGGTGTCCTCTCCCTGAAAAAAATTCTGAATACGCCTCTGACATGAAACATTGTGAAAGGACTTATTTACGCCTGTTTCCGGGTCTAAACGTCTTTGTATTTAGTTAACATTCAACTTAATTAAAATCACATCCCCCCCCACCAAAACTTTCTGGACCCGCTCCTGCCAAGGGCCCCTCATCCTCAAATGAAAGGCGCAAAAATAAGCCTTAAAAATGTTTTTTCTTCGCATAGGTAGCGAAATGCTAAAGTAGGGTTTGCTTGCAGCATTATTTTAGTGGGTTTGGAAGGGACCTAGCTAAACAGACTACAAAACCTTGTTAAAACTGCGGAATTTCAAAGGCTCAAAACGCACAAAAAGCCTCCAAAATAAGGTCAAATTCCGCAAAATTTTCTGGGGGGGCATACCCCCAGACCCCCTAGCTTGGCATTGCCCCTTCGGAGCTCGCTCTTTTGCATCACCATCCAAGAAAAAAATTTTAGGGGGCCCCGAAAGATGATTTTGAAAGGGGGCCGCATTGCCTAGTTTCGGCCCTGGGAATCATCAGAGGTATCTGAAAATCACGTAAAAAGTTTAAATTATGAACTAAAACAAACTAAAACGCTGCATCCCTCAGGTCTAGATAGACGGTGACTGGCATTGTTTGCTGACATAACGATTAACGGCATAACGATTAACGAGTTGTCATACGTCACGCTGCTGTAGTAGCGCTGAAAAGAAGATGGGGTGAAAACTATTCCACTGCAGAAGTCGCGAGAAAAAAGCAAACAAATGCCCGAGGTTGAGACCGGAAAAAACATACAAAGGCGGAAAAAGGTAAAATAAAGTTGGTACGCTTAAACATAAAACCAAAACACTACGAAAAGCGGTAAAATATTAATATTAAAATAGATGAAAATATGAAGTTATAAATAACGTTATTCAGTTTGAATTTAGTTCTATGCCGGCATTTGTTAATTAATTCAGTTCTTTTGTTCAATGTCGCATTGGGGTCGACCGTGAGGATAGACATCGTGTACTTTTCGGCAAGACAAACAACCATTTCCAAGAATAACAACGATTTACAACCATTCCCAATCTTTCAAACACCCATCAAAGCGTAAAGCCGCCGAACTTTCAATATCTATCTGGAACTGCAAGGACGCAGACTTTGAACCATCGGTCACATGGAGAACAGTCTGTCACGCTAGCCTGTATCAACATGCCAGCAGACACTGTAACCTTTATCTTGCCGAAAAGTACACGATGTCTATCCTCACGGTCGATCCCAATACGACATTGAACAAAAGAACTGAATTAATTAACAAATGCCGGCATAGAACTAAATTCAAACTGAATAACGTTATTTATAACTTCATATTTTCATCTATTTTAATATTAATATTTTACCGCTTTTTGTAGTGTTTTGGTTTTATGTTTAAGCGTACCAACTTTATTTTACCTTTTTCCGCCTTTGTATGTTTTTTCCGGTCTCAACCCCGGGCATTTGTTTGCTTTTTTCTCGCGACTTCTGCAGTGGAATAGTTTTCACCCCATCTTCTTTTCAGCGCTACTACAGCAGCGTGACGTATGACATCTCGTTAATCGTTATGCCGTTAATCGTTATGCCAGCAAACAATGCCAGTCACCGTCCATCTAGACCTGAGGGATGCAGTGTTTTAGTTTGTTTTAGTTCATAATTTAAACTTTTTACGTGATTTTCAGATACCTCTGATGATTCCTCTTGGGTGGAACAGACTGTCGGGTTTTTAAACTTAAAGTGTTTTTAAACTGTGATGAATTCGTATATTTGCCCTACCTGAACTCAGTTATCGAGCACTTTTTGAAACACTGATTCCCATTGTTATTAATATACGCTATAAGACAAATTATAGCATAAATTAGCCAAAAAAAAACAGCGCAAAACATACAGGAACTTTTCCATAGGTTTTGCGCTGCTTTTTTTACTAATTTATGCAATAATTTGTCTTACACATTATATAAGAAATTTCCTATATGTTTTGCACCGCATATTTTGACTAATTTATGCAATGATTTGTCTTATATATTATATCGAAAATTTCCTGTATGTTTTGTTTTGCATTTTTTGGCTAATTTATGCAGTGATTTGTCTTATGCATTTTATAGGAAATTACCTATATATTTTGCGTCAGTTTTTTCGGCTATTTAAAACACATTTTTGTCCTGTATGTACATAGGAAATATCATGTATTGGACAAAATGTGGCTTAAATTGGCCGAAAAAACATGTGGAAAACCTGAGTTACTTTTCTCCAAACGGCGCCACATAGGATAGAGTAATCAATTGCGTACAAAGCAGAGCAATTACGCAAAACTTTGGATGTACTTTGATGGTCGTTGAATAAAACACACTACTACTACTACTACTAAAACGAAAATTCTCACCGTTTCAGCTTGCATCAAAAGCAAATTTAATTAGGTTTACTGCAGCGGCTGCTTGGAAACGAATTATGTGGTTTTAATATTGACAAAAAATAGATGTTTGTTAGCTACTCACAAAATGCATAAATATGATTTTGAATGTAATCCGATGAATGATGTAATCAGCTGCAATTAGGGTTTCCCTTTTTTCCGGATTTTCGACTTCCCGGGAAACGGGAAATTTTTTAACAATTAAAAAAAAAATTTTTTTAATTAAAATTTTTTAAAAAAATTAAAAAATTTTTTCTGATTTGGGTTCGATTCCGAGTCGATTAAAAAAAAATTTTTTCCGAGTCGATTAAAAAGTCGATTAAAATGTGCAATTAAAAAAAATTTTTTTTTAACTTTTTAAAAAATTTTCCGGAAATCCTGTGAAAAGATCCCGAAAACCCTAGGGATTCCCGGTATTCGAAAAATTACGGGAAAAATTTTCCGGGAAATTATCCCGAGCTTGATTATTTTGACATTTTTTATGATTTTTAGCATTTCAGATTTAATTTTTAGCATTTTGTTACGCTGTTTTGACAAACTTAGTTCGAGTTTTTCAATTTTTTCGACAAATTGAAAAAAAAATTTGATCTTACAAGCATTTCGTCTTAAAAAATTTTGCGAATTTTGAAAAAAATGTTTTTAGTAAGCAAAAAAAATTTTAAATTCGCAGTAACGCATTTTTTATGTCGGAATGATAGATATCAGCACCACTGAAACCCTTCTTAATGTAAAAAAATTTCTCGGGATCCCGACATAAATTTCCCGGTAAACGGTAAACGGGAAATTTACAAACAGCAATGCAAATTGTTTTGTGGTGGGTATTTATAGAAGCAGAGAGAAAGAATGAGTAATAGATTCAAAAGTTTTAAATCTCCCGGGAAATTTCCCGTCCCGAAATCTCGAAAGGGAAACCCTGGCTGCAATGTAATCGATTACGATTACAATTACTGAGCTGATTTTTAGTTTGTAATCGATTACGATCACTGAAAAAAAATGCAATTAATGGTAATCGATTACTAATTACATTACGATTACCCCATGTCTAGTCCACAGTGTCCCTTGTTGTTGCTGTTTTTTTTTTTCCAAACGGCGCGCTGAGCGTCAAGCATGGAAGCTGTGAATACCAATTTCAAAGTCATTGGTTTGACCCGACTCGGAATCGAACCCAAGTCTACAGCTCCCGAGGCGCACGTTCTTGCCACTCGGCCACCTGAGCTATTAAATGTCAACGATGTTCGCTAGGTCCTTGACGTCCATGATTAATTCGCGATGTTCACGATGTTAGGAGAGTTTAAATTAGCAGTGTCAGGTTTTACAGGGTTGTCGTATTGTTATTAATAATTTATGCTGATAATCTTACTGTATAATATTATGGTGGGCAGGCTTTCAATTTGTTAATGACTTTGATTAAACATGGGTCACAAAACGTAAAGTTTTTTTTCCAAACGGCGAATTTGTCCGTTATACCTGCATAAGTCGGAAATATTCGACCGGAAATGTCCGATATATAAATCGGAAATTTTGCGTGTGCTTTTTGTTCCGATTAAGAGTGCAATTTGTCCGATATATAAGTCGGATACTTCCTATATACAGTATATCTCGGACAAATTATAGCCTAAATAAGCTAAAAAAACATGGGTCACAAAATCGTTTTTTCGAAACGGCGTGTGGCGCGCCGTTAGGAAAAAAACGATTTTGTCTGACTTATTTTGGTCCGACTTGGAGTACAATTTGTCCGATACATAAGTAGCCTAAGATATTTCCAATGCATATATCGGACAAACTGTGGTTTAAATAAGCCCAAAAAACATGGTTCACAGTGCGAATAGTTTGTTTGCAAACGGCGCCCCATACATAGCATATTATGCTGGGCAGTTTATAACAGGAATACCAGAGGGCTCATTCAGTTTTCCCTTTTCATTATAAAAAAGATCAAATATCACTGTTTCTCTTAAATACTTTCTGTCTTTGATCTTGGCCTACTTTAGATGCAGTTGACTATAAACCTTTTCTACAATGTTCGAAACACAAAAGTATTCCTACCAGTATCAGATGTAATCTTTTAAATAAAAAAGAAGCTGGTGAACAAAAATTCAAAAACTACTTAACAAACTCACAACTGCATTGGACTGTCTGGCCCTGGACTGTCTGGCCCTGGACTGCCTGGCCCTGCACTGCCTTCTACAAAACGATACCAAGCGACCAAACGTTTTCTCGTGTTATATTTTGGAATGAAATAAAAAATGACAGTGCATACCGAATTTTCCGCATGCTAACTGTTCTTATGCGGATTTTTAAAATGTTATTTCTAAAAACACCACAAAAAAACAGATAAGGTATACTAAAAATAATAAAAAATAAAAACTTTTGAAAGAACTTATTCAGAAAAAAAAGTATCGATTAATTAATATCGACTCACCTCGCAAAAAAGTAGGGAAAAGCCCCAACCAATAGCCTAGTGAAAAAAAGTAGAGAATTTTTTGCATTCGGTGACGAAAAAGTAGAGAATATCGATATTGATATTTCCTACCGTGGATGCATCCCCCCACCATCCAACTTCGACA
The DNA here is from genome assembly GCA_964006365.1 of Trididemnum miniatum. NCBI lineage: Eukaryota > Metazoa > Chordata > Ascidiacea > Aplousobranchia > Didemnidae > Trididemnum > Trididemnum miniatum. The sequence goes on from OZ023249.1 coordinate 15,089,842, forward strand.
AAGTCTTTTGATGAATAAAACTTTTCCATAATTTCGAACCTCTTCGATTCAACAATAATTCTTACGTCTTAAGGTTTACACAGAATGCGATGCGACTTTTTCATACGTAAGGTAACGTAGGCCACGAAACAGTTACGGGAGACCGGGGCTAGTTGTTACAAAATACTCAATTACACCCTCAGCATTAAAGCTATAACGTCAAAATACAAAATGTTAACCATCTTATGTATTTGCTAAAGAATAAAAATACTTTTAATAACCTTTGAAACATGTATAGGACTTACAGCTGATTTTTAATACTCATCAAGTGTAACCACTTACCCCGGCGTTTGGGGCAAGTTTTTACAGATTGAACATAACGAAAATACTCCTTCTTGTTAACTCACAAACTCTTTGAAGCGGATGAATATCACAACAGAGTTAATTATTTGATGTTCTATAAAAAAAAAAATTATTTGATGTTTTTGAAAAACTTAGTTTTGTGCGTTTGGGATTTGAATTGCAGGTGTCTGAGCTTTTGAATTAGCTTCTTACCTGAACATTTTCTGCGCAGGTGTGGATTATTTTGCACAGATGTTCTGACCAAAATTAATAAATGGTTTAACAATATAACTAGTCTTCTAAGCAGCCAGATTTATTGCTCTGGGGCAAGTTGATAAGTTAGCATTAATTTTTTCATTCTCAGCACAAACTGGTTACGTTAATGTAATAAACAATTATAGATATACAAAATACAGTTTCTCAGCTTTCTTTACCAGCGAGAAATCATTTCAGTTTTTACGCATAAATTTTCCAATTCCAGTTTTCAAATTTCTGCAAAATTTTACTTAGGATACTACAAAATACCCTTTTTTGAATACCTTTACGTTTTCTTGGATTTCGCGAAAATCATTTGGTCTAATAGTAGTCTAGCAGCAGAAGAATTGATAACACCAGAAAAATTAATTTATTTTGATTTCTAGAAGGAGTGAGTGCGGTTGTAACAACGTGCTCCTGTAACAACTAGCCCCGGTCTCCCCTACAGTAGAAGTTGTGACGTAAAACTACGTCCCTTTGCATGGCATTTTAGAAAACAATCGTAAGGTCTTTCGCAAAATAACCGATAAAAAGCAAAACTGTTGGGATTCAAGTCGTGTGAAAGATATTTCCACCAACTTCTTACGTCAAAAAATGAATAAAATTTCGTACGACAACGAAATTTAGTGCAAAGAGACCTTTAGCCACGGATAAATCGAAAATATATGCGAACAAAATGCGATATATTTGGCGAAGGACTAATTATTACGGGCAAAAAAACAAAATTAGCGTTACAAATTGTTCGAAAAGCGCTAAAATGCCCATTACAGTATGTAAATTTTCAAAAATTTTCGGGGGGAGCATGCCCCCGGACCCCCTAGAATCCTTTTTGTTTCCGTATTTGCTTCAAATTTAACTTTGCCAGAAAAAAGACGCTTAAGAAATGTCAAAATTTGGTGCTAAAAGTTCTGAATCTAGCCTACTCCTCTCACATGGGCACATTTTCTAAAAAGAGCTTCTTTACGCACTTTTTCGAGTTTAACATCTTTGCATTCAGTTAACATTTAACCTAATTCAAAACTGCATCCTCCCCATCAAAATTTTCTGGATCCGCCCTTGGCTCCGGAACTCCTTGCACGCGCCACTGTTGTTGGGTATCTGCATTTCACACTTCAGCAAACATAAAAAGCGAAAATGTGTTTTTGAACAGACTGAACTTCTTGGTGGAGTCACAGCAAAAGCCAAAACAGTTTTAACAAAAATTTACTTCAAAGTTTTTCAATTGACACAAACACTACGAGGACTGCGGGACAGCTTGCAGCATTTTGAGAAGATCATGCCTCCCAGCAGGACCACCCACCCAAGAATAGCCTAATGTAGTAGTCTGCAGCACCCACAAAACCAAACGTGTTTCGTAGCTCACTCGACACTTCCAGCATGGCTAATCTAACCATAAGAATGAACCAATTTACTACACTATCAATCAATCAATCAAAGTTTTATTTCCGCAACACGCACAATTACTACACTACGAACTTTTATGGAAATTTTTAGCGTTAAGCTCGTGCTTTTGACTAATAATTACGACGAAAAATTATTTACTGTGTTGGTGTTACCGCCGTCATACCAGCACTCCGGTAAAAAATATTCTACTTTCACCACCGCATACGAAGTTTTTGGCAATTTTATGGGGCGCTATTTGGAAAAAAACTATACGTTTCGAAAACCATGTTTCTTTAGCTTATTTAGGCCACAATTTGTCCGATATGTAGGCCTATAACCTATATATAGGAAATATATGATTTACAATCTTTATTGTAATCTTAAGTCGGATCAAAAATCACAGGCAAAATAGTCGTACAAAATCGTTTTTTCCAATCGGCGCGGATACACGCCGTTTGGAAAAGAACGATTTTGTGATAGGCCTACATGTTTTAGCAAATTATTTAGACTATAAATTGTCCGACATATATTTTGGAAATATCCAACTTATACCTTGGACAAATTGTACCCCAGATCAAACCACAAAACACGCGCAAAACAACTATACTTTTGTGAACCATGTTTTTGAGGTTATTTAAACCATAGTTTGTCCTATATTTTTATGGGAAATATCCGACTTATTCTGCACGTTTTTTGGTTTGACTTAGAGTACAATTTGTCCGATATATAAGTCCGATATTTCCCATAAATTTATCGAACAAATTATGGTTAAATAAGCTGACAAATCATGCATCATAAAATCGTTTTTTTCCAAAAACGATTTTGTCCGACTTTTCTTCTGCGTGTGTTTTATGGTCTGACTTGATTATATCGGATAAATCATGGTCTAAATAAGCTCAAAAAACATGGTTCACAAAACGTATACATTTTTTTCTAGACGGCGCCCAATAAAATTTACCAGTTTAACCACAGAAAAAAATGGTTGAAAAGCACCAACGCAAAAACATCCCGTTAAGTGAGGCCGCTTGAAAACGGCCTTGCTGGAGATCAGGTAAGCGGGGTTCTACTGCACACTAAAACCAATAAACGCAGACATTTTCGATGAACTCGCAGAAACAGCACACATTTCACTACAGGAAAATACCTAGCATCACTTTTTACAGTGTTTTTTTGGATCACAACAGAAAAGCAATAAAAACACTTCCACAAGTTCAAGAATAGACAAAAAGCACGCTTGTGGTTCAAACATCACACGAAGTAGAATATAAAGCGATTTCAAGCACATACCCATGGCAGACACCAGAATAGATAAACAATTTAAAAGAAAAACAACGATTGCTTATCACAAACAAACTGAGCTATTCATCAGCATCAACAGCAACCAATTTCAGTTTTATAACAAGGTGTAGGCCTTGTTATAACGCACCACGTAAGGTTGGACTTTTCCACAGACCGCGACATTGCAAAAACGCAACTACCAAAAACAAAATATTTGAAATAATATGCCTTTAACAATTAGGATAAACGCGATAATCAACTTCGTGAAAAATTGTTGAGACTCACTTGGCGATATTCATTAGATTACACACAAGAAAACTCGAGCTGCTCTACACAAAGTTAAGGAACACACAACTGACTTTTTTATCATTATGATAATAGACATACAACCAAACACGAAAAGGCTAGATTTAAAAGTATCATGCAGTGTATCAGTTGACCTTAACTACTCTGGCACCTTTACTGTTCTTCAACTATGATAGTTGTAACTACGGAATGGGTTGTGCTTTGGGTTTGCTGGTTTCGATACCGTTCACGAGACTCTAAGAATGCAAGCCGTGTGATAACAGCATAAACTGTTGCAGCAATAAAGCCAAATATTACAACAGCAGTGTCTGCATCACCATGCTCAATATTAGCAACCACCCAGCAACTTCCCAACAAATACAAGATGAAGGTAATTCCGGAACTGAGAAGTTCAGTAAGTGGCCAGTGAACAAACTGGAGTTTTTCTCTTAGGTTAAACGAAAAGACAGTGATGAATATACAGGATGCAATAACAGCAACAATTCCAATGTTCATCATAAAACCAGTTGGTCCACAAACAATGCACTTCTTCACAGCATCTGACGCACATATTACAACGATTAAACTCAATATCGTCCCAGATATTTGAAGCATACCTGAAACAGAGTAACAAAATTTAAGACATTGAGCCATTAAAATCCAAAGAATCACCAACATAATTAACCTGTAAACTAGCACTGGATTTCGAAAAAGTTATGAAGTTTTGAACTTGACCTAAACTCGATAAAAACTGCTTGAACTGGCATAAATTCGATAAAATTATCGAACTTGAACTCAAACTTATAACCAAGGGCGCTGGAAGGAGGGGGTTGAAGCCCCCCCTACATTTTTTTCAGCCCCCCCCATAGAAATTTTGAGCCCCCCTTCAGCCCCCCCCCTTTCAAGAATTTATGACAACAGTACACCCTATGACACTACAACAATGACTTATGGCGTCACTTGTTATTAGTTTCTTTTCTTCATTGATACCATCCAAACCAACGTACTAACTTTTGCAACTTAGTGACAAAGGTGAACAAAATCGCAAAAACTGTTGGATTTCTTGGTAACTTCGTGTACAAGCTCCGAGAGCTTCATTATGATGTCACAAGGAATTTTTCTTCAATTTTAAAATAAACTTTTGGGCAAGTAACAGCGAAACAACAAAATATCAAAGTAGAAATAGCTAGCTCACCCTAGGAATAGTGGCGTAGCGAGAAATTTTGAAAGAGAGGGGGCATAATTTCCACATTTTTTTCAAGCGCAATTTTTTGGGAAGAACAAATTTGAAGCTGATTGAGAAACAAAAAAAAGCTTTAGGGGGGCCCGGGGCATGTTTTTCCGGAAATTTTTTGAAAGTTTACATGTTGTAATGGCTATTTTGGTGCTTTTTGAATAATTTTTAGGCACATTTTGTTTAAATTTTTTGACTCTAATTCTGAGTGCTTCACCTAATATGATGCAGAGCTGGAGTCTCGGCCAAAACCTTCGAGACCGAGACGAGACTTTGACCCCACGAGACCGAGACTTGAAACAAAATGTCGAGACGAGACTTGAACGTGCCGAAACCGAGACGAGACACAAGACTTTTGGCATCAGGGGTTATCAAAAGGTCGTGAATATTTTAACCGTAAATGGGCTATATGACATTCCGTCGAATTTCTTCATCCGGTAGGATGTGGCAAGCCGTAATAGCTGTCTTATAGAAACCTAGAAAAAACTGCTATTGTACCACAAGACGGAAAACGAAAAATGCGTCATTTATATTAACTGATGATACAAGATAAGACCTGGGCCATCCTGTTTCGGGATTACGTCCCTCATCAGTGATAACAATCAGGGAGGACAATGTCGAAAACCACACAGCACAATTACTCAATCTACGGTTTGGGCATTCAATACAGTGAAAAGGACAACAGTTGCAAAAAAGAAGTTAAGCAAAGACAAATGGAGTGTGATAGATTAATTCCAAGAAAAACAAAGACAGCATTATAAAGTTGCTGAGGATAGAAATAGCATCCACGACCGGTTTCGCTTTCATTATAAGCTCGTCAGGTGAATATAGCTAATAGAAAGTTGAGCAAAAGATACAGAAACATAGTGAAGAACGACAAAAGAAATAGGCCTAGATGAATAGTACTAGATAGGAAATACCAGATGGTTACGATAGTAACTTATGCCATTTTAAATGCAATAAAAGCGACGTCCAAATGAACTGAATAAGATAAAACAAATCTTTTCCATAATCAGTCTGCTGCCTGCTGAAAATGAATGAAAGTATCTTCAGATGTCCGTAGAATCCAACCAATCCACACCATGGAAAGAAATAAACATTCAAAAGAGCAAAATGAAGAGATTAACATTCCGAAACAGAATACTACATCGCCAATCTCAACACAGTAACGAGATGCCTTACAAACAACTTTTCACAATGCAGGTGGAAATCACGCGATTATCATTTTAAAAGAAGATGTCAGCGCTAGTGTACCAGAGAGCTCAAACCATCTATACAACTCAAACCATTAAGAGCTCAAACCATTAAGATAAAAAATGTTATCTACTGATGACATTTTTTGTTTTAAGACAAACAAAATTTGTCTATCTAGTAGAACAATAGACTTTCAACTTAGAGGTCCTTTGCCTTTCTTTATAGGGTCTCGAGAACTTTCGATGCAGGCCTACACAAAAAAAAAAACGGCCGGTTAGCTCAGTGGTTAAGATATCGCTATCGGTGTGGTAGGTCTGAAGTTCGCGCCCTGGGCGAGTCAAATCGGACACAATGTTGCCAGCGATTCGCCATCGCTGTGATATTTCCTCGAACCTCGAGGCTGTGTAGCCAAGGCGCTAAGCCGCTGAGATGGGCCCCGCCAGTCGTTACACGCCTCGGCGTAATACTGAGAGTATAATGAAAATTTGATTTTTTTGCCTACAAAAAATATTTTAGGAGAATTTGTTTTTGAATACCGGTACTGCCGACTTTAAAATTTCGTTTTCAGAAGCATGAAATGTCCATAGGGAGTCGTGTGACTATTATGCGCAGGGAGTCGAACCGAACCCGAGCCGCGAACCGGTAAAATTCACTTTTTTTCGGTGAACCCGAACCGAACCTGAACAGTTTAAATTTGAGATCATTGAACCCGAACCTTTAATATTTCAAATCTGTGAACCTGAACCGAACCCGAACCTATAATATTTCAAATCTGTGAACCTGAACCGAACCCGAATCTTTAAAATTTTATGCAAGTGAACCTGAACCGAACCCGAACCTACAATATTTTGTGGACATAAACCTGAACAGAAATCGTTTAGTAACAATGTTTGGACCTGAGCTGATTCTTAAAAAACAATAATAAAAATCTCTAGACATGTGCTGCGATGCGTGACATTCTTTCTGCTTACTTGGAGTTTTTTCTCGTTCTTCCGGTAACATTACAATAACCTCAACTAAATCTAGTCAGGATTTTTATTTGTTGACGTTTCGTTGGTACTGACGACCAACATCATCAGCACGATAAAGCACTGACCTATTCCAACCTTTGCAACATTGTTTCTGCTTTTCAAAATTTAATGAATTTTTACATTTTTATTTAACCTTAATGGATTCGGGCATGCAATTTATATTTCGTTATTTTAATGATATAAGACCCTAATTTAGTTTTTGGCCAAATTAAAGATTTTGAAGTGAACACGAACCTCAACCGCGAACCGGTAAAAACCGCTTTTTTTCGGTGAGCCCGAACCTAAACCATTAAAATTTGGATTTAGTGAACCTGAACCTTAAAAATTCGGTTTTGATGAACCCGAACCGAACCTTTAAATTTTGGTGCAACTAAACCCGAACCGAACCTGAACCCAAATTTTTGAAAAGTCTTGAACCTGAACCGGAACTGAACCGTTAAAAATAAAATTTCTTGAACCTGAACCGGAGCTATATTTTAAACGGTTCGACTCGCTGATTATGCGTAGCAAAATGGGTTCTTGTGTGGAAAAAGCTGAAAACTACTGTTTTAGAATGACCACTTAAACCAAAACAAGCAAAATGAAAAACGCTTATCACCTGAGAAAGCAATCTAAATTGAAATCTGTTTATTTGCTAGACCAGGGTTTACCAAACTTTTTTATGAACGTACCACTAAAACAATTTCAAAAACTCACCGTACCACTTCGGCATAAAATTGAAGATGCTTACGAAAAAATCCTCAACTACAATAACACTCGCACAATGGATTTATGACGTGTTTGTTTAATGAAAGTAAACCAGGCAATTTATTAAATTATCATTTCCATTTTGTATTCAATGAGATGGATGCGCTTGCTTCTGCGCAACAAGCTCGTCAATGTTACAGTGGAGACGAAGATTTGGTTCTAGTTCCAAACGGTTTCTGTATTTAGATTTGATGGCAAGCACTGCTGAGAAACCACATTCACACATACAAGACGTGCAGAAAGGCAAAAGAAACTTTGTGGCTCGAGTAGAAATTTTTGGGAAGTCACCTTGGCAGTGAAGCCAGAAACTGGACAGGGTTGATGTTTCAAACAACAATAACATAAGTTTATTCAGCCTGAAAATTAAAAGAACGTGTATTTTCAGCGAACATTTCAACAATCAGGCCATAAGCACCGAAGAACCCGGAGGTTATCAAGTCAGGTGCTCCTGGAAAATTTATTTTTTAATCTGCCGTCACAAGAAAGATCAGAAAAAGAATTCTTTTCATGAGTCGAAAAATCATCAGAAAAAAATTATTTAATTTTACTCCATGAATATAAATGATATCATGAGCAGATACGTGCACCAACGCAATTCGACCATGACAAATTTTACCGTGCTACATGACGTGTTGTGACCAGTAAGTTTGGTTTCCAATGGGCAGTGACTTAGGATTTTTTACCAATTTCCTGTTCACCTGAACTGGACGGTGCTTGCAGCTGATGAAGAAGATAGTCCAGGGCCAGCGCTAAGGGGGCCCAGGTGGGCCTGGCCCCCCCAATCGACATGCTTGGCCCCCTCAATCAACAAGCTTACTCTTTTCAGCGGCTTTTGTGCTTCATGTCAAACTTTGGCCCCCCTGATAAACGCTCGGCCCCCCTAAGTCGACTGCTCTACCGCCGGCTCTGAGATAGTTCCAACCACTTGTCCATACTTAGTCACAAACAAAACTTAATTTTAAGTGTACCGTACATCAAGCACTCATATGCTGCGTGGACGCAAAGAACATTGTATCGTAACAGTACAAAAACAAACATAACGAATCAAAATTGTTACGAAAATTTTTTATTTTTATGAAAAGTTCAACGGAAATGATTTATATTTTACGTTCATTAATATTGACAAACAATAAATCAATTTTTGAATGTTAGGCGAACCACCTGCAAATGCTTCGCGAACCACCGTTTGGGAAACGCTGTGCTGCTTCAAAAACACTAACGAACTGTAACACGAAGCAAGAACAGTGCAGTCGAAGAAAAAGCAGCAGCTACAAAACAATGTAGGCTACTCTGACACAAGCTAAAAATTGAAAACGTCACAATAAAATGCATGGTCACTGCCAGACCTGCAACCAATCCTACCCTTCAAAAAGTATTTGCCCAACCCGTTATTATTAGGTGTCAATTATTACGTGTATTCCCATATAGCTTATTTATTTGTGCCCCAGCGTAAATATTTTTTGTCTACCCTAATTGTTTGCTTGTAGTTGCTAGCCTGTTCGCTGCACATAACTCACAGACGCAAAAGTATGCCGACATTCCTAAAATGCAATAAAAATCCATGATGAACAACGTGTACGATAGATTTTTTTGCATTTCAGGAATTTCGGCATACATGTATTGCAAGTCATGCTTGACCGATGAGGCCGAATAATTATGCCCCCTTGGCAAGATACTCTCTCAATCGGAGCAGATGATGTTGGTTTTCATTCTACTGTAGGTAGGCCTATAGCCAGGGTTACCATTTCGTGCTTATGTCTTAGATTTGTGCTTATTTTTAAGGGCAATGTCTTAGAAATCGTGAATGTGCTTATTTCTAAGAAACGTGCTTATTTTTGATTTTTTAGTGGAAAAAATAGGATACTGCGGACGTGAAGATCTTTTTTTGGTCTTCACCAATTTTTAGAGGAAAAACAGGACTTTGTTGACGTGAAGACCTTTTTTTTTTAGTCTTCACCGGTTTTTAATGGATTCACAATAAAGAGCTATTGACTTTTTGGTAACCCAACTGCAGCGTGCTTATTTTTTGGTGTGGTCCGGTGGTAACCCTGCCTACAGCAAATGTTGGAAATACCACTGGTAGTTGGTTTTTGTTCAATTTAAGTTGCTTCCTTCTATTTTGAAGCTAACTTTTAAAAACACCTCCGAGACACGCTCAATTTCCGAGACTTCAAGGTCTCGGGATGAGACCGAGACTTTGAAAAATCGTGTCTCAAGACACCACAGCTCTGATATGATGCATTTTGTTCGCACATTTTCGATTATGCGTGCTTAAGGCTTACTGCTATCGAAGAGGTTCGAAATTATGAAAAAATAAATTGTTGGCCTAAGCATCAAAAATATTTTTGAAAATGGCTGGAGGGTGGATGCATACCCCTCAACCTAACTACCCGGTTCCGCTCCTGGAATAAGCTACGAAAACCATCAAAAGAGTCTGGCATATTTGCCACCATTAATCTTGCTCTTTTTTACTAAAAGGCAGAAAGAAAAGGGGGATGGCATGGCACAATGTCCCCCTAAATACGCTCCTGCCTAGGAGCTTGTGAACGGATAATAAGTTATTTTAAAGGAGGCAAACACCTTTATAAACGTCGATCTGGCCACTGTGTTTATGCTAGAGAAAAGCTTGAGTTCATCAAGCAGTCTCCAAATGACTTTTACTGAAGTAAAGTGGATGATACGGTACGTATGATGTATGTTGCGATAACAAGGAGGGGGGTCTGGGGGGGCGAAGCCCCCTCCTTGGTATGATAACACATATTTCAGCCCCCCCCCCTACTTGAAAGTACTTCCAACGCCCTTGCTTATCACAGTACAATAATAATTGTTTTCTTGTTCACTCGAACAGTATTGAAAATATGCAACACAGCATAAGCTGAAACAAAAAACCTACACTTCATTTAGAAAAGCTGTGAGATCGCAATCCAGCTCTAGAGCCTACTAGTGTTGTTAGTCTATTAGCAACTAAGCAGTCCTTATCAATTTCCCTTTAGCTATGTAGGTATCTCTAGCTATGTAGCGGTAGGCTAGGAGCAGAACAAACCCTTGACTGCCTAACCAGCTCAATCGACTCAGAAGAGATTGCCGGTATTTAAAACAAAAAAATTAATCATTACCTCGCATTGATCGCACATAGCTACTTTTTCCAGGTTCGGCAGCAGCAGGCATTTGTTTTCTTTGGCAAGTTTTTGGTGGACAAGGACGAGCAGGAAATTTTTCAATTCTTCATTTCTTCATAATGAGGCGGAACGAGTTATTTAATGTGAATTACGACCGTTAGGTAATTAGTGACGTCACAATGCGTTTACTGGATCAATTATAAGTTTTTTAATCATCAGTAGCAACACGGTTGACATTGACTAGCAAAGTCTAGTTTGGTCTCGATTTTGGAAGCTTGTGAAGCTTTTGCGTGCCGGTACGCAACCAGTGGTGTTCAGTACCGAGTACCATTGTACTGCGGTACTTTGTTTGTACCGGCACCATCAATACTCTTTAAAATTTGTTCCGGTAACGCGGTATTTTCAAGCCTTTTTACTCCGTCACACGCAGTAGACTACAAAGGCGCTTTCAGCCAGTCACGTTGAATGTTAAACCAGTGGCGCACGCACGGGGGGTATTGAAAGAAATTAAAAACCGCCCTTTTTGGACCTATTAGCCTTTTTTCATGCAGAGATTGTGTTTTTCTGAGCTGTATCAAATTGCCTGTATAATCTCGAGAAACTTTCATTGTGATGCAACAATACCGGTTGTCAAACTTTGTTGGTGTGTAGCGCTTGAACCAATGGCTGGCTCAAAATGCAAGCCTGGGCAAGGTCAATGGGCACTAAAGCTGGAGTCGTGTTGTAATGTCATAAAGACATTGTTCTCAACGGCTATGGCTGAACAAGACAACGTTTCAACGCTGAAAGTATTCTTGGAAGAGAATGGTTGCAACGCAGGCAGATAATCCGCTTGCGATGTCATAATTTTGAGCCAAACCGACTAGTTGGGGTAGTGGTTAAAGACATCGGCGCGGGCGGTTTGGGGTTCGATTTTTGGGCCGGTACCGGCCGTTAGCTCAGATGTTAAGCGCACAGGTTATCGGTGCGGAAGGTCTGGGGTTCGATTCCCGGGATAGTCAAATTGTTACAGTGTCGCCAACGGCTCGCCACCGCGGCGACGTTTCTGTGTTACCCAAGCGCTAAGAGATGGGCCTCAGTGACGTTCGCGGGGGTCGGTAGTCAGCACTCCCTTCCCCCTTGACAATTGCAGAAAAAATGAAACCTTTCTTTTTTAAAACGAACCGACTTTTCTTCATGCGGATCTTGCCGAAATTGCTATCATGTTTTCATCCCAAACAACACCATCCCCCACGCAACATTTTAGCGTAAACCATTCCCTTACAAGTACAATGATCATCCCTCCTTACGTCTACGTGAAAAGTTGTACCATCCCCCATAAGTGTTTTTACAACTCGAGCACTGATTACGATGCAATGCTACAATACCGGTACTCGGTAGTGCAACTTTTCTGTTGTGTTTTGCTTGAAGTGCATTTTTGTCATTGATGTTGCTGTGAAACAATGAAGAAGTAGGAGTTTCCTTAAATGCGGTGTATCTGCAGTAACTATGGCTGCACACAATTTCTTTTTTTTTTAAATCAAATCAAATCTTGATTATACTCGCTTCATTAAATTCGTTGTTGTATCGAAACGTGGTAGCGAGTGTCGGGGCCCGACCCCGCGGCTTAGCACCTGGGCAACGCAGCTCCCAAGAAACGTCGCAGCGGTTGCTAGCCGTTGGCTACGCTGTGTCCGATTTGACTGGCCTGGGAATTGAGTCCCAAACTTTCCGCATCGATAGCGAAATCTTTTAACACTACGCTATAATCACCCGGTGTTTTGAGAAATTTTGTTAAAATATCAAAATCGAATCTTCATTATACTCGCCGTATTACGCCGCAGCGTGTAACGAGTGGCGGGGTTTTTTCGTAACGTAGGCTGACTATCTCAGGAGCTAGAGTTCTTCGTTTCCCATAGACACCCCGATTATGTGTTTGAAAGCATCTAATATCGACGCTGTGATTTGGCAGAAAAATGCTTAGATAATATCGACGCTGTTTTTGACTTTAATCGGATGACTAGGGATTCCTCTCGCGCATAATTTATTTTAGTTTAAAAACGTTTTGGTAGGGAGGCAGTTTTTTCTTATGCTCCAATATCTTCACTTTTCAAATTTCATGCGAGAAACTTGCCCCCTTCATAATGAGTGTACCGTATATTGACCGTTTATAACAAGGTTTAGCTTGTATGCGTTGCTCATATTAATGTTGGTTTTTGAAAAAAGTTTTTTTTGAGAGAAGGAATTGCTTGTTTTACCCCGTGGGTGCACCCTGTTTGTGACGTTGCGACAGCTAGCTAGCCTACTTTATATGGCCCAAAAATGATTTCAACTAAAATTTTTTCAGAAAATTTTTAACCACGGCCTGACAGCTTGAATTTCTGTGAAACCTTTTTCACCTTAAATGAAACGCAAAGCATCAGGCAAAAGTGTGAGTGAAATATCTTTGTTGTTTCCTTAGTTATGGCATTGTATAGCTTAATCATGGTTAACTGCAATTTAGGCTGTAAACATTACAATACGATGCACTTTAATACCTCTACACTACTGTAATTGTAATGTAGTATCTTTACATCATCACGATGTGACGTCACTGAAACGCCCCCCATTAAAAAATCCTGCGTACGCCACTGCGTTAATTAGCCCATTTTTTTGTTTTATACATGTAAACGTTGAACAAAAATGTTGAAAGCTAGGCTACTATAGGTTTGTCACGGTGGCCAACTTAATGTTGGCTTCAGAATGTTTTTATTATGAGCTACTAGCTGCAGATATAAACTAGAAAGTTAGGAAGTGCGTCATCTTATCAACCCTGTAGCTACATCCAGTCATGCTTAAATTATCTTTGTTCAGTTTGGATTATATTTTTGAATCGATATCATGCTTAGACTAAAGAGGAAAAATAAAACAACAGTAATTTTCAAAACAGGAAGTTTCGACGACATGGATGAGAGATCCGAACTCGATCGATTTTTAATCGAGTTCAAGTTCGAGTGCAAGAGACATTTGCACGTTCGAGTTCAAAGATTTTTATTTTTCGAGTTCAAGTTCGAGTTCGGCAAAAATGATCAAGTTCGAGTTCACAACCCTATTCAACTTATCCCTTAAACAAATTTTTCTGGAGCGGATCCAGAAAAATTTGGTGTGGGATGCAGTTTTGATTTAGTTTGAATGTTAGCTAATTACAAAGACGTTTGCTTTGGATCCGAGAAAGGGCGTTTAACCTATTTCAAATTAATGTTTTCATGCCAGGAACGTAACCAGAATTTTTTTATGGGGAGGGCACCAAAGTTCGACATTTTTGAGAGTAGAATTTCCCGCTGAGTTAGTTTGAAGCAAAATAAGGACAGTAACGGTTGTAGGGGGGTCCGGGAGCATGCTCTCCCAAAAATTTTTTGAAAATTTGCATTCTGTGATGGCCATTTTAGTGCTTCTTGAACAAGTTTTGAGGCAAATTGTATTTGTACTTTTTGCCCTTAAATTTGAGGTCTTCACCAAATACCGGTATGATACAATTTTTTTCGCACGTTTTCGATTTCTGTGTACCGGTATAAAGCGTAGGAATTATTGTCGTCGAAGATGTTCGAAATTATGGAAAAATTGTATTCATCAAAAGCATTGTTGAAAAAGGTCTCCCACCCCTGACCAGTGCCGAAACTAGCGCCCCCCGAACCCCCCAACCGGGAGGGGGCGCACAAAAAGGGGTCCCGTAAATAGTCAGTACGTAGTACTATTTAATCAACGTATGATAAAAGTGCCTTAAATAAGCCTATTCTAAGATTCAATATATTTTTTGTCTTAACTCGCGCGATGTGTGGTCCCCATACCGTATTTATGCTTTTGGCCATGGGGGCCCCTGCAAATTTTTCGAAAAATAGCAGTCGCAAAACTAGCAAACAAACGTTTTTAGTAGCATACCAAGGGCCAGGGCCGGATCCAGGGGGGGATGCACCCCCTAACCAGCCATTTTCAACAATGCTATGGATAAATAAAGTTTTTCTATAATTTCGAACCTCTTCATAACCATGGGTGCAAATCCATGGAGGGATGTATCCCCCCAAATAATCCGGCAGCATCCCCCCCAATATTTTCATGTCCCAAAAGGGAGCATCAGCGAAGGTGATGACCTCTTTTTGGTCTTCACTTCATTTTAGGCAAAAAATTGGGCATCTGGGAACGTTATGACCTTTTTTTTGGTCTTCATTTCATTGTGGGCAAAAAATTGGACATCTGTAGACGAGTCAATTTTGCTGAATCATCTCCCCCAATACTCAACATAGATTTGCACCCCTGTTCATAACAATAGACCTTAGTCGCCTTAAACACGCATAATCGAAACTGTGCTTACAAAATGCATCATATTGATGAAGCACTCAAAGTTAGGGGCCAAAAATATGAACAAACTTTGCCTGAAAAATGTTCGAAAAGCGCTAAAATGACCATTACAGTATGCAAATTTTTAAACATTTTTCGGGGTAGCATGCCCCCAGACCCCCCTAAAGTCGTTTTTGTTACTTAAGTTGCTCAAAATAACTCTCCCGGGAAAAAATTGCGCTTGAAAAAGTGACGAAATTTGGTGCCTTCTTGAAAAAATTTTTGAATAGGCCTACGTCCCTGACATGAAACATTTTGAAAGGACTTATTTACGCCCGTTTCTGGGTCTAAACGTCTTTGCATTCAGTTAGCATTCAACCTAATTTAAAATCACATCCCCCCGAACCAAAACTTTCTGGACCCGCTCCTGACAAGGGCCCCTCATCTTCAAGTAAAAGGCGCAAAAATAAGCCTTAAAAATGTTTTTTCTTCGCATAGGTAGCGAAATGTTAGAGTAGGGTTTGCTTGCAGCATTATTTTAGTGGGTTTGGAACAAAACAGAAGGGACCTAGTAAAACAGACTACTAAACCTTGTTAAAACTGAGGATTTTTAAAGGCTCAAAACCCACAAAAAGCTTCCAAAATAAGATCAAATTCCGCAAAATTTTCTGGGGGGCATGCCCCCAGACCCCCCTAGCTTGACATCGCCCCTTGGGAGCTCGCTCTTTTGCATCACCATCCGAGAAAAAAATTTTAGGGGGCCTCGAAAGATGATTTCGGGGGGGGCCCGCATTGCCTAGTTTCGGCCCTGCCCCTGATCCACTTAGTAACAGTTGGAACAGATTGCAGCACCGCACATTCAACAGGTAATTACTGTTGCTGCCAGTGCAGCTGCGTTTTCATTAAAATCTCTCGGAACACTGTTTATGATGCAATAAATAAGTTTCAATGAGACAAATGCACAATGAAATGCAAGTGCAGTATCGGTACCAAAATTGCTAATTTGCAATCATTCAATCTACAGTATAACAAAAAACCAAAAGTAGGCCAAACTTCGTTTTGAGGGATTTGAATCCATAAATTTAAAGCACTTAATTAGTGAACTCGAACTCGATTGATTTTTTTCGAGTTCGAGTTCCAAAAACTTTGTTTTTCGAGTTGAAGTTCGGCAAAAACGATCGAGTTCAAGCGAGTTCGAGTTTGCAGCCCCGACATGGATTCAGCTGATGCCATCATCAGCAGTGCAAGGTACCGTAGTACGAAACAGTTTTGTACAGGGATGCGAACTCGATCGATTTTTAACCGAGTTCAAGTTCGAATTCAGGAGATATTTGCAAGTCCGAGTTTAACAAAAATTTTTTTTCGAGTTCAAGTTTAAGTTCGGCAAAAACGATCGAGTTCGCTCCCCTTACGGTAAGCCTTTTTATTAACGCTACCTGGAAAGAATTTTGGTCTTTACTAATTCTTGTTCTGACTGACCTTTACCACTGCTTTTTTAATGTTTCGTGAAATATGTTTTCAAGTCAGATTAGAGTGGCGCTGAAAAATAAATAAAGGTGGCTAATTTCACAATAATGGTTATTTTTACGAAAATTTCAACACCTTTTTGAAAAGATACTCACAGGGCTTAGAGTACAGTTTTTCAGTTAGGTGCTTGTGCTCCTATAGCCTACTTCTTAGGTAACACGCTTTGACCGCCGAACTTAAATATTTTCTTCTACACGTAAAGCAAGCTGAGCCAGACTTGTTTCAGTCTTTCTTCTCTGCCGTCTCTAATTATATTCTCTGTAACTTCTTTCAGCGCCATTTTTAAAAAAATGTCAGTAAATTCACTAGACTGAATCCCAAACTTTTTTCAGCGCCACCAAACTCTGAGTTAAAAAAATATTTTACGAATCCAGCCGAAACACAGAAAACAAAATCTTTAAATAATGTCAGCAGACTCAGGATCAAAATCTACGAAATTAAACTTTCGTACCTTACCAATAAAGCGTATAGCACTCTTTTGACCTATTAACTGATCTACTTAGCTTCAAAATATTCCAAGCACGACCAAACCCTAACTTCGCGACACGCAAACAGCTGCAGGTGAGCACTGAGCTAGAAATGGCATGGGCCGCTAAGAGACCCGCTAACGAGCCATTAACTGGACTTTTTATTGGCCCACTATAACGGCCAAGTTTTGTCTGCTGTTTCTTACCGGACTGCTAACGAGCCGCAAACAATTTTTGAAATCCCTTTAAGTTTGATTAATGTAATTAAAAATTTGTAAAAAGAATGGGCTTTGGGCGGGCTGGGCTTTATTTTTGGCATCTGTTGCCGGGTCGGTTATGGTTACTGGGCTAGAGGTTCAGGGCCATGGGAGGTCCGGGCCTTAAAAAAGTCAACCCGAGCCATTTCTACACTGAGCAGGTCGCTGCATTGCTCTACGTTTGGATTAAAATCTCTCGGAACACCAATTATGATGCAATAAATCAGTTTCAATGAGACAACGCAAAATAAAATGCAAAATAATGCAGTAACGGTACCAAAATCGCAAATTTGCAATCATTCAATCTATTGTATAACAAAAAATCACAAAAAAAGTTCGTTTTGAGAGATTTAAATCAATAAATTAAAAGCACTCAATTAGTGAACTCGATTGTTTGTTTTTCGAGTTCAAAAAACTTTATTTTTTGAGTTTGAGTTCGGCAAAAACGATCGAGTTCCAGCGAGTTCAAGTTCGAAGCCCTGGTTTTGTACTGCCTTGCTTATAGGCTACTGCTCATAACGGCAGCTGAATCTAGCCTATGTAGAAACGTCCAGTTTCAAAAATTACTATGGCTTTATTTTTTTCCTTAAGATATCATGCTTTTGTAACGGATAGGTTTACTCTTTACTATACACAGCAACGTTCCCACGTGAAAATCGAGTAATCCAAATTCTATTGGATACAAATCGTAGGCGACTTACAGAGAAACGTGGTAGCGATGATGAGATTTTGACTTAGGAATATTGTGACCAATTGACCAGACTTTCACTATGGAAATGCATTTAATGTATTGATACCAGCTCTGCAAAGCGTTCTAGGCGGTTGGGTTAGCGGGTTTATATCAAAAAATCAGCGAAGCAGTTTTGTTCAGTAAAACAAAATTCAAGGCACCATTTCATGAAAAGCAAAACTATTGCATTGACAGAGACAGTTCAAAGCCTGCAACTGCAGTAAAGGCGAAAACACGCAGGGGCGTAGCCAGAGGGGGCAATTGCCCAACCCGAAATATTTTCACTTACCACTAGCCTACAAACAAAGATACCAATGCTATAACGTAAATCTACTAACTACGCTAGCAGGGGCGGATTAAGATCACTCGGGGGTCCATAAATCTACTAACAACGCAAGCAAGGCTGGATTAAAACCACTTTTCTCCAAAAAAACTACGCTAAAATGAGTATTTTTCTTGTAAAAACCCTAAAAATCCGTGGCGGCTGGGGGCACAGCCCCCAGACCCCCTTGGCCTCCGGCGGCTGGGGGCTTAGCCCCCACACCTCCAGTTGGGGCACCCTCTTTGCCAAATCCTGGAGGCGCCACTGGATAAGCCTATAAAGTTTTGCACCCCCCTCCGAAATTTTGGGCTGGCTACGCCACTGAAAACAGGTATGGCGGCAATACAAAATCTGAAAAATACTTATAGATTTTAAGAACATACAACTGGCACACTTTAGGTAATAGTATCAAAAAAATATCAGAAGCAAATATTTATGGCAGACACTAACACAAGAACACTATTAATGAGCAGTAAAAAATTATAATTACTCATTTTCAATATAAAAAAGGATTTGCATTTTTTTGTGGTTAGTTGCATATTTATCCTCCTATCACGAGAAAGCAGCTCGCTTAGGAGCTACCGGCCATCTGTTTATCACGCCAAGATGGGGATGAATTCCGCTAAGTGCCTTTCCCAATGGCACGACAAGTAAACTTGCCGGCTTGTTCTCCACACTGTCCCTTTATCATGGAGCGTCAAGCAGGGAAGCTGTGAATACCAATTTTAAAGTAATTGGCTTGACCCGACTCGCAATCAAACCCGAGTCTAGAGCTCCAGAGGCGGACGCTCTTACCACTTGGCCATCTGAGCTGCTAAGTAATTGTAATATGACGGTAGAAAACTACGGTATACAGAATTTCATTTTGGACATGTTGGCCGTTTTGCAACATTGCATAACGCTTACAATAATTGTAATCATAAGCACGCAACTCGTTTCGGTAGTTCAGACTTGAACGGTAGGACTATAATTCAACATGCATCTTTTTTGTAATAAATCGTGGCATCACTAGGAATAACACAAATGACACAACAATAACTATCAGTTGCACGAATAGCAGCTTCATGACACTTTTTTTGCATTCGCCAAAAGTTATACCTAGCAAATGAAACAATACACTGCAAAACTCAAGCTGCGGTACAAAAAGTTAAGGAGCACACCACCAACAATTTCACCAGAGTATGATTATGCACACACTACACAAACATGGGTGGTTTGAAAGCACCACGCATATATCTATCAATCTTAAACTTCAGTCGTTATAGCTTGCGGTAAATGCATTGTTTTTTTGCAAAGGCATGTCGTTTTCGATACAACTGAGGACTTTCAAATAATGCAAGCCAAATGCTAGCAACATACATTGCTGCAATGATAAAACCTATTATTACTGTAGCAATGTTTGCATGAACAACATTGGCAGCCACCCAGCAACTCCCCACAGAATATGAAACTAAGTAAAACATAGAACTGAAAAGCTCAATACCTGTCCAATCAATACTTTCATTTAGATTAAACGAAAAGGCGAGAATTAATGCAAAGGACACAATAATAGCAGTTATTCCCATGCCCATCATAAAACGAGTAGGTACACAGATCAAGCATTTCGCCTCAGCATCAGCTGTACATATCACAATAGTTAGGCTTAATAGCATCTCCAAAATTTTAAGAATACCTGCAATAGAATAATAAGACATAAAATAATTTAGCCATTAAAAATTTCAAAAAATCGTAAACTCTTTAACTTAACCCCTTACTTGTTTTCAGAGATGGGCATAATCTTGATTTTCAAGATCAGATCGTGATCTTAAAATTAAGATCGTGATCTGATCTTGATCTTCAAGATTAAGATTACCATCTGCTGTAAACATTTTTACTAAGGACTTTAGGCACTGAGCTGTTATATCTTTACCAAGGCCGTTTCTTATTATCATGCGTTAAATGGGATGGAAATTAAGGAGGCTACTCCGCAGACTACAATTTTTCAAGAAATAGTTTTGTGGAAAAAATAATACAAAAAGTCCATGTGTCTATGGTGTAGCTCAATGGAATAAGGAGTTCGTCTTAGTGTGCAAAGGTCTTTAGGACGAAACACGCAAAGGCTGTTATAACTTCATCTGTTAATCTCAGGAGCACCAGTGCTGAAGCGTGTATAGCCTCCTAGGTTATGCATTGCAGTATAGTAAATTGTGGCAATGGATGGTAAAAAATGTTTTTTATATTACTACAACTTTAATCACTTTTCATGATAACCTCAAAATGTCGTATTGTGCTACTATTGCTCATCATAGTTGTTTGTCAGGGATAAAGTTCAACACAAAGAATAAAAAATTACGTAACAAATTTCATTCTTTTGTTTAAAAACTACCGTAAAGGTAAAACTCTCAGTGTTCATAAAGTGCTTTTTTGCTGCTTCAAATGTTGGATCAAGCCATGTAATTACATTAGTTATTGTTATAATTTCTATTCAGTACGCGGCTACATAATAAGTGATTTTGATCTTAAGATCACGATCTTGATTTCCAAGATCATCTCGTTTGGGTAATCTGATTTTGATCTTCAAGATCACTAGTTTTGGTGATCTTTATCTTGACCTTCAAGATCACCAAAATTCGTGATCTTGCCCATCTCTGCTTGTTTCACATGCATGGGTAAAGGCATATATACCGACACGCAACGTATGGCATCGTGGCAAGCAATTGGCATATCCATGGGAGCTGAAAGCGACCGCCCACCCGGAGTGCAATGTAGGCCTAACTCAATTTTTTTTTAACAAAATATACCTTTTAACTGGTGCAAAATTACTTTACTCATGGAGTAACAGCACCCAGTGGCATGGCCAAGGGGGTTCCCCCCACTTGGATTTAGGACTATTTTTCTGAATCGTCTAAATCCGAAGATATTTTGTAGAGAAGGGGAGGTAGGGGGGTGACCTCATATACCAGCCATTTTTTTTCTTATTTGCATATTTCGCTGTAGAATCTAAATACTTTATTGCCTCTGACATTCCAAGTAGCCAATTCCTACCGAGTGATTGTAACAAACAGTTCTTCGCTCAAAAAATCTGTATGTCGCAACTCTTACTCGTCGGTTGATAGCAAATAACAAAACCCATTACCACGTAATAAGGATATAACAGCATGCGACCGGCGGATTGCAACTAGTGCTGGGTTCAAGTAAGTAATTACTTAAGTACAATTTTTGCTTATTACTTACTCGAGTAATGATTGCGACAACTTGAAAATTTCAAGTAACTTTTTAATTGTGATAAAATAAAAACCCATTGTGTTAAAACATATTGTCACAATACAGTTTTGCGATAAGAGTAGTTATTTTCGCCCCGAAACTTTCAAGTGTATCTCAGTTACGGCAACAAGGGTGGAAACCTAAACCTAAACCTGAAAACCCGGTTTTGAAGAAAATTTTTGAAATCCAAACTGAAACTGACACCTACTCAGCCAAATTTTTGAAAACCTAAACTTAAATCGAAACCGTTTTTTCTTGAAACGTCAAAACCGAAACTGAAACTAAAACCTGTTCAAAATTTTCTAAGGTTTCAGGTTTTAAAAATCGTCATCACCATCATCGCCAGAACAGTTCCTTTAATGCTGAGCGTCGTATAAAGAAGCTGTGGATACTGATTTTTGAGTCTTTGGTTTTACCGGACTAGGAATTATACCCAAGATTTCTGAAGCAATTGCTCTCCTCACTCGGCCATCTGACCTGCTACTTATCATCACTATATAACAAAAACGCTAAAAAATAGAGCACTTAAAAAATCCGTATTCAAAATAAAATAGCTTTTTTGAATGAAACTTAAAGTAAAACCGAAACTGAAACCCAGAAACCGAAGTTGTGCGCAAGCAAAACTGAAACCGAAACTGAAACCTATTTTTCAACAGCCGTGAAACCAAACCCAAACTGAAACCTGACATCTGAGTTTCAACACACCGAAACTGAAACTGACACCCTAACGCCAAGTAGCCAGGTTTCCACCCTTAACGGCAAGTAGCTCTCGGCTGGCTTGCCTTGCTGCAATGTTAAGTCTGCTTATCAACATTATGAAATTCAAATTCAACTAATCAAAGTCAAGTGATTGAAGAGAACCTACTGGCAAGAAGTGGGAAGCTTTGGAAACATGTTCTTGTGAAGTTAGGCGATGATTCAATTGTGAAATGCAAATACTGCTCAGCGAAGTTTACTGAATCAAAACAAAAACAGCTGACAATTTTTTGTGGCTCGCAAAAAGTAGATTTAGCGGAGGTTGTTCTTGCAAGATTGTTGGCTGAAGATTCATTGCCAATGCGCAAGTTTGGGAGAAAGCAAGGTGAGTCAAAATGGTTGGATTTCAAAGACTCAAGATTCCAACATGAAGAAAAGCCATGAAACAGATGTTTCTTTCGTTCACGGACAATATGAAAGCAAACTTGAAACAAAAATTTGCTTCAAGAATAAGCAACAAACAATTGATTGTTTGATTTTTGCGCGTACATACTGTACTTTACGCTCACACAAATAAATAGTCTTTGTGAATGGGAATGTGTAATACAGGTAATACAGTGATTTATTGTCTCTAAATAGCCTACTTTTGAAAATTAATTGAATTACTTAAGTTACTTAAGTAATATTTAGAAAATTACTAGTTGCTTAAGTAATTCTCTAAAGCTTACTTGAACCTAGCACTAACCGCAATCGGTCGTTTTTCGTTTTAGATTATTCGTTTATTTCGTTACTGAATTCGAGCTGTTTGTTTGGTTTGCAACAGGTGGTTTTTCAAAATTTTACTTGCTTTTTCAAATAATTGACTCTTGAGAGTTGAAGCAATTTGCAAAAAAAGATGCCCCAAACCGCAGGCACTTCTAGTTCTAAAGATTCTTTTTCTGAAATAGTTCATAATGATAATTATTATTATAATCGGGCATCATAATCGATTATAATCGGGCATTCGTAATAAAATGTGGACCAATTCAGCCATCTTTAAATTTTCCTCAAACACAGCAAGGGCAAAGAAAATATAGGTTTCAAAAAAATGATATCAAGATTTCAACTGGGTGGAATATTTGGCGATTCAAAACAATGGCGCTCCTTGGGGGGGTCAAAACCTCCTCTTTTTGAAACCGATTCCTCGTTTTTAAAGTGAAGCGTCCAAACTGTGCAAGCGCAGTACGTGCTGTTATTTCGAAACAGCGTTGACAGAATTTGCCTCTCATCATACTGAAGCCAAACCGGCTGGTTGGCGTAGTGGTAAGAGACATTGTTATCAGCGCGGGCAAGAGCGGATCCAGGAAGGGATGTGGTGGATGCATCCCCCCACCAGCCATTTTCAAACATGTTTTTGATGAATACAATTTTTCCAATAATTTCAAACCTTTTCGATAACAATAAACCTTATGCCCTAAGCACGCATTATAATAGAAAATGTACATACAAAATGCATCATATTTGGTGAAACACTCGGATTTAGGGGCAAAAAATTGAAAAAAATTTGCCAGAAAATTGTTCAAAGAGTAGTAAAATAGCTATTACAGTATGTAAATTTTCAAAAATTTTCCGGGGGAGCATGTCCCCGGACCCATTTTTCATTCCCAGTATGCTTCAAAATAATTCCGCCAGAAAAAACTGCGCTTGAGAATATGTCAAGATTTGGTGCCCCCTCCCTGAAAAAATTTCTGAATACGCCGCAGACATGAAAACATTTTTCAAAGGACTTTTTACGCTTTTTGTGGGTCTACGTCTTGTATTTAGTTAGCATTCAACCTAATTCAAAATTTCATCCCCCTCACCAAAATTTTCTGGATCCGCTCCTGAGTGCGCGATCGAGTTTCTTAGAACCCCTCTCCCTTTGAAATATGCTGGTTGCGCCCCTGAATCAGGATGCTGCGTTGTGGTTTTTTGACGAAGCTTTGGAAGTCTTGGTAAGTTGCAGCTGCATTACAGATTTGTTATTGTAAAATTACATCAAGTTTTAAATCATGATTGATCAAACCTCCATCGTATAGCGCTCTGTTTCATTGTTTTTGTTTTAGTGACTGGTGGACTATGGCAGGGGTGGGGAATCTGCGGCACGCGGGCCACACGCGGCCCGCTTAAGTTTTAAATGTGGCCCGCGTGTACATACGGCTCATGTAATGCTAGGCTTACCATACGTCCTCCTGTTTAACATTACGGCATATTGAACAGTGAAAACATGTCAAAACGCAGTTACACAGCTCAAACTACGGCCTGCGGACGTGATGACCTTTTTTTTGCTCTTCACTTGATTTTGGGCGAAAAATTAGGCTTCTGCGGAGGTGATGATGTTTTTTTGCTCTTCACTTGATTTTGGGCGAAAAATTAGGCTTCTGCGGACGTGATGACCTTTTTTTTGCTCTTGACTTGATTTTGGGCGAAAAATTGGGCTTCTGCGGACGTGATGATGTTTTTTTGCTCTCCACTAAATTTTCAGAGGAACTTTTTTTGCTCTTTGCGAATGAAACGTAAATGTGGCAGGGCTGCGAACTCGAACTCGGTCATTTTTGCCGAACTCGAACCCAAAAAAACATTTTTTCTGAACTCGTAGGCTACTCGCATAAAACTGTTCGAGTTCATTAGAAAGATATTTAAATTGATGAACAGAAATAAAAGATCACTACGAAATATAATTTGTTGTTCAAGTAGTCACAATCCGTGTAAATTGAAGTTATGATTTTACCAAAAGAAAAGCTGCATGTCGTTTATTTGTTCATGCCATTGCGACCTACAAAGTCTAGGGCTGCGATCTCAAACTCGGTCATTTTTGCCGAACTGGAACTCGACAAATAAGATTCTTAGAACTCGAACTTGAACTCGGACTTGCAAATATCTCTCGAACTCGGTTAAAAGTCGATCGAGTTCGCAGCCCTGAAAGGTGGCCCGCTGAAAATATCATGCGTGCAATGTGGCCTGCTATGCCTTGAAGGTTCCCCACCCCTGGTCTTGGGTTAAAATCCTACGCTGTCTAAGTCTGGCAGTGCTGTACACTAACTAAATAAAGAATTGTAAACTAAATAACACTGCTTGAAACATAATCCTAACCCTACAGGCTAACGCCATATACCACCAAATTCCAAATATTATCTATAGGCTACAAGCAAATGTGACGCGGGCCACACAAAATGATGCCGCCGGCCACATGACTAGATAATGATTCGCGACTGCACCCGTTAATAACTCGTCGACTCTGTCCGGGCCCTTCATCGACAAACTCTGGCTATATGGAACTGCCGCACCTGCATCTAGTAGCAATAAAAAATTGTCTCAAATTTCGTCCCGTTTACTCATTTATGACTGGACACGTCCCTGCCAGCACCTAACGGAGTGACGGACCCAAAGCAAACAACAGAAGCTTAAACTCTTGTTGATCTAATTGGTTCGTTTTGGTGATTTGAACCGCAGGTTGATGCCAGAAAACAAGAGTAGCAGGTGGTAGCTACATTGAGTCGCGCTCCGCAATTAGCATGACATTAATAGGTGTTCTCTTGTTGCATACAGCCAGCCATTACGTACTACTGTTGGTTAAAAAAAAACTACTCGGTATTTATATTATTTAATTATTTTTCGATTTTCGCGTGACGCTTTATGTTATTTCAAGTTTCATTGAAAAATGAAACCGATTTCACAACGCCAACGATCGTACTAGAACCACGCCGTTAAAATAGATTTAATCTAAACTACACCTACTTTAGTCCAGGTTTTTAATTGGTCGAAAAATGTGCTGTTAAAAATACTGTTTAAACTGCTCATAGTGCTTAATCTCGTATTACACGCATTGCGCGAATCGCTAATATTCTAGAAGATCTTCGCGAATGGATGATCAGCCATCGGCAGGGCCTGCGCCAAGGGGGGGCTTGGTCCCCCCAATCAACATACTTGGCTTTCCAATTAACAAGCTTTCTCTATAGAAGACAGCGGCTTTTGTACTAAATTTCAAACTTTGCCCACCCCCCTGATAAACGCTTGGTCCCTCTAAGTCAGGCATGGGCAACATACGGCCCGCGGGCCGGGTCCGGCCCGTGGTAGGATTTTGACCAGCCCGCAGACTGTCTGTATCCTACCTTACCCTGCAATGTGGCTCGAGGCCTCATTCCTGACAGTTGCCGATCGCTGTGCTCTCACCAAACTGTCGGAGCGAGATTGTGAAACAAACAATTACCTAAGTGCCCTAGTAAAACTACAGCAATATTGCTTTAATCACCAGCCAGAGCTCAAACAATTTGTTGACAACTGTGATCGACCACGAATCTCTCTCTATTTTTTTCAACCCAATTGCAACTAAGGATTATATATTAATGAAGTATGTGCACAGCATATCCCAATTCAGAGTGAAACCCGCGAAACCAGTTCCAGAGCCCAATATGCACCAACCACTCGATCAACTCAAATGTCTCAATGACTTCAGTAGTTATTAAAGTGCAGTAAGTACGTTATGATAAAATCGTAAATTCATTACGTATTCTTCGGTCTTTAGTCTTAAAAAAATTTAAACTTTACATTAATCAAGATTTGTTTTATTTCTTACATTAGTGAATAAATTAATAAGTGATGAAGATATTGAACACTATACTCGTAATAATCCGGCCCGCCAAGGACTTCATTTTCCCCACATCTGGCCCGCTTCCTAGAGAAGTTGCCCACCCCTGCTCTAAGTCGACTGCTCAGGCGCCAGCTCTGGCCATCGGCTATATAGACAGTCGTAATTGAGACATCATCAGATCATAACATAACGATATGGCAAAGTCAACAACAAAAATAATCAAACTTACTTACACTCACAGAATTACCCCGAAGCGCGAAACGAGTGGCGGGGCCTATTTCTGCGGCAACAGACGTCGCAGCGATGGCGAGCTGTTGGCGTCACTTTGTTTGATTTGACCATCTCGGGGAGCGAAGCGAAGAACTTCCTCGCCTATAGGAAGTCTTTAACCATTAAAGACTTTTAAAGGACGCCTCTCAACGACATTTTCTGCTTCTTGTCGACCATTTAAGGCAAAAAATGTTTTTGTGGCCCCCAGTGTTTTTTAAATTCTGGAATATAGCCTAAGATAGGCCTAATTGGCTCATTAGGTGCAAAAGGTTGCCGAAGACTAAACTCCACGAACAAACCAGCAAAATGGCATGGCCAAAAAAGCACAGGACTGACTCAGCGGTAAGTGCGTAACATTCACTTTATTTGAAAGGTTCTAAAGTCCACCTCAATGTTTCAATTTGCCATTGCATGTGTGATGCCTCCTACTTTCATACGAAGTCCTGACTCCTGAGTATCCATTTAAGGTTTGTTAGCTGGAATTTGCACTTTTAATTGCACTGAATTTCATTAGTTTTTCGTGCTTAGTTTTAAATCACAAAATCTAAAATATTTCTGTGAAAAGTGAAAACATACCGTACAACCTTTATCTTTAGTCTACGCTACTGCAACAGTGTATGGTAACAATATTACAGTATTACTGCTAGCAATCAAAAAGTCTTTTAGACATGCTTTCACATTTCAGCGAAAAGTCTACTCGTTCACACAGGTTTTATTGTTTGTAATAATTTAACCAAATATCACGGGAAAAACAATCAAATCGATAGGCCACAAGCCTTAGCAGTGGAACAGCAAGCCAAAAATTTAGGGGAAAGATTTTTTAGGCTACAGCATTTTCAGAGGCCGCTAAAAGGTCAATAAGGGGCGTCTTCTGAAAAAAGTTTTTAAGCGGGGTACCTTCAAAAAAGGTCGTTAAGAGGCATTCTCAAAAAGGGTCGGTAAGGGGTTTCACTAGTTTTCAAATTATAATAATGAACTGAAAATTCAACAGTAATTGAGGGAAACCGCGAAGTGAGCTTGCGCTCTTCGAATCAGCAGCCACCCGGTATATACGTCAAATGCGATCGGCTCCAAGCGTAAATCGAACCCGTCACATGGGCAGTGCCGAAACTGAGCACCCCCCAACCGGGGGGAGGGAGGGCGCACGTAAAGGAGGGTCCCGTCGCGCGATGCGGGGCCCCCATACCATGTCGCAAAACGTGCAGTCAGGATTTTGGGGGGAACATTGGACGTCGGAAGACGTCGGTAGACTTTTTTTTTTTTGGTCTTCACTCAATGTTTGGGGGATAATTGGACGTCGGGGCCCCAGAACATAATTTCGGGGGGAGGGGGGGGCACGCATTGCCTAGTTTCGGCCCTGCACATAGGATCTGTAATCTGCGCGCGGTACCGCTAGGACACGTCGCTGACTAAAACAAAGAAGGGTCGCTATAAAAGTACGACAATCAACCAAAAAAGGTTACCCGCCCTCCGACTGACCTTTTCACAATGTGAACAAAACAAACAGATGGACGTCATTAGCTATACTAAAACTGGTTCTTGAAAATGTTTCGGGTAGGGGCACAATTGCCCCTTAACTCCCTCCTGAGCAGTGAGCACCAGTAAAATACCGGGTATTTTCCTGTCCACATGTTCAGTGTTGTTCCAAAAGCCCATGAATTGCTTTCCGCATCACAGTGTTTGATGCATAACAATCACTTTATTTCTTTACAAGCCCGGCGCCAAGGGGTAGGTCAGAGGGGTCTGGCCCCCCTAATCGACATGCTTGGCCCCCCATTTAACAAGCTCTCTCTTTCAAAGACAGCGGTTTTTGTGCTTAATTTCAAACTTTGCCCCCCCTGAAAAATATTTGACTTCCTAAGTCGACTGCTCTGGCGCCGGCTCACCGGTTTACTTACCGGTTCATCAAAAAAATTGATTATGACGCTAAAGGCTTTTGGAATCATTTAAACATGGGATAGGGTACCGGTAATTGATGACTAATCATTATTCATTAGACTACGGTACTTAGCTGTACCGGTAGGCTAACGAACTAGCCTAAAATCAAACCAACCCCTGCTAAGCGAAGAGACAATTCAAAAACAATAAAAATTAAGCTTACTATAAATACCTTGTTTTGATCGCACATAAATAGGTTGCTTAGGCACTTCACCAAAGCACATTCGTTTTTTTAACAGCATGGTGGGTTCACTGGGTTGATCAGTTCGTGCAGGAAAAACTCCTTTCGTAAGTCACAGTGACTCAGGTGGGTTGGGTTTTCAAACTCAGATCAATAAGAACGTGCAATAAATGGTGACGTCACAATGGGCTTTCATTTCATCAATGGTATGTCATAGAATTCTAAAAAATATAGAATTCTTTTGCTTCTCTGAGCGGCAGCAATTAACGGATTCACTGCAAAAAATTTCATTTGAGCAGAGTGAGCCTAATTCCTTTTTTTAATTGAAATATGCTTCTTGAAACTGTCTAATTGCCTCACTAAAATCAAACTATGTTGGTAAGTAAAGTAAGATATTTTTTAATTCCATACCATGATCAAAGGGTTGCTACGGTACGGTACGGAATTATTTTCCGTACTATTTTCCTCTAAAAATATACCGTACCGTAATTTCGTACCTCGCAAAAATACCGTACGTAACAGTACGGTACGGAATTTTTTCCGTATCGTAATATCGTACCTTTCCGAACCATTTTTTTTTCAACCAGTTTACGTCAAGAAAATTCAGCAGGAAACTTTTTCCATTACATTTTTTTTATGTTTAGTTGCATATTTATTCTCCTACCACGAGAAAGCGATCAATGCGCTATACGAACTCACTTAGAAGTTGCCAGCCATCTGTCTACCACACCAAGATGGGGGAATACCGCTAAGTGCTTTCCAAACGGTACAGCAAGTAAACTTGCCGCCTTGTCCTTCACACTGTCGCTTTAATGCTGAGCGTCAAGCAGGGAAGCTGTGAATACCAATTTTAAAGTCATTGGTTTGACCCGACTCGGAATCAAACCCCAGTCTATACAGCTCCCGAGGCGAAGGCTGTTACCACTCGGCCATCTGAGCTGTAAAAGTCATGTCAAAGTCCAGATTAATCGTTCTTCTATTTTAGCTGTTGAACAAAACTTTGCTTTTATAGGCTACAAAACTATATTGGTTATCCTCCATAACAGTGGAGAAAAAAGCGAAAACTTTAGGGGGGGGGGGCAGGGCCGGTTTGATAGCCAATGATCGAGGAAATTCATTTTCGTTTGCTCTTAGGCAGCAACCTTTAGAAAAGTTTTTCATCCGGCAAGGGGGGTGGGGGTGTCCCAGTGCCCCTCCTGGTTACATACCAGACGAAATCAAGAGTTTTAATACCTCAAGAAATTATTAAACATAGCATCGGTATTCAAACATCAGAACAATGAATCAAAGAACAATAGTTGCATCAAAGGCCCAGGCTACAGGCCTGCAAAAATATGAGGTCTCAACCCTCCACTAAAAAGCTTTGTTCTCTCAAAAATGGTAGGCTTCGTATGCTATTAACTGATACGTATTGGTAGTTCGTATTTTGTTTTATTGCTTCTTTTTACAATAAATAATTGTTCTTTCCATAGATCGGCACAATTTCGATAATTAGAACTTAACGGCACATCATGAACTGGCTTCACTACACGCAGGATTATGATTGAACAATCGAACTATAATTATGGCGTAACAATTTAGCTTGTTCACAGTATTGTTACTTAAAATATTGTGAGGGGCGACTGGTGGTGTGAGCGGCGAGCGCAACTGACGGGGTAAAGTCATAGGCAAGAAGGAAAAGTGCAGTACTTGGAAGCAAAAGTGCAAAGCGTGCATTATTTGAGTACGGAAAGAGTACGGTACGGTACGGAAAACATAATACCGTATTTCCGTACCGTACCGTACTTTTTCTAAAAATTCCGTACGTAATTCCGTATCGTACTTTTTTCCAAAATCTAACCGTACCGTACCGTAGTAACCCCTTGACCATGATAGAGTGACTTTTTCTCTTTCCACACAATTCAAATGCAAAAAATGTCCATTTTACAATTGAATCCACGAGCAACGTCACAATGCTTGTATAGGCTATGCTCGATCATGCCACTATATCACACGAATGTAAAGCATGGTTGTAGCTAGTGGTTGTGAGTACTTGCTTGTGATTTTTGAAAGCGTGGCGGTCAATGCATACATTTTAAAGTTGTAGGTCAAATTCAAGTTGTAGGTCAAATTAGTGGAATGGAAGTAAGTGTTGACAGTATCATTAAAAGGCCGTTTTGTAGCAGAAATTAGCAGTGGCGCGGGAACGTTTTTTAGACAGGGGGGGCTCAAAATAGTAAGATCGTGTCAACGTCTGGGGGGCGAAGCCCCCCAGACCCCCCTTTTTTCGAACGCACGTTTTTAAGAGCAGGACACTCAGCAGAACTATTTTGATAGACATCAATTGCATGCCGCTCAAGTGACCGGAATTTTTTCAGGATAATCTTTTATCATGGAAAACAAGATTGCTTACTACCATTAGGCTTTTCTAACCATGCTCGAATTACTACTCATGTATTTGTAAAATGCAAATACCTCAATCACAAAACCAAAAAGTAGGCAAACAAAATTTGCCCGATCTAACTTTTGCTTTGCTGATCAGAGTTACATGCAACAAACAATGCCCCATTGAGGTTTAAAAATAACAAAAAACACACAATCAAAATAAAGCACTGAACCATTTTTTAACATAATGAGATGTGTAGATATAGGTATTTAGGTAGGCGTACTAGCTCAATTTTAGTAACAATCATCGGCAGTGCTCGAGTTGTGAAAACACTTATGGGGGGTGGTAAGCTACAACTTTTCATGCAGACCTAAAAAGAGATGGTCATTATAGTTGTAAGGGAATGGTTTACGCTAAAATGTTTTATGGGGGGGATGGTGTTGTTTTCAGGGGGGATGGCATCCCCCTCAAATCGAGTAGCCTACTGATCATCGGTGCCAGTTTAGTAGTGATTTAGCCGCTTCATTGGGTTGGTAGAAAAAATTCAAAACCATTAAAAAACTCAACCAGAAGAGAACTTGCACCAGCTCATATAAGCTTAATTAGGGGTGCCCAACCAGTCGATCGCGATGTACCGGTCGATCTTTGGATGCTTGGCTGTCGATCGCGGGTCAATTTGGCATGTACACAAATCAGGTTGGCCACCAACATTTCCAGTTCATGTAACGCGTCCGGGCCGTGAAGACCTTTTTTTTAGCTTTTCACAAAAATTTTGGTGGAATTCGGAACATCTGAAGGATTGAGGACCGTTTTTTTGCACTTCACCGCATTTTCGTTTACGATTTACGTAATTCCCATGATCAGTAGCGACTTTCATTCGAGCATTCAGAGTAGTTTGGCGTAAAGTGTTTGGCAGCTACAAGAATTGACAGCCATTATACTTTTACTGGGCCATCGTCCAGGACTGCTGTAAAGGTTTGCAAACGCTGATATAAAACACGGTTAAAAATGAACTTCAAGCATTGAAAATTTTACCAAATTTTACGTTGACCAAGTGAATAATAACTGACTGATTTTTAAAAGAATAGTGATTCTTCGTTGGTTAAAAGCACTTTAAAAAATATTTGCTTCATTACGTATGTACGTTGCGAGCATTAATCACGTCGCACTCAGTGCATAATTGTTTTAATTGTCAGGGGGGGCTCAAATGGTTCAGGGGGGGCTAAAAAAAGTTCAGGGGGGGCTTGAGCCCCCCCTGGCACCCCACTTCCCGCGCCTATGGAAATTAGGCTACGACAATAAATTGGAAATAGCAAAAGCTAAAAAGCCGACACCAAAATTAGATATTTTAAGTAGCAAATTAGGCTGCTTGAAAAGGCGCTTGATGTTGGTTCGCGTAATCGCATTAAACTTTCGAGCATTTCCACACATCTGTTTAATCAATGCATGCATGCGGCAGCAAATATTGCGGAGGAGCACAATCAGTGATGTAAAGTAACGAAATACTTTTACTTGAGTACATTACTTGAATAGCTTTTTTCGGTAACGAGTACTTTTTTGAGTAGTTTTTTTGCTACTTTCACGTTTACTTAAGTATTGTTAATAATAAAATAACTCTACTTGGGCAGTTTTTATTTTAGAAAAGTATAAAGTAGTCAGTGGCGTACGCAGGATTTTTCAATGGGGGGGGGTTTCAGTGATGTCACATCGTGATGACGTAAGAATACTACAATTAACCTATAAACTATAGTTTAGAGGTATTCAAGTGCATTGGATTGCAATGTTTCTAGTCCAAATTATTGAGCGATTGCAGCTACCATGATTAAGCTATATTATGCCATAACGAAGGAAACAATCCTGATATTTCATTCACACTTTTGCTTGATTCTTTGCGCTTCATTTAAGAAGTGAAAAGGTTTCACAGAAATTAAAGCTGTCAATCCGTGGTAAAAAATTTACTGAAAAAATTTTAGTTGACCTCATTTTGGGGTCATAGGAAGGTTAACTGACTAAAGTAGGCTAGCTTTCGCAACGACACAAACAGGGTGTAGCCAGGAGGATAAAACAAGTTATTGCTTCCCTCCAAAAAAATCTTTTTTCAAGAACCAACATTGATATAAACAACGCATATAAACCTTGATACAAACATTTAATATGCACTCATTATGAAAGGGGCAGTATCCCCTGTCTGGAAAAGTGAAGACAGTGAAGCATGAGAACAAACTGCCCTCCCTACCGAAACATTTTTAAACTCCAATAAATTACGCGCTAGAGGAATCCCTGATCATGCGATTAAAATCAAAAACAGCGTCGATATTATCTAAGCATTTTTCACCCAAATCACAGCGTCGATATCAGATGCTCTTAAGCACATAATCAGGGTGTCTGGTAAACGGAGCACTCCAGCTCCTGAGACAGTTACGGTGCGTAAAAACAATTTTGCCACCCCCTTTCCCGTTCCGCCCCTGGGCTTCTTTAAATCTTTTGTTGGTCTCGTTTCCTTGGCAGTATCGTTATTTTAATTTCAGCATCTAGGGCAATGTCAATTTAGATTTTTATATTTTAACAATTTTTCAACAAACCGGCCGGTCATAGCGCAGTGTTAAAGATGCTGCTATCGATGTCGAAGGTCTGAGGTTCAATTTCCAGGCCGGTCAAATCGGACACAAAATAGCCAACGGCTGGTTACCGCTGCGACGTTTCATTATAGCTGTGTTGTCCAAACGTTAAGCCGCGGGGTCGGGCCCCGCCACTCGCTACCACGCTGCAGTACTACATCGAGTTTAATGAAACGAGTGCGGTGAAGATTTGGTTTTTTAAAAAAATTTTGTGTGCAGCCATAGTTACTGCAGATACATCGTATTTAAGGAAACTCCCACTTACCAATTGCTTCACAGCAGCATCAATGACAAAATTGCAGTTCAAGCAAAACACATCAGAAAAGTTGAAATACCGGTGTTGTTGCATCGCATCATAATAAAAGTTTCTCGAAATTAAATTAGGAAGTTGGACAGCTGCTGCATAGAAAAAAACATGACCGCAATTTCGTCAAGTTCCGCACGGAGAAAAGCCGGTTCGTCTCAAAAAAGAAAGGATTCATTTTTTCTGCAATCGTTGATCGTCAACGTCGAGCGCAACGCACCAGAAAAGTGACTACCGGTATTATTGCATCACAATAAAAGTTTTTCAAGATTATATAATATAAGGAAGTTGGATAGCACAGAAAAACATGATAATTAATAACAATTTCGGCAATCTTTGTATGAAAAAAGGCGGATCGTTTCAAAAAGAGAGGTTTCCTTTTTTTTTTCAGTCGTCAATGGGGGGGTTTTGACCCCTGAAACCCCCCCCTCGTGCGTACGCCACTGAAAGTAGTCCAGTTCGGAGTGTGAACCCTTGTGGTGATGAGGAGAATCGCCAGCAGTCCAGAGATATGTAATCGACGATTTTGCATCAAAATTCTAATATTATTTGTGGAATATTGGGTATAATACAAAATCAGTCAATAATGTTGCTTACAAATCATTTATTGTTAAATCGATTTCGGTTCATAAACCATCTTCAGTACCTTATTCAAATAAAATCCAGTTCTTCAGTTATGTACTAGTCTCACTTGAAATCCCTCGTTGCACCTAAGATCTAGCGTAGCAAACTTGCGTCGCATGCGATGCCTCTGCTGCCCGCAATTACTGCATGACCGTAATCGCATGACCGCAAGTTACAGAAAATGTTTAATATGTTCACAATAATATATTCATTCCATAAACCTGTAGGTAGGCCCAGCAGCAAAACTATCGTATTTCTCTTTCAATTTTAATTATGGAAAAAAGCAAATTGATTAGGTAACTCCAGATCCCCAGTTGTGCTTCCCCCTTTACCAAATCCTGGGTACGCCTTTGTATATGTCAAATGCGATCGGCTCCCGCCGTAAATCGAACCCGTCACGAAGAATCTGTCACCTGCACACCGTACCGCTAGGCCACGTATAGGCCTAGTTAGCGATGAGTTGTTGTGGTATAGGCGACATGCTATAACTATGGCTTAGCTTCCGCTCTTCACTTATGAAAGTACGAATCGTCTTGCGCAACTGCGTCATATGTGACAACATTGAAGTTAAAATCCGGCTCAGTCTTTTAACCCCCCCCCCCCCCGCCCATTGGAAATTCCTGCCTACGCCACTGCTAAGCGTCATGTAGGGAAGCTATAAATAGGCCTACCAACTTTTAGGTCATTGGTTTAACCCTACTCTGAATCGAACCCCGAGTCTACCGTTTCAGAAGCAGATGCTCTATCTACTCGGCCATCTGGGCGGTAATAATTTCTTTTAATTTACCGTTTTGCCACCTTCAAAGCAAGTCATCATCAGCAAGTGTGCAGTTGACACTTTAACGTTTGGGAACGCTATACTCAGAGATGGGCATTTATCGCGATAATTTATCGGCGATAGTTATCGGTCATAATTTATTACCGATTATCGCTATCGCTCAAAATATGTTCGATTTAGCGATTACCGATATCGCTTTTGTAATATATTTTGTTATCACCGATAAATTATCGCGATAAATGATTCTTTATGCATACAGTGTTCAAAGTTTGTGAGTTGGCGCTATGGAAAAAATACACGACGTCCATAAAGTCTTGTTGCAACTTAAAAAACTCTCTTTGCTTTGTTTAATGCCAGAGCAAAGTCCGTAGATTGCTCTCTTTTCTCGAAAAATCTAGGAAAACATTTTTGCCGTTTGACTTACAAAAAAAAACTTCGTCAAACATTGAAAATTTGCCGCAACATTTATGGGAAAAATTTATCGGCGATAATTTAGCGATTTCCGATAAATCGCTTGAAAAAATTGAGATTTATCGATTAGCGGTGTCGCCCAGGTTTTTTTTTTTAAATTATCGATTATCGTTATCGCTTTACTACAGAAAGGCTTATCGTGCCCATCTCATCACTGGGTATAACTTGAGTAGTTTTTACGTGACTACTTTTTTACTTTTACTTGAGTACTTTTTTTAGCCAATACTTTCTACTTTACTTCGAGTAGTTTTGTCGTCAGTAACAATACTTTCACTGAAGTACAATTTCAAAATACTTTTTACACCTCAGAGCACACCTTTTAAAAATGGTCACTCTAATACTCTATCCCACTGATACATGCAGTTTGATCCCAGTATAAATTACATAGGTAGGCTACCATTTATAGCTTGTACCTGAGCTTAGCTCGTTTATGATAGGCCTACCAAGTCAGAAATAAAATGAAAAAGATAACATGGTTTTTTTCGAAAATGGTCGAAAGAAGATTAGTCAAGTTTCAGAATCTCCATCTAAGCAGCCGATAATTATAAGCCAATGGGAAGATTCCAGTCGTTAAATTTCCATTGTGATGATTAATAAATTAGGTTTGGAATGATTTTGATGTGCGCACTCTGTCCAAACAAAATGCATTGTTTCCATAACCGTAGGTGACTCATTTACAATAGCTGATGTGATGGTGATGCTAACTGAAACTTAGAAAATCGCGATGAGCTTTATGCGCTGTAGGCCAAAAAAATGCGCTGCAGGCCAAACAAATGCTATAGCATCTGTTAGCCTCCGTATCTGGGGTTGCAGGTTAAAGTTATAAAATTGAAGAAGTTGTTGGCATGATTATTTTTTATTTTTTGTTAGTTATGTATGTGTGTTTTTTTCGTATTATATTCGTTGATTTCAAAAAAAAAAAAAAAAAAATACGGCACTCTTAAGAGGTAATACTAATGTGCAGGCGTGCAGCGACCATGTGCTTCTTTGTGTTTTATTAAATAATTTTGGTTAGCTGAAGCATGTGTTAGCGTATATTGTTTTGTCGCTGTTACCTATTGGTCCTATTTTTCGACCATGGTTCTTATTTGCTATTTTTGTTTGTGTCAGCTTGGTCGTTGCATGAAATAAACTACTTGGCCTACTGCTACATTTTCTTTGCGTTCGAGTCTATTTTTATCGTTTTAGATCATTTTAGAGTGCTTGAATAAAAGTTTTTTCACAGTTTTGTTTTTTTTACTTTAAATAATTTCAGCGCACAGAAAAAAAAGCACACTGAGGATGGCAGTAAAAGAGCAACGCTCACCAAATCTGTGACAATTACAGTCAATGAATCAAAGTTGAATAAAATTTAGCTTTTGAACTTGTGACATGGCGTGCGGGAATAAAAGTTGAATTGAATTCAGCTTTTGAATTTGCTACCATCAAAAAATAGTTGATTCGAAATTGTGTAAAAGATACATTCCAATATGAAAGCATAATGTTACAAAATTCTTACATAATTTAAACGGATGCTTAAATTAAATATGGAAACATGTTAGTTGCCATCGAAACATTGTAAGCGTGTAGGCTTGATTCAGATTACCTGAGTAGGAGCATGCCGGTAATAGACTAATCATTAATAACATAGGCCTACTGTAGTTTTTTAACTGTATGCCAGTAGCCTACATGTACACATTGATTGATATTTCTTAAAAATAGCTTGCTTTGCCTTGCTTCGGTGGCTTACTAATCTCATTTTAGTTAGACTAACTTCAGATTGACTTTTTTCAGTAGGCTACCAGTAGCCTACTTGTTTCATGCAGTATTCAGGTATTGTGGCCTATACGCCTATGGTAGTGTTCTTCTAATTGTCCCCAGGGTTACATTCCTCCAGTGGAATCAAGGGTACCGTCCATTGCATGATTTAAGTGTGGGATAGCTCTACTGATTTACTGACTTTTTCTGTTGGCTGTGTCCCAGGTCCAGAGCACTGGCCTGGTTTCCATAATCAAAACGCTGCTGCACCAGACCGCTTTGTTTGTTTCTATATCTGAAGTATGACTTCGCTGTTACGTGGGACCAGCTTTCCTGCATTGCATCAAACTGTTTGTTTCTTTCTATAAAAGACTTCCCCTGCTTTAGACACTTCCTTTTTGGTTTAGAGGATACCGGTACCTTGTTTTAGTCTTGCGAAGTTGCAGAACAAATCTGCCTTCAGAGCAAAGGGGGGCGTGGTAAAAAGTTTGATAAACAGTGCTCTGCAGTTGCAGGAATGAGCAGCTTTGCCTGTGACAGTGCTGAGTAAGAGCTGCAACCAACTGACAACAAACCATAAAATCCATATAGGCTTGGACTGGTATCTCATCAAGTCTACTATGCAATCATAGTGAATTACATTTTCAACAGCCTTGTACCGGTACTGGTAATCTGTGATGTTGCAATACATAGAATTACTACTGTGTAAAGCAAAAAATGTGAAAGCATAGTCCAGGCCTACCGATAATTCATTTGAGCAGTAAAAATAGCATACTTGTACTCCACTGTATTCTCAAAATTGCTTAGTTTGGCGCTTTGATTTCACAATTGCAAAATGTCTCAAAAAAACAAAGAAAAAGATGATCATAGCCAAGATGATATGGAAAGAAGTCGACTAAAAATTCAAGCTGCCCTAAAACTTGCCAAAGAAAGGTAATCAAGAAACTTTTGTGTTTAGTAAAGATTTAAAAAAGAATAGGCCACAAAATTTTAATCTTTGGTTGTTGACTTTCATTTTAATCTTCAATGTTTAGCATATTAATCTAGTTCTGACTTAGTCTACAAGATAATTGATTGTGACAGTATATTGCTGAAATATTGACGATATGTACAACTGTAATTTGTTGTAATGCAATATATATGTACAACTGTTTTAATTCATTAATTCACTTTTGTTGGTAGGTCTTTGGGTCTTTTCATGCCAACAAATATTTTTTCTTACATGCAAAATTTTAACGTGGTAGACATCCACTGTTAGTTGTTGCCTAGCTCTAGCATTACACTAGCTTAGTGTATCTCTTCCCTTGAATTATTTCTCACTCATAGAATTATTTTTATCTTAAAATTTGTGCTTTTTCATGATTCGCAAATCATGAGCAGTGTTTTGACAATGCAAAAGTTCATTACAAAAACCTACCTCAGTGATGATATCAACACTCACTTAATAGGCTTGCTGTTTTTTTTGTTTTGCAAAGGTCTAAAAAGAACAGCTATCTCTGTGATGATATTGACACAAAGTTTAGTCAACTTCAAGCTGTCGGAGTTAAACTTTTGGAAATATTACGAGATGCGTAAGTATATATGTGATGGTTGTTTTCACATAATAAGATTGTTAAGGGTTTTGCTCTCTCAGGAAGCCACAATTGTATTGAGAGTTTACGTTGCCCTAGTTTGGCCTCATTTGGAGTATTGTATGCAAGTATGTGCACCACAGCCAATTCATGGTCATTGGTCTGAACTTTTACAAATTGAGGCAGTTCAGCGACTTGCAACTAGAAGCATTGCTGGCATGTCTGGAGTTTCATACGGAGAAAGATTGGAAAAACTTAATTTCACTACACTGCTCGAGCGTGGAATGAGAGGAGACTTAATAGAAACTTACTAAATATTGAATAACTTTACTATTTATTGGAAGGTTGGTTTTTGTAGTCAGAAAGAACTGGAAATTTGGTCATCAGGCAAGAATTTGGAAATGTGAATTTTTTTGCAAATTGTGTTGTTAAGTAAATGGGAAGAAGCTGCCAGAAACTTTAAAATCCTCAACCAGTGTTAACACTTTTAAAAAATGGTCTAAACTACTATCGCAACAGTCACAGTGATAGTGTTGGTCAATACTGGTAGTTATCTTACAAAATATTTGAACGTGTTGGCGAGTAAAAAATAAGCATAAATTCCATGCATGATTATCATGTATCAAAGTAATGGTATTATTTGCAGTGTGAATATTGGCTTATTTGCTTTATTCCATCTGATGTGTACTGTACTTCCTTTTACCTTCAATTTCATGAGTTTTTTTTTTAGTTGCACTGAGTAGGTTTATCTTGGTGTTTTTATTTTTTGTCTGCTTCAAAGTATTTCTTCCTTCACTGTAGTGTGTGAGAAAGCGTTTGTCTTGATATTGCTGTATTGTATACATAGTATTGCATTGCTAAAAGTGTTGACTAGTATTTTTTTTTTCTTTCCTTTTGCGTGAATGTTGTGTTGTCAAAGTCGCTTCCAAAGTGATTTAAAAATGGTGCTTAGTTGAGATGCCCACAGAGGCATTATCATTATTATTATTATTATTGAGCGCAAAGATTAGACATGGTAACAGTAATATATAAATATTATCATCGTGTCTTAGTCAGAACTATGGTGAATTGCGATAATGACAGATGTATTCTTATACAGACATTTTATGAAATCACAAGGCGTAATAGAGATCTATGTTCTTCCGAAAAATCCAAGTGTTGTTAAAAAAAGTATATAACTTTGGACTTTAGTTTCTCTTAGCAACCATGGGCTTCCATACCTCTGAGTTTCTAAAGCAATTAGTTTCAAAATGTTTAATCATCCAACTCCGGTCATTTGTTAATTTGATTGATTTTTGATTTGATCTTTTCATGTTTTCCTCCTGTCTCTAGAAAGGAATGAAGGTGCTGTACGTAGGATGAATCCAGGCTTGCTAAGCAGTTGCCTTTATTTGTAGTTTTTTGTTTAAGTTTGCTTCTGCCTACCTTATTTATTGCTTGTAAGGTTCAACCTAACAGGATTACTTGTCACGAAGCATCTTATCCAAGTACGCAACAATTAGGCTTGGGTGGGAATTGAACCACCGATTTTGTGATCATGGCCGTCACAAAAACAACATTTCAAGCCACTGCCCTATGCTACCAATTTGACTTTCAATTACCTGGGGTAGGTGTTCCAACCATACCCACTCTTTTTTTTTCTGCTCTTATTTTTTTTAACAGGCTGCAACGTCAGTGTAATAAATGCCAGATGCTAAAATGTTCTCCTCCTACCTACATGCCATAACGTTAATCTTTTTTTTTGCCTCTTCCTTTTTCTTGTGTTGGTTTTATGCTGTGTTTCCTTCATCTTATCATATTCTTGATGTTGTTGATGGTGCGGAAATAAATGACACAACTATTCTACTACTACATCTATTTTTTATCTAGTGGCATGGATCAGCAGCCAGACTGGTTTGGAATAACCGAAAGAATATGCCAGTTGTTACTTCCCCTTGAGAAAACGACTGCTTTCATGACAACTACAGATGAAAGAGATATAAGGTTTGTGTGTGAGAGCTTATGCACATGCTCACATTAGTATGATTGTAATTTGTTGAGGTTTATGCTAAAGCATCAAGCCTATTCTCACTTTTTTTTACTCTGTTTTCCTACTTGCATGCTACAACGTTCATTGTTTCGTTGCCTGTTTCCTTTTTTGTACCGTTTTAATGTGTTGTTCGTCTGATACTTGTTCTTATCGCATTGCTCTTAAAAATATGCCTCAGAAAAATATAGAAGGGTGCACTGTCTTATCGTATTGATGCTGCCGCAATGTAAGACATTTTACTAACTACTATTACATGAAAAATGCGAAGTATGATAATGAAGGAATGCTAAACTTAAGTTGCATTGTGCAACTGAAAACGTGGCACGAATTACTTTTCTCAGCAGCATTTTCTGTCGTGAGTGTGACACAAGTTTCTACCCATAAGATGAAAGTATGATACACTAACAAAACGCTGCAATAAATGCGCACGAAGTTTAAAAATTTGTAATTCAAATGTAATTAAATTGGTTTGGTTGCATTTACTTGCAAACTCCTTTATATTGGAATTTGTAAATAAATGCTACCAAATTTATTGAATTACATTTTGATATAGCCGATAAGATTATTGAGCACTTTTGATTAGTAATGCAAGTGAGCTTGATATTTTTTACTAATTCCAATATACACATTTAGGCAGAAAGACTTGCATGCAAGTGAGCTTGATATTTTTTACTAATTCAAATAAACACATTTAGGCAGAAAGACTTGTTGAATAGACAGACCAGTATGATGGAACTAACGCGAATCATGGGTCGCAAATTGTTGTTTGAAGGAAAACATAGTTTGGCTGTTCCAGCTGCCATTCAGTCACTACGGTAAGAAGGATCATGCTAAACTCGTACGCTTTTTACGGTACTGTTAAGAGATATACTGAGGTAAAATTATTTTGTGTTTGTGTGCGAGATGAGTTATTGAATCACGCCGTGTAAACTGGGCATATAAACTTCGGAATACAATAAATATGGAACGAAAATAGCTTAAGAAGGAAAGAAAAGCCGCAGTAAATCTCAAAACTGGACGTTTCGACAGCATAGATTCAGCTGTCATCATCAGCAGTGTAAGCAAGGCGGTGCAAAACTGAAAGTAGTTGAGCCATTCAGTTTTGTACTGCCTTACTTACACTGCTGACGATGACAACTGAATCTATGTTGTCGAAACGTCCAATTTTGTGATTTACCGTTGCTTTATTTTGCTCATATCAGTTTGCAACAGAACATCATGATTCAAATTTTTTGTATAACTGGGTAGAATCGTTTTTGAAGCAAGACTGTTGGATAACTACGGAGTGCGTTTGAAGTGATATTAGGCCTGTTAGTCGTAGACACGTCGCAATAATAAAGGTTTTACGACGGCCATTGATCACAAAAATGCGTGTTAATTTTGATTGCTACCTCTGATATGCTGTACAATGATTATCTCACTTTGGCAAATGATTGGCAAGCTGCTAACGAAAAATTCTGCGTGGAAATTTTGACAATAACGGCTAATGAATGAATATGAAACGAATCTCGCTCTTATCATATCGTCTTGATTGAAATGGAAAATGCAGTTCAGCATATACCAGGGTATCAAACCACTTAAAATATCGCTCCGGTTTAGGTTCATGTTCCGCGAAATTTATTTTTAGCGGTTTGCCTTCGGTTCAGGTTTTCGTCGTTTGATTTTGCTGGTTTTGTTTCGGTTAAAATCAAAAATACTTTGAATAATCGGGTTCAGGTTCGCGGAAGCTCATGTTCTGGTGCACAGTCGCAGGCGTATATTTTTCAAAAATACTCTTTGTATTTAGTTTGATTTGACTTTTTAAGATGCTACTGTAGTCTGTGGCTTATAAACGATGTCCTCAGCGGCAGAATAACCTCCGGTCTGTGTTTACCGTTTAGGTTTGACAAAAATTATTTTAACGGTTCAAATCCGGTTAAGGTTCAACTATTTCTATGATCTCTGGTTCAGGTTTAGGTTAGATTTACGTCTATTAAATTATAAAGATTACGGTTCGGTTATGGTTCAATGAAAGGAAGCGGTGAATACGGGTTTTCGGTTTGGTTCGACGCCCTGGCATATGCCGCTAACTCCGGTTGATTTGAGTTGGAAGAGATTTTATCATAGTTTTATCAGTGATATTTTATGATGGCT
Organism: Trididemnum miniatum; assembly: GCA_964006365.1. Taxonomy (NCBI): domain Eukaryota; kingdom Metazoa; phylum Chordata; class Ascidiacea; order Aplousobranchia; family Didemnidae; genus Trididemnum; species Trididemnum miniatum. Next base: position 15,133,852 of record OZ023249.1, read on the forward strand.
AGTAGTGTAGGTTATTGTGTTGGTTGATTTAGATTCAGCATTGATGTCCATGGTCTGGATTCAGTATTTCTGGTTCCTTCTTACATTATTTTATGTGAAGCTAATATAGGTAAGTCAAAAGTTGTTTGGATTGATGTTATTGTGACCAAAGGCGTAGGTAGCCAGCATAAAACTAGGGTTTTTGAAGTTGCAATTGGCCAAATGCTACAAAGATTGCGGTATTTTAGAAGAATGTTTTAAACACTCTTTGAATTAGGCTTAGTTAAAAATAGGGCAGTGTCCCCTCCTCCCCCCCTTACTATGCCACTGACGGTAACGACCAAACTAATCAGGTTTGACTGTTGGTCAACACACAATCATTGCATTTTTAAGATGTTTGCTTTGTCTGAAATGAAGCGTCTAGTTTAAAATTTATGGTAGGCCCATGACTTGACTGCTGCCCTGCGACTAAGGTTACATTTTTGTTATCATTGGTTTTATGTAATTATTTTTCGATGCTTGCGTTTATGCCTTTAGTGTCCCATGCTTCAATTTCTTCATGCAAAACTTTCTTTTATGACTTGTATTTTTGATGAAAAATGGAGAGCTGAGACAGCGGCAGAAATAAACTAGTATACTAGCAGTACTATCATTTACCAACGTTTGATGCCTAAATCGAAAGTTTCTGTATAATTTTATGCCACCTTCTCCTCCCCCCCCCTTACTATGCCACTGACGGTAACGACCCCTTCTTCCCCCTTACTATGCCACTGACGGTAACGACCAAACTAATCAGGTTTGACTGTTCGTCAACACACAATCATTGCATTTTTAAGATGTTTGCTTTGTCAGAAATGAAGCGTCTAGTTTAAAATTTTTGGTAGGCTGTACACATGCTATACTATGCCTATTTAGGTAGGTTATGCAAAGTTTTGGTAGGCTATACACATGCTATGCCTATTTACGACAAACTATACACATGTGCTTTTGCATTAGATATTAAAAAAGCTTTCGATTCGGTTAATCATTCAATATTGCTAAATAAGTTGTCTCACTATGGCATACGTGGAGTCTGTCATCAATTATTTGAAAGTTATTTACTTAACCGAAAGCAATATGTATGCATGAATGATGCAAACTCTCCAATGCAGGAAATAAAATCAGGATCTGTTTTGATCAGTTTTGGGACCAATACTCTTCCTATTATACATAAATGATCTCAGTAATGCATTATTATGCAAGCCACGTTTGTTTGCAGATGATACACTATTGTTGTATTCCTCTGATAATCTAAATAAATTAGAAGCTTTATGTAATAATGAACTTTTACTTGTTAAGCTTTGTATGAATGCTAATAAACTAAAAATAAATACAAGTAAATCGCAAGCAATCATTATCAATTACAAACTAAGATCTCCAAAATGCGATATTCAGTTGCAATATAACTCAAATTATATTCAATCTTCCGCAAAAATAAGATATCTTGGAGTCGTAATTGACCACAAACTAAGTTTTTTGCCACATATTCAAAATTTAGAAGCCAAAGTATCTAGAAATATTGGAATATTATTTAAACTTAATAAAGTTCTTCCCATTTCTGCATTAAAAACTCTGTATTACGCTTTGGTCCATCCACTTCGATTTTATGGAATAATTATCTGGGGATCTACCAATAATTCCTACCTCACTAAACTAAGGTCCCTTCAAAACAAAGCTTTAAAAGCAATTGGTCATCTTGGTTGGCGTACTTCTCCTAAACATGTTTATCGTAAATTCAAAATTCTGAAGTTAAACGATTTATACAAAATTGAGCTAAGCAAGTCTGTATATAGTTACATTAGCAAATACACTCCAAAATATTTTAATGACTATTTCATAGAATTTAAGAACGCCAATGTTCATGATACAAGATCATCTTCTCGTCAAAATTTAATATTACCTTTGTATGCAACTAATCAGGTACAAAAATCGATCAAATTTCAAGGAGCTAAATTATGGAACTCTTTACCGTTCCCATTAAAACAATCATCTCGTCGTAAATTCCTCAAAACGCATAAGGAGCTTATATTTCAAAACTATATATGATTTTCAGTAGTAAAATTATCTATCCATCACATTCTATAAATTTTCATTTTAATTATTCATCGTAAAGCTAAGTTTTGTATTAATCCTAGAGGATCATTATCTCAAATAATTAGCTAAGTGATAAATTCATTTCATGAAGTATGTTTTTAAAGCTTTCACTCCATTCGAGCCTTTTTTCAAGTATTTGATTATTGCTTCGGGAATCGCTTGACTTGAAGACTTCGCGTCCCTTCCCGATTCCTTGTCAAATCACCTCTTTTCTTTTGTGCTCAATTTAAAAGTGTTCTTAACTTTGAACATTGTTTGGTATCGCCTTAGTTGTGATGTTGACCAAATAAATTCAGTTGTACTGTATTGTATTGTACTTATACATTGTTGTTTCAAGTCGATTAATATGCTTGTGATGGCTCTTATGCGGTCTGATGCTTTGTATTTAATGTGATTATTTTATTTGTTACAACACGCTGCTATATGTTGCATAGGTCTAAGAAAGTGTTTTTATATTTTTATTTTTGTTGTGTGTGTTTTTTGATCTTACATGATATTCTTAGCTGCCTGAAACAAAATGAAATAAATAAGTAGATTTGCTTTAGGTTCGGTGCAGTGGTCCTGTGGCTGTTAACAACAGCATAAGACGGGCTGGAGATGCTCATTGTAATGTTAATTAAAGTCGAGATTTATATCTCAAATCTTCGAAATAATGCTTCCACTTTTCTTAACGAAATGAGGAAAGGCATAAAACTTTTTAAAGAAAGCTTAAAATCAGCTTTTGACCACTTAGTTTATTTTAAGCTGAATGTGCATGGGTTATGTGTAATGTTGTGGACTTTGCGAACGTTCAATCTCGTGAATTTAGGTCTTGGAAAATTGTCTCAGGCGGATGAATATCTGGCTCAAGCAGAATGGACAGTTTTGAAATCGACGGACGCAACTGACGGCCATAAGTCAAAGTTATATCGTAACATGGGACTTCTCTATGCTGCGAAAGGCGACTACGAGAATTCACTTCGAACTTTAGCTGAAGATGTAAGATTTATGTTTTCTTTTGTAACCTTTTAGACGGATTTATTTGCTTAATACAAAAATGTCATCACCTTCGTAAGTATTGTTGTTGCTGTTGAATTGACAAAATATTCAGCGTGTATTGTGTATTTTATACCCGCAATATCGTTGCGGCTATAAGTAGCCTATTATTCTATTTTCTTGCGTATTTATACTCCTATCACGAGAAAGCAATCAATGCTCTATACCCGCTCGCTTTGGAGTTGCCAGCCAACTGTCGATCACACCAAAATGGGGGAATCCCGCTAAATGCCTTTTCCAACGGCACAACAAGTAAGCTTGCCGGCTTGTTCGCCACACTGGCCTTTTAAAGCTGAACATCAAGGAGGGAAACTGTGAATACCAATTTTTAAAGTCATTGGGTTGACCCGACTCGTAATTAAACCCAAATCTACAGATCCCGAGGCAAACGTTTTTACCACCAGGCCATCTGAGCTGTTAAGTGCCATTATTTCACTATTAATGCCATTATTATCACACTTTTACCTACTAGTGAATGCAAAGTAACAAACAAACTGAGATGGTAGAAGTTGAAATAGAAGCAGAAGAAACGAACTGCATTAGATTTGGAAGTTGAAAAAATGCTTTTGAGTAGCCTTGGTTGCGATACCCAGCTTCAGTGGGGTTTGTTGAAATATTGTTGGACTGTTTTTACACCTCAGATTGAAACTACAGCACAAGTCTTTTGTTAATGCCAGCATTGAAATAATTCGTTCGCCTTGTTATGCTATGTACAATATGATCGTTTTCGAACAAAGACCAAAGTCACAAAAGCCAAGCAAGCATTTTGATCTTGTTATTTTAAGAATACTTCTTGTTGCAGATTTATCACGCCAGTAATGCATGGAATCCATCTGACATTCACACATCGGGAGGATATTTCCACATGGCTAATGTATTCTTTCGTCAAAACAAAATGGACGTAGCTGATTCTTTGTACACAAAGGTACGAATACAGTACTGCAGCCTATCAAAAAAAAAAAATCTTCGTTATGTTCACGGTATTATCCTACGTGGAAGGAAGCGTGTGAGGAATAGGCAGGAGCGAAAATAGGAAAAATTTTTGTTGCTTTGTAATAGCAATAAAAAGTCGCCATTTCACCTAAAAACACCTCACACAAAAAATCAGCTTTGTTGTCCCCGCAAGCCAATCGAAACTTTCAGTTTTTGCCAAAAAAGAGCCCGAATCTGACGCTTTGTTGGAAAGTTTGAACATTGTTTATCACAAACGTAATAATGAAATTAAATTGGGATTTAGTCTGAAATTATCTCCTGTAAAATATAAACTCATTAGGATAACGTTATAAATCGCTTCAATCCAGTTGAAATTACTTTAAAAATCAGAAATATTACCTAATTTTTATGCAGTAAAACTAATAATGAGAAGAACTTGTTCCGCTGTTTAGAAGAATTGGAAACTTCATATTCGGCTTCTTACAGTGTGTAAATACGCATGACATTTTTAATAAATAGTAATATATCCACGGTAACACAAACTGTTTCTACTCAAAACACTACACTCAAGCAAACTTGGACCTAATAAACCATATATACGCGCTTCCCATGCATTGGTTTGCAGGAAAGCGCGTAAATATGGTTTATTAGGTCAAAGTTTGCATGAGTGGTGTTTTGGGTATTTAATGCGTTGATTTTGATGTCATTCTAATAGTAAACCAACGAATTTTAAAAGGCAGACTGAGTTCTTGAACAGCTCAGGCGAGCCACGGAGCATATGCCATTAGAGTTACGAGCTAGCGATAACAATGCAAAGTGGGCTGTTACATCAGCGGAGACAAAAGCGGGAGCTTGGTGTGCCTATAGAGGTTCAGCTCACAAATTTAGTATAACTTGAGGATTGCGGAGTATCACTAGTGCATTCAATTCACCACACGAAGCGGTATTTGGCTGTAAGCTTACTTCTGTGTTTATTGGCAAAATAAAGGTCTTCATCTGTCTTTTGGAGTTATTCATTAAGAGACAGGTGTGTCGCAGCAACAGCAGGGTTAAAGTACAGTCAAAATAACGCAGTACAGCACATTCATTGCTTTTTCTAACCTTTTCTGATTTAAAGTCCGGGTAATCTGCACTACCAAGCTTGGAATTACTGGCATTCTGGCTGTAGCACACAGAGACAGTTAAAAATCAAAATCAAATCTTCAATATACTCCCGATATTACAGGCCGAAGTGTGTAACGAGTGGCGTGGTCCATCTCCACGGCTTAGCGTCTGGACAACACAGCTCCGAAGGTACGTTGCAGCGGTGACCAGTCGTTGACGACACTGGTCCGATTTGATCTTCCCGCGGAGTGCACCCAAGACCTCAAGCACCATGATGAATGGAATAATTCGAAAACTGTGTAGATGGGGCGAAGGATTTTTTACAGGACCCCTCCTCTCTCACACACACACTTCCTCTGATTGCAAGTTGGAAACTGGCAGTATACGTTTACACTGGGAAATGTTACAGATTGTTCAATAAACAATAGTTTCAGACTTGCAATCAGAGGAAGTGTGTGTGTGAGAGAGGAGGGGTCCTGTGAAAAATCCTTCGCTTCATCTACACAATTTTCGAATTATTCCATTCATCATGGCGCTCGAGGTCATGGGTGCACTCCGCGGGACGATTAAATCAGACTCAGTGACGTCAACGACTCGTCACCGCTGCAACGTTCCTTCGGAGCTGTATTGTCCAGACGCTAAGCCGTGGAGATGGGCCACGCCATTCGTTACACACTTCGGCCTGTAATACCGGGAGTATATTGAAGATATAATTTTGATTGACTCTGTGTGCTACAGCCAGTATGCCAGTAATTCCAAACCTGCCAGTGATTACCACTGCGTTATTTTGACTGTACTTTTACCCTGCTGTTGCTGCGACACACCTGTCTCTTAATGAATAACTCCAAAAGACAGATGAAGACCTTCATTTTGCCAATAAACACAGAAGTAAGCTTACAGCCAAATACCGCTTTGTGTGGTGAATTGAATGCACTAGTGATACTCCGCAATCCTCAAGTTATACTAAATTTGTGAGCTGAACCTCTATAGGCACACCAAGCTCCCGCTTTTGTCTCCGCTGATGTAACAGCCACTTTGCATTGTTATCGCTAGCTCGTAACTCTAATGGCATATGCTCCGTGGCTCGCCTGAGCTGTTCAAGAACTCAGTCTGCCTTTTAATATTAGTTGGTTTACTATTAGAATGACATCAAAATCAACGCATTAAATACTCAAAACAGCACTCATGCAAACTTTGACTTAATCAACCATATTTACGCGCTTTCCTGCAAACCAATGCAAGGGAAGCGCGTATATATGGTTTATTGGGTCAAAGTTTGCTTGAGTGTAGTGTTTTGAGTATAAACAGTTTGTGTTACCGTGGATATATTACTATTTATTAAAAATGTCATGCGTATTTACATACTGTAAGAAGCCGAATATGAAGTTTGCAATTCTTCTAAACAGCGGAACATGTTCTTCTCATTATTAGTTTTATTGCATCAAAATTAGGTAATATTTCTGATTTTTAAAGTAATTTCAACTGCATTGCGGCGATTTATAACGTTATCCTAATGAGTTTATATTTTACAGGAGATAATTTCAGACTAAATCCCAATTTAATTTCATTATTACGTTTGTGATAAACAATGTTCAAACTTTCCAACAAAGCGTCAGATTCGGGCTCTTTTTTGGCAAAAACTGAAAATTTCAATTGGCTTACGTGGATTTTAAACTTTATTCAATAAAGCTGATTTTTCGTATGAGGTGTTTTTAGGTGAAATGGCGACTTTTTATTGCTATTACAAAGCAACAAAAATTGTTCCTATTTTCGCTCCGGCCTAGTGAGTAATGGTGTACCCATCTCAGCGGCTGAGCAAATACGCTTCAGACTCCGAAGAAACGTCGCAGTGTTGGTGAGCCCATGGCGACACTGTTCCGATTCGACTGGCCTGGGAGTCAAACCCTAACTTGCCGGACTGATCGCCATGTCGTTACCACTGTGCTGGCTAGCCGGTGACGGTAGTGTAGATCAATATCTGTTTAAGACGTTTGATGCAGTCTTTTGTTATCACAGGTGACAGAAATTTGGTTCGATTTTTTGCATGAAGCTGTGAAGAAGAAGACCACCAGCCCATCCGCCACATCCTTATTGGGTCTGACAGGAAAAGAAGAAGAACCAAGATTTTTAGGTTGTTCGAAGAGTTAACGAAGTAAAGTTTAGAGCAATAAAAGCATATCCTATGGTCAGAGATGGCCATTTATCGATATAATTTATCGGCGATAATTTATTACCGATTATCGTTATCGCTCAAAATAGTTTTGATTTATCGATTACCGATATCGCTTTTGTAATATATTTCGTTATCGCCGATAAATTATCGCGATAAAGGATTTTTTATGCACACAATGATCAAAGTTAGTGAGTTTGGGCTAGGGAAAAATACACTGTGTTCCTATGAAGTGCTGTTACAATTTAAAAACATATCTTTTTGTTTTATTTAATACCACGGCAGAGTCCATGAACTGCTTTTTTTTGAAAAATCTAGAAACACATTTTTGCAACGTGACTTGCAAAAAAACTTCATGAAAATCATTGAAAATTTACCGCTACATTTATTGGAAAAATTTATCGGCGATAATTTTATCGATTACCGGTATCGCTTGAAAAAATTGAGATTTATCGGTATCATCCAGGGCCATCTCTGCCTGTGGTACGGTACCTGATTTTTCAAAATTTTATCATGGCGTAACCAACAAATCGTGCGAGACACCTTCCAGGGGCATGCTGCTCTATTTTACTTCAAGAGACAACTATTTCTTGTGACCAGGACTAGGCCTATTGCCTTGATACAGGTTAGGCTACTGTATTACTGTAAGCTTGCGCTAAGCATAAAGTATATCTAAAACTTAAGTTGAAATAGGCCTACTGGCTTATCATTTCAAATAAGCAACTACTCGATTCCTTGCCCTCCATAAAATACTTCTGATTCTGCCAATTTTGACTTACAGATGCCAGTCAATCATCTTAAATAGTTTGCAGATTTCAAAATTTTTAAATTATATTGAACAGAAAACTTAACAGTAACTGAAAGAGACTGCAAACTGAGCTTGCGCTCTTCCAGTTAGTATCCACCCGGTATATATACTATAGATAGGCTTACCATACGTCCTCTTTTTGGAGGACATGCCTCCTTTTTGACCAAAAAAATGTTGTCCTCCGACGACGCCAAAAAATGGCCAAATGTCCTCTATTTCGGCATTATGAACAGTGAAAACATGTCAAATCATTCTTCCGCGAAAAATTTTGGAACGTTACAGTGCAAACTACGGCCTGCGGACGTGATGACCTTTTTTTTGGTCCTCGCTTGTTTTTGGGTAGAAAAATGGACATCTGCGGACATGATGACCCTCAAAGAACCTGTTCTCCATTTGCATAGTGAAAATATGATAACCCTAATTATAGAGTACATGTGATCAGCTCTAGCCGTTAATCAAACCCGTCACGTTGGATCTATAATTAGCGCGCGGTACCAACGAGCCATTTTGAAAGTCCCAATTTGTGATACTGACACAGGCTTGAAATTAATTTCGCCTTGCTAATGCATTGTCGACAAAATGATATAGATGAAGCCCAGGAAGCTGAAGCTCTGCAGATGTTGAACGCGGTTCACGATATGTGTGAACAAGCTCCAAAACCAAATTACTCCGCAATTTCAAAGATTTGTCACACCCTGAGCATGCTTTATTTCATGCTGGATGACATTGCAAAGGTAGGCATTACCGTTTAATACTGTAAACTTTTTAAACCAACAACTGGTTTGTCAATGCGAGCTGGATTGTAGACCTCCGTTTTTTGTTTTATAGATGTGTTGTGCACCAAAACTGTCAAAATGTAAACGTAGGCTACATCTCCGCCACAAGTGTAGGCTCTTTTACGTAGAAGTGGTAGAGGTACCAGTAATTTTACCACGCAACATTCTTTGATATGCTTCTTTTGCAGCCTATTATTAGGACAGTCCCATTTCACTCAGTTTTAAGGTTTAAAGAAATTTTGGAAATTGTGGAACAATAAGATGTTTTTAAACACGAAGAATCGATGCACGGAAAGATAATTGGTAACCGTAAATTTAGCTTTAACTGAATTACTAAATTTTTCTTCAGGCGCAAGAATTCGGCAAAAAGGCCATTGCAGCCAGTGAAAGAATTCCGTCGCACATTGCGCCTCCTAGTGTGGCCAACTTTTTGCAAATATCGACCGAAAGTGACTCGAAGCCAGTAGAAGCAGTTTTAACGTCGACGTGATTGTTCTTTTTACTGCTGTGACGCTTTTTCCATTGCATCATAAAATCTAAAACTATTGGAGTATGCGTTAGCGTCTTCTGTTCTTGCGTTGTCAGAAGATCCGATTTTGTATCGCTTGTTTCTTTATAAGTTTTGTAATTAGACTCATGGACTTTTCGTCGAAGTAATTTTGGGCTCTCAACTCACCACCACTAACTAGTGCTCCCCAAAAACTGATAATGTACAGTACTGTAGTAGAGCGAGCTCTGATTTGTCTCAAGGTGGGATTTTTTATTGATCAACCAACTAGTTGAATAAACACTAGCAAGTCAATTGATCAAATTCTTCTTTGAGAAATTTTATATAAAACACCCCAAATGTATCTCGCCTACACCTTTTCTCGATATTGAGTTTTTAAAAGCTTGATTTTCAGCACAATCGTCTTACTGAATGAATAGATGCAGAAATGGTGTGGAATTTGCACTTGAAAATACATTTTTATTGTTCTCCGAAATCTAGTTCGTTACCTCTGAGTAAGTAAAGACTAATAGATCAGTTGTTGCAAACTTGAATGAAGGTTAAAGCCAAGAAGAGGGGATACCCAAGTTCAAAATTGAACCTTCTTTATACTCGCAGTATTACGCCGAATTGTGTAACGAGTGGCTGGGCCCATCTTCGCTTCTTGAAATCTGAGCAACACAGCTCCAAAGAAATGTAGCAGAGTGGTGAAGAGCCGTTAGCGACCCTGTGTCCAATTTAACCGACCCGGAAATCGAACCCAAGCCCTCCCACACTGATGTTTTCAATCACTGCTTCAACTGGCTGGTCGTTGTTCTTACATAAAGACAAAAACTTAAGCAATGCAAATGGAGGCGATGAACTTCTCACACCACTTTTATCGACAAACCTACGTAGTACGTAAGTATAAGTCATTTTGTTGAACCGTGAGTTTCTAAGGGGCATCGCAGATAATCTTGACCTCAATTTCTGCAGTTGACTAAATTTGCATCTTCACGCGCTCATGATGCTTCGTTGTCTTAGCTCAGGGGTGGGGAATTAGTGGCCCGCATAAATTTTAAATGTGGTCCGCGTCATAACTTAGTTAAGTGTACATTGTACAACACACCGGCATGTTAGAAAACGTTAATCTTTCTCAAAAACTGCCTCGCATTTCAACAACGTGCTGTACTTGTGACGTAAAAACCGCGCAAAAGTCTTTGATTTCCAGGTAAAAAATAACACACCACGAATGGTTGGTAAATTTTTGACGCAACATTGCATATTTTTAAAGCGAAACTTCAAAATCAATGTGGCCCGCTGAAAATATGCGATCGATGCGGCCCGTTGTGCTTTGCCTGTTCCCCACCCGTCTTAGCTAATTGTGTTCTGACCCACGAGGGCTTTCCGCTGCCGTGCTTCTGCGGTTTACGTGATCTTGATTTTTGCAACTGAGTTGTGGACCTCGAGAGCTTTCTCTCTTGCCGCGCCTTTCTGATCAGCAAACTGTGTATAAGCTTCGATTTTTGTTCGTTTAATCACAGCCAGCTTTAGCTCTGGTAGATGTGCACCTGATGAGTCTGGAAGGACGAAAAAATTGATAACTGATAACCCTTCTTCGTGCACTAAGCGTTAATGTACACTGTACAACCGGCCCATGTCGTGCTTGCATTGCTCGGTGTCGCAAACAATCAATATAGATTTTCAAGTTCATAAATACTCATCATACTAAGCCATACTAATTTATTTTACTTTTAGAAAACACATCCAGACACAGAAATGAGTTTCCTATAAAACCATTTGATGGTAGTGAACAATTCTAACCTCCTAACTATATTCAATGCCATTACACTATATTCATTACCAGAATAGAAAAGAGACAGATGTTCAAGCAAAATCAAGGAAAGTAGTGGCATAATAAAAGATAAAGTTGCAAGCAACCAATTCATACGCAACCAACACACTATTAAAATGGTAAATCATAATTATAAATAGATCATCAATATTCCACAGAATCAATTTTGCCAATTCGAGCTAAATACCGATCTTCAATGAATCGATTTTTCTGCTTATTTAGAGCATTTCTAGCATTGCAATGCAAGCCGAGTTCTCCATATTTAACATGCCAGGCATATCTAACTTGATGCAGAAGATCCACGACGTCTTTGCACTTGGCGATAGCATTTTCAACTTCACCAGCTCTGTTTTGACACATCTCAACTCGTTTTTCAATTAAGTCCAAAATTTCTTGGTCTACTTTACGATCACGACGAAACTGGCTTTCAGCTTCGTAAATACAGATAGCATCATCAGTATGGCATTCCCAAATGTTGGGAACACGGTTAAATTTTTGGTGGTAGTACCGTCTCGGCTTCGTGACGCTCAGCTTGTCAAAAAACTTGTGTGCCACATCCAGAGGGTATTCGTAAGCATAGAAGAAAAGCTTTTGTACAAGCGGAAAAGGATTGTATTTGCTCTTGTACTCATACACAGGAAAATCTACAACAGGATCAGCATAGAGTCTCTTCCTCTCTCGCTGATAAGGATCCTCAATGGGTCCAAGGACTCCAGGAATATCTTCCAAACCAGCCTCTTTTCCCATGACGCTACCCAAACTACATACACCTAAATTAAATCTAAAAAACACAACAGTATAATCAATTGCAATATACACTGTACCAGACAAAAAGTAAAGCTAACTCAACAAACCCACCATAGGTGCCGAGCTAACTTTATGCAGATGCGCAAAATTCATGACGTCATAAACTATGACATATTCACCAACCTTCTAACCAATTTAAACAAAGTCATTTAGTGGAGAAATGGGTACAAATGAACATTGATATACAGTCGAATCTCGTTACTATGCCACCCGTGGGACAGAGCTAAAGTGGCATAGTAACGAGAGTTTGCAAAATGGCTCCCGCATACTGTACTTAATGTGCTGTACTGTTTTTAATGAAACGATAAACTCTACGAACGAAACAATTAACGGCTACAGTATACGTGACCATGTCATTTATTTTCTCAAGTCTTTAAATGGGAAGGCAGCCTTAAATGGTCAGGGGATGCTAAGAATCCCTGGGTTAAAAATTCGAAGAACTGAGAAAGCGAAAGGTGGACGTATGTTTGCAGGAAGTGAGATGGAGAGGTGAAGGAGCTCGCTTTTTCGGCGTCAAGGGAAGAAAGTACAAACTACGGTCGTGTGAAAATGATGATAAAACTGGAGGCGTGGGTATATTGGTAAAATACGAACTGTGCGAGAACGTGGTAAAGGTCAGAAGAAGACGTGACAGAGTCATGGCCATTGGATTAGAGTTTGGAGAAGAGGTGGTGAAAATAATAAGTGCTTATGCACCTCAAAGTGGAAAGCTAGATGCTAAGAAGGATAGATTTCATGAGGAAATGGCGCGTGAGTGGAGTATGACAAACGAAAATGATTTGGCGATGGGAGTGGGAGATTTCAATGGTCATGTCGGGAAATGTGCAGAAGGATTTGAAGGTATACAAGGAGGGTAGTGAATAAGAAAAAGAAACGCTAAATAAAGAATGTTACTAGATTTCTGTGATCAGAAAGAGTTGTGGGTAGCAAACACGTGGTACAAAAAGAAGGATAAAAGGAAGGTGACTTACAGTTCGGGCGGAAATGATATAGAAATAAACTTTGTTTTGGTTGGAAAGGAAAGGAGAAAGTGTTTACGAGATGTGAAAGTTATCACTGGGAAATTGCAACACAGGCTAGTGGTAATTGATGTGGAGGAGCAGAAATTGAAGAAGTCAGTGAAGAAGAGTTAGGTGGAGGATGTGGAAGCTGAAGGAAAAAGAGATCAAAGAGAAGTTTGAAGAAGAGTAGTAGAATCAGTGGACACTGATTCAATGGATCTGTGGGGATCTATCAAGAATGGAGTTTTACAGGCTTGTGATGAATTGTGAGGAAAGACGAAAGGGTGTGGAGATCGGGGAAACACATGGTGGCGGATTGAGCAAGATAGGAAAAAGATACCGTATAAATTGTGGTGTACGAATCCATCAACGGAAAGTTAAAATAATCATAGAAAGGCCAGAAATGAAACGAAGAAAGTAATAGCAAAAGCCAGGAAGTAACAGACTGAAGAGAAGATGAATGTGCTATGCACCAAACCAAACGACGTCTTCAAGTTTGTCAAGTTCATGAGAAAGGAGGGAAGGAACATAAAAGGTGGAGGTTGCATAAAGGATAAAGATGGGAGACTTGTAGTCAGAGAGATATCGTGGGAAATTACGGAAGGAGCAAATGGAAATGATCATGAATGTGGAAAATGGATTAAATCAGATGATAAATGCAGATACGGTTGAAGGACCAGTTGAAAGAGTAACTGATGAGGAGGTGATAAAAGCTATGAATCAGATGAAGTTGGGAAAGGCAGCTAGCCCTTAGAAGTAAATATGGATATGATAATAGCTAGTGGAAAGTTTGGTGCTGGAGTAATAAGAAGCTTTGTCAGAGAGTGCTTGATAGGAAAGGTATGCCCGAAGAATGGAAAACAAGTGTTGGAATCAGAAAGAGCTAAATCGCTGTGATCAGAAGAAAGTTGTGATCAGAAGGAGGGAAGGCGTGAGAGCGATCGCGGATAGGATTAGATGCATCCGGCCACCTTTGGTGACGAGAAAAAAACACGGATTGAAACTGGATGATGATGATGAAGTCAGCTTAACTCCACCCAAAACTCTGAATAGTCGTTAGCTGGCGCATGTACTTTCGCTCGGTATCTTAGTCAACATTGCAGGCAAAATTTAGAATGCGAAAATACTCTGCTGTACTGTACATTTAATTGCACAACACTGTTAAACAAAATGCGGCGTGCACAGGTAAATGCTGTATCACATTGACACGTCACAAGGCTGTTTTATCTACAGCACAGCATTGCACCGTCATACCACGCGCAGCATAGCACCGAGATTAAGGGATGGCATAGTAAATTTGCAACCCCAATATTTTCTATTGAATTCTGTTGTGAACGGTCAAAAGTGGTATGGTAGCGTGGCATAGTAACGAGATTTGACTATATTTGCAAAGGTGCATATATCATAGTTACATTGCACATTTGCATGAAAATGGTTGACTGTGTAAAGCAAAAAAATTAGCGAGTGTCCCAAACACTCATACTTAGTGCCAATAAAATCAACATACATCATCAAAATCTACTGTACATCTTACGCCACAAAATGCTCAAGCAACCAACAGCATTATTTGCAATTTCACATTGCTTATTGCATTACTTATGTGCACACAATTAATAAATGCAACCAAAAGCAAAAATCAAGAGAAAGTGTTGGTTTGTATCAGCAACAACGCATTGACATGGAGGCCTTATTATTTTAAAGTGTTTTGTTTAACATCCAAAGCAAAAAATATAGAAAATGCACATGATTATTGAGATTAGGGATGGGCAATGTAGAACATTTGACTGTTCCGAAACAAGACCGAATCCAAAAACCAAATCTGGAGCTCATATTTTTAAATTCACTAAAGTCAGTCATGTGCTATATCTTATTTTTAGCAACACTTTATGCGTATTTATTAGAGTGAGGTGAAAAAATTACATTTTTGAATTTTGAAAAGTATTTATATTTGTCCCCAAATATGGAGCAATTAACATTGGAACTAATTTTAGGTTGGTGCACCCTCTAGTGGTCGTGCAGATCTGCCGAACGATAAGAAAATTGCCAATTTGGCCATATCTTAAAAACCAGTTGAGCTAGAAAGCTGACTTTTGGGCTTAAAAAATGCAGAACTACCACTTTCCTATCTGCTCTAGGAAGAACTTTCTTTCCAAACAGACCAGAAAAAAGTTGTAGGCAAGAAACAGCTTTTTTGATGAAAATCATGCATTTGCGCATATGCAGTAAGGGTAGTCCATCTTCGTAGTTTGTAAGACTTATAAGAGTTAAATATTTATCAAGTTGGTTTTGGTTGGTCTAATTTATTACCTAGTGCTGGTAATACTTGCGTGCTGCTGTGCATATAAAGAATGTGGATGTAGCATTTGACAAATATTATCCACAGTTCCACACAATACATACTCCAAAGTAAAAGTAGACATATGTAAGTACACATATGGTACTGTGCTTGAATGATATCAATATAATTCTCACCATAGCCAACCTGCAACCCTAGGTTGTCAATGCTGATGTCCACAAGCTTCACTTATGGAAGGAATGCTATTGATATATCAGAGTAGTCTATATCTCTAGATTTAAACCAGCACTGGTACCCTAGTTTAGTTGTAGCATTGGCAGATTGATATTCGAATCTTGGCAGCAATAGGCTTACCACATACTGCATACCGGTACCATTAGAGTATTGGTGTGCAGCAGCAGAACTGTTACAGTGTTATGAATGGCAGAATTCGGGCAGTGCTGTTTATTCTTCCCTATTGTCAACCTGACTATTTATCAGCACGCTGTCTTCTTTCATGCATTTACCAATGTAAACAAGTAAGTTAGACCTGGAGTAGTGAGAGGTTACAGACTCGGTGACCTCGCCAGGCTCGCTTTGCACACCTGGATTAATGGTTTTTCGTAGCCTCTCACTGAAAAGAACTTGCATCTGCTATGTTCTTTTATTTTTTTGTATTACACTTTATTGCTTTTACGTTTTTGCATCAATACCTGTTCTTTTCAAACAGAAATAAATGCATCATCATCAATTGGGGGTTTTTATTTTTAAGCCGCTTCATATTACAATGGATGCTTTACTGTAAAGCTTACTAAAATTCCCCAAAAACTTCATGCTCTGACCTTAACCCAGGGGTTTCCAACCGCAGCTCTCAGGCCCCTGAAGGGGCCACGAGTGCAAGAATAAATACATTTTTATCTCAAGACCGGGGACTTTTAACATTAGACTGAATGGGCCATGATCTTTTTGAGTCACAGTCAAGAACCACTGCCCTAAACCAATGCATGTCTGGGTTGTGCGATGAGGTATTGGGAAATTTCCGACTCCCACCATTGTAACATAAGGCTGCGTAAAAACGATTAGCCCTGCCTTTCTTCAAAGGTTGGTGCTCTCAGCTCTGTATATATGTGGCCACATAAAGGTGCTGCTTATAAGCTTGACTGACATAAAAATGTTTGTTGATCAGTTTTTATGCTTTCTTGGTATCTTGCGATTTGATGCAGTGTACCACATAGTGAGAATTATATTATCATTCAATAATTCAAGCACAGTACTTTATATGAGCTCACGTATGTCTACTTTTATTTCGGTACATATACTGCGTGTTGTCAAATGCTACATCCACATTCTACACATGCACAGCTGCACGCAAATATTACTACCACTAGGTAATAAATTAGACCAACCAAAACCAACTTGGTAATTATTTTAACTCCTAGAAGTTTTACATACTGCAAAGATGGACTACTCGTACTGCATATGTAGCTTATGCACAAATGCATGATTTTTTATCAAAAAAGCTGTTTCTTGCCTACAACTTTTTTCTGGTCTGTTTGGAAAGAAAGTTCCTCCTAGAGCAGATAGGAAAGTGGTAGTTCTGCATTTTTTAAGCCCAAAAGTCAGCTTTCTAGCTCAACTGGTTTTTAAGATATGGCCAAATTGGCAATTTTTTTATAGTTCGGCAGATGTGCACGGCCACTAGAGGGTGAACCAACCTAAAATTAGTTCCAATGTTAATTGCTTCATATTTGGGGACAAATATAAATACTTTTCAAAATTCAAAAATGTAATTTTTTTACCGCACCCTAGTATTTATCTAACCTTTACATCATTCATAAGCAAAACAAAGTATATATCATACGTCAGTACCGAAAACTGCACTTTTGAAAAAAACAGCAACTGCAGATTGCAGAATGTAACCCACAGAAAAGATGAATTGCAGTGTAATACCATACATTTAGCTTCTCCAAACAGCCTCCAGTCAGCATGGACCTCAGCGCTGTTGCAGTCAACCCTGCTGCAGAAAAGCATCAATCAGAGCTGGCAGTTCTAAGAATGATGGCAATTTAAGGACAGTACCATGTCAAAATCCTTTTTTCTCATTTTGTTGCGACGGCTTTACCAATCAAAAAGAAGCAAAAACGTGTGGCTTGCACACTCCCACTAATGTTGCAGATAGTGTTTTTTGCGATAATCCTCCTTTTCCACTTTCGGCTGTTCTCCCATGGAGCAATCTTTGCCCTCGGAGGTCCACACTCACAAAATGTTGTGGATATAGGAGTTTTCTACAATCATTCTTTTCTGGGAAAAGCAAATGTGCACCCTGCTAGCAGTACAGTATTGTGATGCGCGATTCTGGAGGTCCGTCGACAATCATACCAGCGAACATCTCATTTGTAAGTTATCAACTATCATGGAGGGTAAGAAAGAGCACCACAGCATTGGAACCATCAGTAAAATACAAGATTGCAAGTAACTTTGCCACATGGTAACTTCACCACACTTTGAGAAGGTGAGGGAGATATATGGAATAGTAGGAATATGTGTTGGGGTGTGGGGGGAGGAAAGGTAGGTGTGGGAAGAGGTATAAGAGGAGGTGTAGGAAAGTGTGTTGGGGTGTGGGGGAGGTAAAAGGAGATGTAGGGAAAGGTGAGGTGAGGGAGGAGATGTGGGGAAGTGTGTTGGGGCCCCACACCCTAACACGTTTCCCTACACCTCCCCCATTCCTCTCCCCAAACGCCAACACACTTCCCCACTCACCCCATCACCCTCCCACACCCCTCCCCACACATCTTTTCTTATCATCTCCCACACCCCAACACACTTCCCTACACCTCCCTCCACACCCCCCATACCTCTTCCCACAGCTCCCCTCACCCCCCCTACACCCCAACACCAGTGCTGTGAACTCTGCCATTTTAGGAGTCTGAGTCCACATGTGAGTTCCTTGGTCATGAGTACGAACGTGTCCACAAAATTTTAAAGTAACGAGTTCGAATGCGAGTCTGAGTCCGCAAGCTACGAGTGTGAGTCCGAGTCCATAACATTTTTAAGTTGCGAGTGCGAGTCCCCTGCTTTCTACTCGAGATCGTGTCGTGACCAACATGGTTGCTGATTACTCAACGTTTACAAATCTGTGAAGCACAATGCAGATGTAGATTGGATAATTTTAAAAAGGATAAACCGCTCTTGTTATTAGGCCTACAATTTTTATCAGCATTTTCATAATTTAGATTGTCTACCACTCCATTAGAGTTGATCCTTCTTAGAGATCATGACCCGTTTCCAGTCTTTCAATTATTACAGTTATTTGATAACAAAATGTTAGTTCCGAAAACTCGTAATTAAACCTTATTCAACTATAAGCTTGCATGCACGCTACAACAATTACTCGGGAGAAATAAAGCATTGATACCACAGCTACATCCAGTGCTCGAGTTGTAAAAACACTTATGGAGGGATGATGCTAGGAATACCATAATTTTCGATGGCAAGTTCGAGTAAAGACCAAAAAAAAGATCATCGCCTCCACTGAGGTTTGATTTTCTGCACAAATTCAAGTGAAGATCAAAAAAAGGTCATCGCCTCTGCTGTTGTTCGGTTTTCGGGGCAAAAAAAGCTGTTCACTCAGACGTAAAGGATGGATGGTCATTATTTATACGAAGTGTCTATTTCACCGAAAATTCCAGTTACCAAAGTTTGAAAAATCGTAGTTGCGTAATCGTTTTCAGTTCCTGTAGTGCGACTCTCACAGTAGAGAAACCGTTAGGGGATGTTTACTGTTCCGCAAACCATGATTTTCGAACTTCGGTAACCAGAATTTCCGGTGAAATAGCCGCTTCCTTATTTATAGGGGGATGGTGTTGCTTTCCGGGTAGATGGCATCCCCCCACAACTCGAGCACTGGCTACAACACATTAACAATAATATCTACCATTAGTCGACAATATTTTAATTTATTTGCAAACACCATAAATATTCAGCAAAATTGAGTTCTTAATTCTTGTCGCTTCAGCTGAAGCTTTTTAAAACGTGGTAATTGCTTTTTTAAAAAGTTCAAGAAGAAACTAAATCGGTCCCTGTCCGAGATCTGTAAGGGCATATAAATTTTGCAAAATTGGGAAGTTTTGCAAAGAAACTTTACAATTCATTAGAACTTAGAGGCATTGGATTGAGACTTTTTAAGTTGTTTGCATTAACAAATCGCCAGTATTGTAAAAACAATTTATTTTGCATAAAGTTTGGTCTGGATCACACTAGTTATTTGCAGTGCTATTTTCTATTGTTCGATAAGAGCATTCTGGGAACCTTTGTCCGGGAACAAAATAATTAAAGTGCCAGTGTCTTTATACAGGCATATCGCATTTTCCCACTGTCATATTTTCGCCGATTAACTTTGCACAAAAGCTAAGTAATTATTTAATTAGCTCTGGCAATTTCATAAAGGCTTTTGTCAATGTTGAACGAAGGGAAAATTTGTGTCGCTTCTGTAGATTTTCGAATATTTAGAAAATTAAAAACCAACACAACAAACTGCCGAATTATTCATGAGCCGAGTCCAAAAAGTTTTTACGAGTTCGAGTGCGAGTCCGAGTCCCATAGGCATGATTCCGAGTCCCAGAGGCATGAGTCCAAGTCCGAGTCCTCAAAAAGTGGACTCGAGACTGGACTCGGACTTCCCAACTCTGCCCAACACACTTCCCCACTCATCCCATGCACTCTAACCACAGTATTGATTATGTGGCGAAGTTACCATGTGACGATGTTACTTTAATAAGTTTATCTGGAAAAGCCCGATAAAACTTTTTACGACAACCAGGAATTCAAAGTCTTGCTTCGGTGTCTGGGTGTAGACAATGTAAATTTTTGATGAAAGTGTGGCGAAGTTACTGTGGTGATTGGCGAAGTTCAGAGTTACTGGCAACCAAATACAACCTGACGAACGAATGAGAGGCTATGTGGTCAATGAGTGGCATTTTGATGTTCCCTGAATACCGGTACTTTTTAACCTGCAATTTGCTAAATAAAAAGGTAGTGTTTATTTTGCCATCAACGGCAAAATAGCTTTTAGGACTATTTTGCCGTAAGTGACGTCATGGGTTTTTAACCGCCATTTTGAACTAGATTGCCACGATTTCTCAATAGCTCAGTGCATAGAGCGCAGCGTATAATGGGAAGCTCTGCACTAGTTTTGGGTTTGATTCTCGTCTTGGCTTTGGTTTGTTTTGCTTTGGTGGCTTTGATCTGAATCGCTTTGATTTGATTTGGCTTTGTGTGAATTGGGGTTAACAATCAGGTTCGTGAAGACAGTAGAAAAAAATAAGATGTAATATTCGTGTGACATGGAGTTATGTAGCTGCGGCAAAATAGACCCAAAAGCTATTATATCTTTAATAGCAAAATAGACACTGCCAATAAAAAACATGCGGAAGCGTAGTCCACTGCAGACAAGATGAAAACCTCTTATTTTGGAGATCACATTCAAACGTGGACCATGATCTCCCAAAAAAAAAAGGTCTTCACCTTGTTTTCCAATCAGGGTGCAACCAGCGACTTTAACAGTTTTTCCAAATTTGGCCCTTCATGTGAAATAATTGCCCACCCCTGGCCTACTGTCTTGAATGTTTGACGGTGAAGTAGCTAAATCACAAATTTTGCTGTATCTCAATTTCTGTTGCAGTTAGCCTACATATTTCTTCAAACCTTAATATGGAACATGGGGTTTCTATAAACTTTAATAATAATAATAATGACATATTGATATCCCGCCTTAACACTTGCGTTGGTGCTAGCACTCTAGCAAGGTTATCTAGGCGGACAACAATAATTTACTGCAACATAACACAGTAACAGAAGGATAAAAATATATATAAAATAATGCAATAAAACAAAGTCGAGTACTAATACTTAACATCAAAACAGTGAAGCACATTAGGCCCAGCAACTAGTGTTATGGTACATTCAAAAAGCATATGACAATAGAATATGATAATACAACATTTAAATTTTTCACAGGTCTATCAATTAGTAGCACAGTAGTTATGATATTACGCTAACACAACATAGCTCGAAGCACATCAATCATTTTCCAATGCTAATGTAAAGTAATGCATTTTTAGCATTTTTTTAAAAACACCAAAATTTTTTGTACAGCGAATATTCAGTGGCAATTTATTCCACATAGACTAGTCGGTGCAATGTATTTAAAATCAAATTTACAGTTTAGACTTATTGCACTTTGGAAATAACACATCGGTAGGAGCATGTAATAGATAGAGCTGGCTTTCTGGTCTTAAATCATATTCAGAATTCTTTTGCTTCAATGAAATCAAATTTTGCAGATAATTAGGAGCTTCATTGCTCAGACATTTAAAAACAAGTATAGCAATTTTATATTGACTTCTATAGGCAACTGGGAACATATACCAACATTTTAACTCTAGCATGTACGGTTCTCAAGTTACACTGTTATAGCGGTTTTATAATTTTTGGGTGGCGCACGACTTCCCGAAATTTTCAATCAAGGGGTGGAACTTCAAAAATTTGAAAAAATCAAGAAATATTTTGCAGAAGTGACAGTTGATAGATCTTTACCCTGCACCTAAAAATTGGACTCCGAATCCGCTCCGGAATCCTGATTGTTGACAAATTTTAGAATCCGAATCCGCTGCGGATTCGGATTTTTGTCTGAACCTGAAACCAAAATATTACGTTTCTCCAGATTCAGGCTAAAATCCGGATCCGGCTCCGAATGCGGATCCGGCTCCGGCTCCAAATCCAAAAAAGCTCAAATCCGGATCCGGCTCCAAATCCAAAAAATGTAACCGGATTTCGGCTCCACTCCGCTCCGAATCCGGCACCGCGCCCATCTCTGCTAGGCCAATACAGTCTAACAACAGGACAATACTAAAATACGGAAACAGGAAAAGACAAAAAATACGGAAATCTTGTTAAAATACGGAAAAAGTGCTAACCTAAAACTAAAAATCTAAATAAAATACGGAGACAAAAAAAACGGAAATGACGTTAAAAGTCATAAAACATCTCGCTGAAGGACGGAAATGTTAAAAGCACATCTTGCTGAAATACGAAAATAGAAAATGATGAAAAAAGGTGGAAATGGCAGAAATCTTAATAATATAAGGAAATATAAAAATTGGAAATTACGGAAAGGCGGAGGAAATCTCGCCAAAAGACGGAAAATGTTGGAAAGGCGAAAATCTAGCAACAATGCGGAAATAAGAATTTAAGCCGAAAAAAGTCGAATGGACGGAAATATCGGTAGCAGAAATTTTCATAACAGGGCCGGCGCTAAAAGGGGGCGAGGGAGTCTGGCTCTTAGCGCCCCCCAATCGACATGCTTGGCCCCCCAATTACTAGCTTTTCCTTTTGAAAACAGCGGTTTTTGTGCTTAATTTCAAATTTTGCCCCCCCCCCGATAAACGCTTGGCCCCCCTAAAACGACTGCTCTGGCGCCGGCTCTGCTTCAGAAAATATGGAAATGGGAAAAAACGGAAATGATGGAAAGGTGGAGGAAATTTTGCTAAAAGACAAAAAGTGTGAGAAGGTTAAGAATCTGGCTGAAATACACGAAAACAAAAAAAGATGAAAATGTGGCTAAAAGACATAAATCTTTCTAAAAAACGGGAAACATAGAAAAGACGGAAATAGGAATTGACAGAAATGACGGAAAGGCGAAAGAAATCTCGCTGTAAAAGGGAAAATGTTGGAAAGGCGGAAATGGCAAAAATCTTGAAAAAATACGGAAATAGGAATAGACAAAAATGATGGAAAGCCGGAATTGTTGCTGAAACATACGGAAATAGGAAAAAAATGTATAATGCTGGTGTTACGCTCATATACGTATAGGGTTTTCCCCGTTTCTGCTGGATGTCTGCTTGGCTCTTTGTTGAATAATTTGTTGCGCCACTGTTTGGTAATTGTTGCGTCATACTGGTTAGTTAGCTCGCGCATTGCTGCAAGCTGTTGTTTCTTATTTTGTAGCTGGACAGTGCAGAATGCGGACATGTTACATTTGTGTATTAAGTTGCTAGACTGTAGTTAGAGCCTTTGCGGGAAGTCATAGTTGTGGGATCTAGTCTGTTGTTGTGAGGGATTTGTTGAGTTATAGCCTAGGGCTGGGTAGCGATTCTGCAGTAGAAACCTGTTTGTATAATGTTCTATGTTGGCGGGTCTGTGTTTGCCATTGTATTAGAGATTGGATAGGCGCAGTGTTGGGACGTGTAGTGTAGTTTATACTGTAATAGGATTGCACGATAAGTGTGTTTCACCTATTAATTATGCCTGTATTTGTTAGCTGCGAGCGCGATTAGCCCTGTATTTGACAGTTATCTGTGTTTGTTGAAACATAGCTATTTTCTCGGTTGGATCGTAGCTCGGTGCTGGCTATGATTTACTCTACGGTACCGTTGTTAGTCTGTCTAGCTTTCCCGTGATGCCTGTGCTGGCTACCACTGGTCTTTGTACCTTTGCTACCTGGTGCAAGGGTTATTTTCTTGCTGTTTGTGTAGTTGTTGCATGCCGGTTAATTTTTGGTCAGTGTGTTTACTTTGTTCTCTATTTCTTTAGGAAACGCTAAAGTTACCTCTAGCGTATCCGCAGCTAGTTAGATCTAATTAAGTGTGTTTAAGTTAGGTTTAAATGCTACGGTTAGTTATCGTGTTGCATGTGGTTGAATCAATAGAATTCGTTGAAGACAAGAATTTGTTGATACATCGCACGTTAGGCGCTGATAGGACAGCATATTCCTTGTCAATTAGAATCTACGGGGACAGTAGTCAGCTGTCATTCTTTGTTTCTTCGTTTAGGGAACGCCTCTCAGTCCTTGCGACGTTTTCTGAACGTACCAGTTGGCTAGAAACTGCAGCTTGATGCAAAATCAGTCAAATCTTGATGCAAAATTGACTGGTTTTGCATCAAGCTGCAGTTTCTTGTATCTTACATTACATGTATCTAGTAATTTACATGTATCTTGTAACTTACAAGTAGGCAATCATAGCAAAATTTATGTATCTACTACATAACAAAAAACTTCCAGCAGTTTTATCATCACAATTTACCAAAATTGAAAAAATCCACTCTCATAACACCAGACAAATCAACAGGTGCGCATATTTTATTCCACAATTACTCAAAACCTCTTATCTTTTCGGGGCACAAAATTATGGAGTAGCCTCAACAGCTCAATTAAGAATAATCGCTGGGTGTCTTTAAACAAAAATATAAAATTCATTTGATGTCTTCATATTGACTTCAAGGTGTTCTTGGAAGCAGATAAATTTTAATATATTAGAATTACATGTTTTTCTACTGAATTTTAATTACATTTTGGAACTGTCGTATGATTCTCGCTCATATTGTTGTTTGATGTTTGCCTTCTCTTTTTTTATTTTTTTTTTCTTTTTTTTTTTTGTTTTTCGTTTTTGTTTTGTTTAATGTCTAATTTCTTTTTTTAGTTTCTTTGTATATTGTTTTTACATTATCTCTAAACCTTCTCGTTATGGTGACTAATATGCTCGTAATTTAAATTTCGATCTCACAACAAGATCAGGAAGCATCTAGACAAGAAAACTTTAGGGTTCTTCGATGCTTCCTGGCCTTGCTAAGTTTCATTGTTTTATTCTGTGAGTGCTTATTAAGTTTACGTCAAGGCGAATCAACAATAAATGCTGTTCTGTTCTTGTCCGTAATTTAATTTTGATCTTTCGATGCGAAATTGTCAAAGCAACTTTGTCAGGGTGCTTGTGATTTTCTGTATCATTTATACAATGAACTTCTCTGTTAACATACGTAGGCTAAAATAGTCTGAAAGGGCAAAAATCTTGCTGAAATACACGGAAACAGGAAAAGACGGAAAATATTGCAAAACAGAGGAAATTGCTTGACTCGAAGACCTCACGGTCCCTTCGCAGTCTCCCTGTCCTGTTTTTTGTATTGTATTTATTTTCCTTTTGTGTATTGTGTATACTTTTGGACAAATAAATAGTGATAAATAAATAAATAAATGAAATCTTGCTGAAAGAGAAATTTTCGTCTTTCCAAGATTTTCTGCATTTTACCGAGATTTCCGTTTTTCCTACATTTCCCTTCTTTTAGCAAGGTTTCCATCTTTTAGTAAGATTTCCGTCTTTCCACATTTTCCGTCTTTTAGCAATATATCCACCTTGTAACATTTTCCGTATTTTAATAGGATTTCCGTCTTTCCAACATTTTCCGTATTTCAGCATTATTTCCGCCTTTGTAACATTTTCCGTCTCTTAGTAAGATTTCCGTCTATCCAACATTTTCCGTCTTTTAGTAAGATTTCCATCTATCCAACATTTTCCGTATTTCAGCATTATTTCCGTCTTTGTAACGTTTTTCGTATTTTAGTAACTTAAGATTTCCATCTTTCCAAGATTTTCCGTCTGTTAGTGAGATTTCCGTCTTTTCAAGATTTTCCGTATTTTAGCAATATTTTCGTCTTTGTAACATTTTCCGCATTTCAGTAACTTAAGATTTTTATCTTTGTAACATTTTCCGTATTTTAGTAAGATTTCCGTCTATCCAACATTTTCCGTACTTTAGTAAAACTTCCGTCTATCCAACATTTTCCGTATTTTTGTAAAATTTCCGTTTTTCCAACATTTTCCGTATTTTAACAATATTTCCGTCTTTGTAACATTTTCCGTATTTTATAGTAACTTGAGATTTTTCGTATTTTAGCAATCAGGGGTGGCGAACAAAATTTTACCGGAGGGGGGGCATCAAAGGCGGATCCATGAATTTTTAAAATATTATGTTTCTTTTTGCAGCAGTGAGGTACGGTAACAACTGAGCTCTTGTAGAAGGATCTGTGGAGATTCTCCCAAACAAAAAATTGAAAAGCAGAATGAATTACAGTAGGTACAAAATTTACTGACAAAAGATACGAAACTGATGAAAAAATGAGAGCAAGGTCTTATCGAGAATTTGCATTATGTTCTTAAAACAAAGAGTTGACCAATACAATCTCACAAGGAGTTGACAAATTTGTCAGACGATATACGGACGAAACATGTGGTATGCTTACAAGGCCAAGCGATAGCCCATGCATCCCATTGCCAGCCAGCTCGGCATGCTAAAGTTATCGATTGTTTTACACTGCTTTTTATTGAAACGACCAATTGACTATCAAAAATTTTGACCTCTCATCTCCAGGAGCGGACCCAGAAAATTTTGGTGGAGGGTGAGGTTTTAAATTAGGTTGAATGTTAACTAAACGCAAAGACGTAAGACGTTTAGACCCGGAAAAGGGCGTAAATAAGCTCTTTGAAAATGTTTTGTGTAATTGATTGGCGGTACAGAACTTGAGAATAGCTTTGAAAAAAGCTGTTTTCGAGTTAGGCTTGTTAGTTCCATTGCGTGACATTTTGTCGCGTTAGTTCCATAGCGTCCCATTTTGTCTATGACCGGCTTGGCTCACCATGAATTGAGCAAGTGGTTAGCCAGCTTGCTACAACCGGTATTGAACCGTTACACCGCACACTGCATTTTTGACTCGTTCACTTTTGCCGCTTACATTCGAAAACTGGATGGGCAGGTTGATAGTTTCATGTGTTCGTTTCAGTAATGTAGTACTCGAGTACTGCATTCGCACTCGAGTAATACATTCGTACTCGAGTACTTCATTCGTACTCGAGTACAGCTTTTCTGAGTACTCGTACTCGAACCTGAAAGTGCTCGAACTCGGTCTAAAAATCAGTCAAGTACAGGAGTACTTTGATATTTTTTCTCCGAGATGTCACGATCGTGGCTTCATTTAAATAATCGTTGTTGCGAGTTTTAGGGTATTCCCCGACCCCTGGACATTTGCTGGCTTGTTCCTGTTTTTTCATCAAAATAAGTAATTTGAAATGAAAGTGACCCAAGACTTCTGCCGTTTTCAGGAAGACTACAACGTAGCCAAATTTTCGATTTTTTTTATTGCATACATTTGATGTTTAGCCTCTATTCTTCATTAAACGTAAAAATCAAATTTTTATCGCACGTAGTTTTATTTATTTTTTTATTTAGTTGCATATTTATCCTCCTATCACGAGAAAGCGGTCAAAGCGCTATACGAGCTCGCTTAGAAGTTGCCGGCCATCTGTCTACCACACCGAGATGGGGGAATCCCGCTAAGTGCCTTTACCAACGGCACAACAAGTAAACTTGCCGGCTTGTTCTTCACACTGTCCCTTTAATGCTGAGCGTCAAGCAGGGAAGCTGTGAATACCAATTTTAAAGTCATTGGTTTGACCCGACTCGGAATCAAACCCGAGTCTACAACTCAAGAGACAGACGCTCTATACCACTCGGCCATCTGAGCCGTGAATGTGAGAAGTTTTTGAAAATCTGAGAAGTTTTTGAGATATTAGCGAAATGAAATGGAAAAACACAACGCCGTGTTTTATTATTAATTTTAAAGTGTAAAGTTTAACAGCGAAATATCAAAAAATACTCTTAATCGTACTCGAGCTTGTAATACTTGTATTCGAAGCCAACCACCAGTACTTGTACTCGAAGATTCTCAAGGCAAGTACTCGGTACTCGTACTCGAAAGTTGAGTACTCGACTCCATCACTGGTTTGTTTGATGTAAGCAGCTTGTTTACGAACGTTCCGCTAGACGTTACGAACGTTGTGCAGACAATATGTGCAGACACGCTGTAAAACAACCCTGATTCTCAACCTTGTATTCCAAAAAAGGTTTATTTTTATTGTTTATTTATTTTTGGCATATTTATCCTCTTATCACGAGAAAACGATCAATGCGCTATATGAGCTCGCTTAGGAGTTGCCAGCCATCTGTCTACCACACTAAGATGGGAGAATTCCGTTAAGTGCCTTTACCAAAGGCACAACAAGTGAACTTGCCGGCTTTCTCCCTACTGTCCCTTAAATGCTAAACGTCAAGCAGGGAAGCTGTGAATTAGGGTTGTAATTCCGGGAAATAGCGATCCCGAATTCCCGGGATTTGGGGTATTTTTTCCAATCCCAATCCCGGGATTATATGTCTAGAAATCCCGGGACTTATTAAATTTACTATACCCCTGATTGACCGTTTTATGTCAGCCTACGGAAGTGAGCATCATGTAATGTTACAATTCTAAAGTACAGAATTAAGTTTTACGTACCCTAGCTCAGCGTTTCTCAAATGGTGCACCGCAAGGGTTTGGTAGGTGCGCCAAACTTGTATTTCGTAAATTTACGACCTGTTATTTGCACTATTCTTTATTTTCGGAATTTATACAATTGGATACGATGACCATCTTGAAGTTGTAAGATATCCGACATTGCAATTATTACAGTCATATTCTTGGCGCAAAACCCTTTTCCTGGCATGCTGCTCTACATGAGTGGAGTCAGAGAGAGACTAAATAAAGTTACTATTTTCTACACTCGATAAAGTTGTTGATGGAAACAGTATGATGTGCTCTAATGCCTCTAATACTTATAGCAGCTAACAGATAGCTCAGCTTCTGCCCAGAGAGATTTTTGTTCTTTCCATACTACTTTTTTTAATTATTTGCTCAATCCCGAATAATCCCGGGATTATAAGTCTAAAATACCGGGAAATCCCGATCCCGGGATTGTATAAACTGGTCCCAAATTTACAACCCTACTGTGAATACCAATTTGTGAGTATTTGGGTTGACCCGACTAGGAATCAAACCCCAAGTCTACCGATCCAGAAGCAGACGCTCTATACCACTCGGCCATCTGATTGGTTTCATTTAAACAGTGCTACAAGTACGGTTGAGCTCAGTTTTGACAACACCATCTACAGGTAAATAAATGGAGTGGCAATGGGTTCACCGCTTGGCCCCGCTTTGGCCAACATCTTTGTTGGATATCATGAAGAAAAGCTGTTTTCTGAAATATCCAAACTTGCCGTGTATTTCAGGTATGTCGATGACACTTTTGTCATCTTTCAAAATGAAAAAGAGTCAGAGGAATTTTTAATTACACTTTAAGGTCTACATTCCTGTCTTCAGTTTACTTTTGAAAAGAAGAACAACTCTCTTCCTTTCCTCGACGTCCACGTTGAACTCACGAAGGGCAGCTACGAAACGAAAGTTTATCGCAAACCTACGTTCACAGGCCAGTACCTTTGCTGGGAATCCTTTACGCCGATAAAACGTAAAGCCAGTTTAGTGTCAACGCTTGTTCATCGTGCCTTGAAGATCTGCTCCAAAAGCAAACCGAAAGAAATTAACCGGATCAAGGAAATCTTACTGGACAATGGATACCCTGAGGATTTTGTTCTTAAACAAATATCCAAGAAAATCACGCAGTTTTCACTCCCCAAGCGGTTTGGCTCTGACTACTGTCCAGTCTACCTCCGGGTCACCTACACTGGCAAGGCGGCATTGACACTAGAAAGGAACTTTCGAATCGCTGTCTAAAACTGCTATGGATCCGTGGCTTTACGGACTGTATTTGTCTCCAGACAAATGCTGCCTGCAAGTCGGAAGGATGTTCTACCTGCTTGATGATTTCTTCATTTTTATCCTCCTGTCACGAGAAAGCGACGAAGGCGCTATGCATAGGACGAATCCAAACACGCTCAGGAGTTGCCCTTATTTCCAAGTTTTCCGCATAAATTTTGCTTCTGACTTCTTCAATTTGCTGCTTGTTAACATTCCACTTAGCAGAGATACATACCTGTAATTGTCGTGAAGCATCTTATCCAAGGACGCAACAACGAGGCTTGGGTAGGAGTAATTATACTGTCAATAACACAATTTCAGTAATAGAATTTTTGATGTTCAGTGTTTCTGCTTAATTCGCTGATTTATTTCAAGATTTTGCTCGCTGTCGCAAACAATCACTACATTTACTTGTTTATATAAACTTTGTATATACGAGGGTAGGCTGAAAAGTTCGTAGCCTCACTATGAAGCAGTTGCGACAGATCAGTGAAACTTGCCATGCGTTACATTCATGCTTTCTTGAAACTAACTGCGATATTTTTTAGGTAACCTTATGCTGCATAAGTAGTTTCGCACTTTAACCACCTTTGCCTTCCTTGAAGCCGAAGTTAAGTGCTTTCACTGCATGGATTGCCTTTTGGTCTCTGGTTCAAAGTGATGGACCCAACATTCATCTTGGGTGAAAAAACGCTCCACAAAACGATCTGGGTCTACTTCAAATCTTGCCAAGTTCGCTTTTGACATGACGAGTCTGGTGAGTTTTTGATCAGGTTTCAAAAGCTGGGGCACCCATTGAGCCGAAACTTTTGACATGCCAAGTTCGTTGTGGAGAATGTTCTCCACTCGTTCGCGAGAGATGCTGATAACATTGGCAGAGTGATTAATGGTTAATCTTTGTCATTCATTATCATTTGATGAATGCGGTCTATGTTTTCTTGGGTGGTGGCTGTGGAAGGACGTCCTTATCTCGGATCATCTTCAAGGCTCTCCCTTTCCGTTTTGAATTCCGCTGCTCACTTCTTCACAGTTGATGAAGCCGGAGCATCATCCCCAAAAATGAAAACCATATCAGCATGAATTTTCATGGGCGTTAATCCTATTTTCTGCAAATATCTGATCACACTACGGTGCCAAACCTTATCCATATTCACAAGATCATCAAAAAACCAAAATGCAAAATTCTCTTGATATTCCAACATCTCTCTAGTACAACTTTTTAAAGTGCGAAATTATTTATCCAGCATGAGGTTGCCTAAAAATAATATTGCAGTCAGTATCAAGAAAGCATGAATTTACTGCATGGCAAGTTTCACTGATCTGTCGCAACTCCTTCATAGTGAGGCTACGAACTTTTCAGCCTACCCTCGTACTCGTTTTATTGCGTCATCAATGACGTCATTCTTATTTAAGAGGATTTCCCTTTGTTAATTGAGATATTTTTGCAGTAAATTATAATACTTTGCCTATTTTTACCGCCAAGACACTGAGACATGCGCTGGATTGCAGAAAATAGCACATTTTAGTAAAATTACACGTTATACTCGTAATTATTCGACCTGTGGCGATTACGACTCGTTTCTCCGCTTGATGGTCGTCTTCCCCTTCGCCCATCGCACATCGAAATCTGAAGGGAAGCTCTGTGGCGATTACGGCTTGTTGGTTGTTGCTGGACGTTGTGCAATCTGTTTCCCAGACGAAATCTGACTGCCTTTCCGCATTTTTAATCGATAGTGTAATTTTTATTTTTTTCTCACGTGAATGTTGCGCATTTTATATATTTTTTTTATCACCTTTTCCTCTGTCCTGGAACAGGAAGATTTGTCCGAAATAGAAGGCGTGATTTCCGGCAACTCAACGTGGCCATACCTCGTGTTGTGTTTTTTTTGCGTTTATATGAATTTTCGTGCTTGCTAAAAATATAATCTCTTTTTACCCGGATTTACTCGTGTGAGGATCTTTCGAGCTTGCTTGAGCTATTTCCGAAGACCAACGAACTCACTAAAGTTTCCGAAGACCAACGAACTCACTAAAAATTTATTTTGATACTCCTCCTGTCTGGAGGAGATCTCATCTAACCTTTGCATTAATTTTTCAATTTGTCCAGAAGTCATCTTTGCAGTAGAGGGTTTGAAGGAATTAATTGTAGTCTACCAAATCAAATCATAAAAATTATATCAACCAATTAGACCTGTTTTTATAATTAGCCTATAGACCTATGCTGGTGCATGAAATCTGAAACTTATTCAAATAGAATTATAACTTAACTTTTAGTTGATGTTTCCCACGCCCCGCTTTTGCACCTCATTTATTGGGGCATCAATTCGACAAATAAAATTTATGATTTTTCATAAGTTTCGTAGTTTTTCGAAATTAGATTAATTTTAATTTTGGTTTGCTTGTGTAGTCAAGATCTTACAATCACAGTCACACCTAGATTTTGCATAAACGTGTTTTGCAGCTTTCCTTTAATCCAAAAAAGTATTAACGAGAGTGCTTATAAAGCTCTAAACAAACCAATTAATGTTGTTTTCGTCCGGTATTTTTTCCGTTGTGTCTGAACGCATTATTTAACTGCACATTATTTCACATGAAAGCTGCAGCGCTGTTTCTTCTTTTTCTCTCTCGAATTGAACCGCTACAATTTAAGTGTTCTCGTTTATTCTGCCAGAATTACGGTGGTGCGTATACAGGATTGTGTTGGGCAAGTAGTAAGCCAGACTGAATGGTCTCGCTGGCCACATGCTGCCCTCGAGCTGTAGTTTACTCAGCTCTGAGCTAGACTAAGCATGTAAGAAAATTTTCAATTAATTATGGTAGCCTGACTAGGCTACACAGTGCCATCACACACCTTAAAAATGTGTGTTTATTCACTTTGTTGCACAGGCCTGTAACAGTATAACTGGTATAAGTGAATTTGCAATTGCAAATGTATTGTGTAGTGTAGCCTATGTGAAGCAGGAAGTTGGAAGCAATTATCGCTAGGCTATATTTCAATTTCTTCATCTTTATCCGCCTATCACGAGAAAGCAACGGAGGCGCTGTGCATAGGACGAATCCACACTCGCTCAGGAGTTGTCTTTGTTTCCAAGTTTTCCACTTGAATTTTCTTCTGACTTCTTTAATTTTGCTGCTTGCCAGACTCCACCAAGCAGAGATAATCATCGTGAAGCATCTTATCCAAGGATGCAACAACGAGACTAGGTTGGGAGGTGAATCATCAACCTTGTGATCGTGGTCGTCATAAAAACGACGCTCCGAACCACTATGCCACGCTGCTATATGAAATTCAAAAGATCAAAATAGCCTAGGCCTACTAGATCTAGGCCTAAGTCTTTAAAATTTTGGCTCAGGTACTGGTAACGCGGTGACTAGGCCTACCTACTGATTGCTTTGATGTGTTATTTCACCTCACTAATTGTCAGTGATTCAGAGTGCTTGTAACAGTGTTGTAAGAGCAGATCAGATGGCTAAGTGGTAAAAGCGTCCACCTCTGGAGCTGAAGGCTCTGGTTTGATTCCGAGTCAGGTCAAACAAATGACTGTATAATTGGTATTCACAGCT
Organism: Trididemnum miniatum; assembly: GCA_964006365.1. Lineage (NCBI taxonomy): Eukaryota > Metazoa > Chordata > Ascidiacea > Aplousobranchia > Didemnidae > Trididemnum > Trididemnum miniatum. The sequence continues at coordinate 15,167,210 of OZ023249.1, forward strand.
TCCCTGCTTGATGCTCAACAGCGAGCTGGCAAGTTTACTTGTTGTGCTGTTGGAAAAGGCACTTAACCGGATTCCCCAATCTTGGTGTGGCAGACAGGTACCAGTAGTCGGCAACTCCTAAGTGAGCTTCTTATTGCGTTTTGACAGCGTTCTCGTGAGAGAGTAAACATGCAAGCAAAAAAAAAGTCTTGAAAGAGTTCTTTGAACACGAATCCGAGTTAGCAAAATTTAACGGGTCCTACTAAACACCGCAAGGAACTACAAGGTACTACAAGGAACTACAAGGTACTTTTAAACCAAGTACAAGGTAGTTGAAAACAGCACAAGAAACTACAAGGTACTTGTAAATCAGCTGCAAGACTTTTAAGGTAATTTCAAACCAACTACAACCCCCCGAGCCTATTTCCCTCAACTCCTTGATTCCACCCCCAACCCTAACCCCCCCCGACTCCAACCCCTCAACTCCAACCTCCCGAGCTCAACCCCCCGACTCCAACCTTGTTCAGCAAATCACCCCTCTGGATTTATATACCACAAAAGAAATTTACCTTTGTGGTACGTCACAACTTTTTGGGCATAATTTTCAGTCACTGTAGTTTGAGTTTCGCAGTATCGGAATGGGTTTCCAGTCACTTGAAACCTGTATGTGCAACATCATAACAAGCACCTCCTTTCTGTAACTGACCCCAACTCCCCCTACTCCCAACCCCCCGATCCCAACCTCTCTGACCTCAACCTCCCGACAACCCTAACTCCAAACTACCGGCTATTCAACGGTTTCCCTACTTCCATTGTCAAACTACCATTCTTATGCTTTCGGTTCCCCTACTATGAGAATGGCATTACAGGAACCGTATCCGGTTTCCCTGCTTTGACTTTGAAATTTCGGTAACTGTTTTCCAATTTCTCTAGTGCAAAAAGCATGGTTTGGTAGCCAGAGAACGATTCTTGATATTTGGAAATCAAATTAGGGGAGTCAAATTCCGGTGAA